>JARHVA010000084.1:1832500-2197500 GCA_037957365.1 Torreya grandis
TCCTTACTGTTTTGATGAGGATGACTACATTGAAGAGCCTGAGTTAGAGGAGGATCAGGAGAATTCTTTTGAAAATATAGAGAACCTGATCAACAAAGAGGAAAAGGAGAGGTCTATCTTCCTAGAGGAACGCCTTGAAGAAGAGATTTTTTAAGAAAGAGGCGATGTTCCTGTGGGATGAGCAGTCATTTTGTGAGTCCATTTCAGACATCACCATAGTCACCCTTCTTCAAGAAGGCCAAGAGGAAGCAGAGGACAAGTCTGACAAGATTTTCAATGAAGCAGAAGGAAATGAGTCAGACCATGATACATTGTAGAAGGAATGTGCAGATCAAAGGGCTTATGGTGATGAGCCAATAGCCATAGATTTCTTGGTGGAGAGCACCAATTTGAAGGACCAACATTCAACAGGCTTCCATGGACAAGCAGAGTATATATATGTCGAAAGCATGTTTGAATATGAACCACTCAGATTCCAGCCAACTCAGGTGACAGGCAAGAAGAGCAAGTCACCAACTCTCTTCTTCATTTAGCTACTTGCCTGCCACCATAAGTCTTCTTTCCAGGAAGGGGACTTAAGAAATTTTCCTTTCGATCCAGGAGGGAGGCAAATTTTCCTGGTTAGTTGTACATAATAGTTTGCTTTCAGTTGTTTTTTCCTATTTTTCCTAAGTGCAGTTACACAGGTAGTGTTTTTAGCCTTGAGTGTTTCCCTTTGCTTGGGGTAAAGGCTTCATATTTGATTCTTGAATCTTTCTGGCTGTTGATAATTCTTTCATAGCTGCATCTGACTTTGTGCCCAATGGATTTGCAAGGCAACTGGGTTCTAAGCATAATAGGCATGCTTCCCCTGTGAGTCGCCAAATCTGTTGACCAATTTTTGCCCCCTAGTAAAATTGTGGTCAACTTCTTCTCTGGCTTTTCAAAGCCAGTCACTTTCAAGTTGTGAGTTCATCTTTAAGTTCATGCTCAGTTCAAGCCTGGTTCATTGGTTTAGCCTGGTTCATCTTAGTTCATCGCTTGGTTCAAGGATGGTCCGGGTTCAACGAAAAATTCAATGCTAAGTTTAATGGTTTGGTTCAAGGGGCTGTCCTTGGCCAAAGGCACAGTCAAAGTCAAAGTTCCCTTTGGAGGGCGGGCGAACACTTCAAATATTTCAAAGGATTTGGGCTGCTACAAATGCAAAGGCCGACAAGGGATCTAATATGATGCCACATGGGCCCGATGACGTCGTAGTGGCCATCAAATTTAATAGAATGAAATGTCTGTTAATGTTCAAAAGCATGACGGCCGTAGAAGCATCAATTTTAACGGAATAGAATAACCGTTTGTTTTCAAATGAAAAAGTGTGAACCATGGAAAAGAAGGGCTTGAATGTAGCGACCTGCCAATATGTTCACCCAAGGGGGCCAATAAGCCAGAAAAGACAAGGATGCAGAAGAAGACAAAACAAAGTAACAGATAAGGAGAATGACATGGCGCATAAGTGACAAGGCAGCCCAAGTGGCAAAGTGTAGGCGATTTATTGCCTGATAGTCCCCAAATGGCGCAAATAACAAACAACATGACCCGTGCTTTGAAAAGGGGATGAATTTCAGTTTGTTGGTAGAAAAGAGGCACGATCCCAACTTCCACATTAAAACTCAAATGCCAAAGTCAAATTTGGCGATTATACAGCATGGTTCCAGCAGGCTTCTTCTAGGATGATGACAACACAACAGTGTTTCCTCTTTCAAATGGGATGCGACAGGCCAACTTATCAAAAAAAAAGTGCCAAGTTTCTTTCTCTTTTATTCTATATATTGTAACTTCTCATTTTTGAGAAGGATCGGTTCTTCCAATTTTGCAAAGGCGCAACCCTGGCAAAATTTCACCTGAATCAAATAAAATGCAATTTTTTTACCTCCATTCGAATAGATGTTTTAGAGTATGCATTGAATGTTTGTCTATGTTCAGTCATCATTTCTTGATGCTCTCACAGGTTTAACACCAGTAGACCTGTCATCTACAAGGTGCCATTTCTGTCGCTGAAAGGAGAAGAGCAGACATTTTAGAAGACTAGAATAGAGGAAGTTACTATAGCATGCATTTCACAGTGCCTCAGTGATTTTTTGTCTTTTGTGTTTTCATGTAAGCCTCCCTGCCAGTTTCCAGTAGCCTGGTCCTTCTGCCAAATGTGTAGTGTATGTTTGTATTTGTCTAGTTCTGAGAGTGGATGTGTGAAGGCCGACCCTTGTTTTTTGGTGCATCACCTCTTTTAGAGTAGGCTTGTTTTTCTTGAATTCTCTTTCTCCCTTTTCATCCCCCCACTTTATTATATATATATATATACATATATATATATATATGTGTGTGTGTGTGTGTGTGTGTGTGTGTGTGTGTATGTATGTATGTTAGCACTTGCTAGAAAAAACATGATGCATCGAAGGGAGCTAGCCCTTATCTAGAGACTCTTTCCTCCAGCTTCGCCGGTCCCACAGGCGAGAGGAGAGTTTCCATGTTGCGAGGAGAAGGCAAGAGCTAGGCCTCCTTGCCCCGAGTGCAATCTCCTGCGTCAATAGGATAGAAAAGGATAAATAACCAACGTAATGGTTAAAGAAAACACAACAATTAAACACAAAATAAATTGAGTAATGAAAACTATAAACAAGTAATCAATACTTGAAAAGATATAACAAAAATATTAACATCCTACGTAAAGGTTTGAGAAAATTTTAGCCAAGATATAGGCTAAGTACCAAACAAATGATGAGAAGGAAATAAAAAATGGAACAAATCCATAGTTGAGGAAATGGATGATGGGGAAGGCAGTGGCCGAGCTGACCCTAGAGACCCCATGTTTCTAAGTATTGCCTACATAATCCACCCTAGACAAAGTCCACATGGGGATATCAGGTGAGATGTAGTTCTCCTAATATGGGAAGTGATGAGAAAGTGGGTGATTGATGAAGTGTTAAGTATTGGATGAAAATATGCATGATTGACCCACCTAAGAAATATGAATGAACAATGTTGGAAGATAGTTAAGATGGTAGATGTTCTTGGTAGGTGTTTGACATGTAGTTTGGGATGATTTTGTTGTGTTTTGGATTTTTTTGGTTTTTGTTGACTTTTTTTTTAGCCTTTTTTATGTGTGTGTTTTTGGGTTATAAAAGACATTCCTCTATCATGAGCAAGGCCTTAGGTTCACAATTAGAAGTATCAAGCCTTGAGTGAACATGCTTCAGGAGAATTAACGAACAAGTGACAAAGGATAAAATGGAAATATACAATGGAATACTAAAACATGATGCCCTAGAGTGAATATAGACAATGTGTTACACATGGTGCTAGAAATATAGTTTTCACCATGGCACTTACCCAAAATGCTAGTAAACTAGTTTTCATTGTTAGATGATCTATGTTGTTTTTCTTTGTTTTTTTGCTTTTTTCTAATTTTTTTTGGCTTTTAATTTCTTAACATCTAAGATACCAATAAAAACATATAGGAAAATTCTAGGCATAGAATCTCTTAAGGTGCATGATGTTCATAGGATTATGAAGCTCCTCTCCATCCTCTATAGCTAATCTATAAGCTCTTGATCCATACTTAGTAATGACAACATATGGGCCCAACCAATTAGGCTCAAAATTTCATTTCTTTTCTCTTTCAGCATTGGTTTTTCTTAAGAACAAGATATCTAATTTCAAACTCCCTAGATTTTATCCAATTATTGTAGCTACAATGAATGTAATTTTGATAAAATTGTAAATGATTTAAAGCATCAAATATTTTTTTGTCTAGAAGGTCAAGTTCACTAAGGTATAAAGTATGATATGATTCTTCATCAATGATTTGTTTTTAGGATATACACAAATATCTAACTTTGACTTCTATTGGTATAATAGACTCACTACCATATACAAAGGAATAAGTGGTTACCCCCGTGGGTCTGTGGATTATAGTGTAGCATGCCCAAAGGTCAAGATGTAGCATGTGTGATAGTCATGACCAAATTCATTGAAAACTCTTTTAAGGATGAATAAAATGTTTTTATTAGTTGCCTCTGCTTGGCTATTTCCTTGTAGGTAGTAAAGAGTGGACCACTTATGCTTGATGTGGTAAGTTTGACAAAGAGCCTTAATGTCCTTATTCTTAAAGATTTTATGTTTCCACAGTCCATAAATTAACAAAGATCTCTAGAAAATATCCTTGTCCTTATTCTTATCTAATTTTCCATTATCAGAAATGATAGAGGAAGGGATAGTTAAGTGGCAAACTATGTGGTTTAAGATAAATTTGAAAATTTGCTTTTTAGTGACATAAGGGGCATTGCCTCTACCCATTTGGTAAAGTACTTTGTTTCCGTTATAATATGCTTATGGCCATTGGAAGAATTGGGATTTATTTTTCCAATGAGGTCTAACCCCAATGTGGAAAATGGCCAAAGTGTTGTGATAGGTTGTAGAGCTTGTGATGGGTAATGGATAAGGTCCCCATGTTTCTAATAAGGTATGCATTTCTTAACATAGATACATGAATTTAATTCCATTATAGGCCAATAATAATGTACTTGTAAAATCTTATTTCCAAGGACCATGCCACTCAAATGTGCCCCACATATTCCCTCATGGACTTCCCTAATTTCCAAAGTAGATTCCTTATAATTAAAATAGCATAAAATAGTTCTGTCATAACATTTATGGTATAGGGTGTTGCCAATGATGGTGTAGTCAGAAGTACATTGAATAAAGGAATTACATTGATTATGGGATAGGTTAGATGGTATGGTATTATTATGAAGGTAGGTATAGATGTCATAGTACTAGGGAGAAGTGGGACCAACCACCTCTTAAATCATTTTTGAATTAGGTGTTTCATAAGCAAGTATCATTAAGTATTCAACTAGGAACTTATTATGCTTTGTGCTTGAATCAAGTAGCGAACCAATGGTAGCCATAACATCTGTTACCCTATTGTTGATTATTGGTTTTTTTTCAAATTGGATGAATTCAAAAGACATCTTTAAAATATCCACCATTTTCTAGTAAGAGATCAACTTATCATCATATGCTTGGAATTCATTAGTTACTTGATTAATGATAAGCTTAGAATCACCAAAAATAAGAAGATGTTGGGTTCCCCATTAGATTGCCATTTTGCGACTTGCTATAAGACCTTCATACTCTATAATGTTATTTGTGCAAGGGAAATCAATTTTGAAAGCCTTGGGAATGTAATCCCCATTGAGTGTGACTAAAATGACACCTACCCCTTATCCATGATTGGTAAAGGAACCATCAAAGAATAGTTGCTAAACTAGAGACTTGTCTATGGACATTATTGCATCATTTGAAAACTCTGTAATAAGAGGTGCTTTGTCCTTGAGTGGTGATTTATCTAATATATCTACTAATACCTATCCTTTGATTATTTTTTGATTGACATACTCTTAATGAAACTCACTAAGAAATATAACCCATTTAGCCATCCTGCCAGTTAGAGCTATCTAGGTAGAAGATATTTAAGAGAAATTATCTTTGTAATGATCTTAGTTTGATTATTGAGCATGTAATGTCATAGTTTTTAGAGGAAAAAATAACTATTGGACATGACTTTTATATTTTAGAGTAGTTGAGTTCATAAGATATCAAAGTCCTTAAGTAATACATTACTCTTTCTTTCCCATTATCATCATGTTGTGCTAATAATGCCCCCAGTACAAACTGAGTAGCTAAAATGTATAACAAAAAAAGTTTACCAGTAACAAGTGGCATTAGGAATGGTGGGTTGGAAATATATTATTAAATATTATCAAATTATTTTTCACAATTCTCATTCCAAGTGAAAGGAGTTTCCTTCAGCAAAAATGTGAAAGGGTGACAAATGTCTGCAAGCTAGGATATAAAATGTCTGATTGTTTGAATTTTACCTTGTAGACTTCTAAGCTATTTAATATTCTTGGGTGGAGGCACATCCATGATAGCTAAAAATTTAGAGGGATTAACTTCTATGTCATGTTGTAAAATAATGAAACCTAACAACTTCCCTGATGTCATGTCGAACGCACATGTATTAGGATTCAATCTCATTTTATACTCTCTCATGTATTCAAAGATACAACAAAGCACTTGAGGGTGTTATTCTCTAGATTTAGACTTTGAAATAATATCATCAACATAGTCTTCCATGATGTCATGAAGCATGCCATAAAAAATGACAGTCATTGCTTGTTGATATGTAGCTCTAACATTTTTCAAACCAAAAGACATTACTTGGTAGCAAAATGCTCCCCATGGTGTTGTAAATGTAGTTTTGTATTGGTCCTCAGTAGCAATTTTGATTTTATTATAGCTTGAAAAACCATCCATCAAAGATAACATCTCATGACCTACAATTAAATCTATGATCATGTCTATGTTGGGCAATGGGAAGTCATCCTTCAAACATGCTTTGTTGATGTCACAAAAATATATGCAAACTCTAATCCCTTTTGATTTATTTGATACTGGTACTATGTTGGATATCCAATCTAAATAATCAATAGGGCATATGAAACTAATGACCAGTTACTTCTTCAGTTCCTCTTTTACTAGTAGTGCAATCTTATGATGCATCTTACAAAGTTTCTATTTGATATATGTGGCATCTAGATGTACCACAAGGCGATGTACTACTAATTCTAGATCAATCCTTGGCATATCCACATAAAACCATGCAAATACATCAAAGAATTCATGAGGTAGAACTATATATATTTCCCTTTCTTCTTTAGTATGTGATATTACAAGTTTAACAATTTTAGGATCTTCTTCTATGCTAATATTCACAGGAATAATTTCTTCAACAAGGAAAATTGATTCATCTTTGTAATTGGTGGGGGAGGTGGGGTAAAGGAAGATAAAAATCTTCCTTGAAGTCTATTTGATTTAATGTATAAGCTGTATTGATATTGTGATGTAATTGTTGTTCCCCAAAGTATGTTGAATCATCTATCTGAATTAAAAAACCTTTCTTGTGATCACCTGCTAGAATTTAATCCCTTGTTCTCAAGAATTTAGAAATAGCCTCATCATTCTAAAAATGATCAAGTAGATGTGTTGTGTATTGGTCCCACTTTATGAGGGATGTATATGTGATATCTAATGTAAGAATGACATTCTCATGAAAAAGGTTGGTGAGGGTAAGGTCTTCAAAGTTTCTAAGTATAAAACCCATTTTGTTGTCTGAAGAATCACCCTCTGACTCACTAGAAGAGTCACTTTATAAATTTGTGAGATGCATGTTGAGTGGATTAAATCATATACCATGTTTAGCTTCATTTAATTTTATTGTGATAGGTTTGATGGATCCTTATTCATGGAGGACAAATAAAATACCTTTATAATTCATTATGTTACACATGATGGACTTAATAATGGGATAATTTTTATTGGAAAAAATAATAGCTAGTTCATTAGAATAAATCCAAGAAGGAATTGAATCTTTGATATGCTCATCTGAAAGGAAACCACCTTCTAGAAATTGTGTCTTGCCAAAATTATTAACCACTCTATTATCATTTTAAAGGGCTTGCCATAATTATTTGGATTTGTATGGATTTTACTTGTGTAGTTGAATCCTAGATTATATACTCATTCATTCCTTTATCAATGATATTAAAATGGGATGAGGCAGATGAGAATTATCTATAAGCGGGTGGTGGATTTGAAGCTTACTCGATAAAAGGATGATTTGAATCTTGCTTTGCACAAGGTTGATTTGAATTTTTCTCAAATGGTTGGTTGGATTCTTCACTAATGGATGCCTTTTCAATGGAAATGGAGGTAGTTGGTGTATTAATCCAACCACTAAGAGGAGGTGTTTAAAATATTTTTTTTGGATGGACATAGTTTTCAAGCGAAGGATAATCCTCAATGAGAGTAAAATTATCATTGATAACCACTAAATAATTTGATTTTTGGTATTTGTCTTCTAATAGATTGTAATATTGGAAGGGTTAAGGATCACCTTGTATAGTAACTTCCATACCTACATGGGAGAATTTCAAACATTGGCGTAGGGTGTACGGGATGGCATTCATGGAATGTATCCATAGATGTCCAAGAAGTGTGTTATATGGTAGATCGAGATCAAGGACATGAGTGAGAGTTTATTTAATAACAAACCCCATCATCAAAATAACATAGATTATACCTATAAATTATTGCTCATTATTATCATATGCCTTTATAGTAATAACGTTTGTTTTCAATGTTGTTATTGGATATCTTAGGTGTTTTATAAGCCATAATTTAAACATATTTAGTGCCAAACCATTGTATATAAAAACCCTCTTCACCTTGTGCCTAGAGATGGTAATCTCTATCTATAATGGGAGATCATGATCTGATCCTAAAGGAGAGACATCAAAATAATCAAACTTGATTTGATTATTGGTAGACAAATAACCTATTAACATTTAGAAGCTTATAGGATTGATGTTTTGAGGGATGCTTGACTCTTGGAGAGATTTATACAAGATATATTTATATACAAGAGATGTCTTGAGAAGGTCTAATATAGAAATATTTTTAGATGTTTTCTCAAGATGGTCGATAATGTTTTACTTGCATTCAACATTGGAAGATGATGCACTTGGAATAGTAAGCTTTGCATGCTTTGTGGTAATGACACACTCTTGTGATGGCAAAGTAATGAGATTGACGTGGTTATGCATAAAATTGATGCTACTGACTATAGAATCGAAAGGATGACTTGCCTAATTAATATTACTAGCTTCTGGTTATTCTTGTTTTTGCTTTCCTTTTCTTTTCTCATGATTGGGGAATGGATCTTGGTATATCCCTAGTTTTTTTTAATATGGTTTAGATGGTTGATTTTTAATTGCTATGTCTCTTTTGTTAGTGACATCTTGAACATAGTATTTGACAATCATACACCTATTAGTAGAATGTCCTTTGATTTTATGGTATTTATAATACTCACCTTTTTATACCAATCAAATTTAGGAACATTTTCATCAAAGGGTTTGGTGTTAGGCCACATGATCATGTTTGTATGAGCCAATTTTTGGAAAACATTTTCATAAGTGTCACCCAATTGATTGAATTTAAGCTTAGGTCTTCCTTGTCTAGGTTGTCCACTAGGAATAGTGATGTTATTGATTGGTTGAGTGTAGGTTTGTGTTTGATGTTGAGGGTTTTGAATTTGTTTTACATCAATCACACCATCTCCAACAAGGTTCTTGTTCTTTGAAAATAATTTTAATTTTTCTGTTGGTTTAGAGGAATTATTATCTGGTTTAAATATTTTGATTACACCTATATTACTTAATGTTATTTCTACTTGAACTCCCTTTTCAATGATTTTATCAAAGGGCCTTTGGCAAAGGAGTAACAAATGGTGTCCCAAGTCTGAATTTAAATTGTTCATGAATATGTCCACATGTTTGGTTTCAAGAAATGACCATGTGAAATGACTTGCCATTTATTGTCATCTTTGTAGGGAGGAAGCAAAGGTTTCACCATTGTGTTTTTTAGTATTATGTAAATCCAAAGTGGTAAAATATTTTTTGATGTTATAAGAATAGTGGTGAAAAAAGTTTTTAGAGAAGTCCTCAAAGGTGAAAATAGACCCTTTTGGAATGTGTGAAAACTATTCAAGTGCTTGGCCTTTGAGATTTTTTGGGAATAAATTTCACATGTATTTATTTCTATAAGCGACATCTGTACATGCATGAGAGAAGATGATTAAATGATATTTGTGATCCCCTTTACCTTTGTATTTATCAAATTTTGAGAGTTCAAGGTATTTTAGAAAAGGTGTCGTCATTATACTTAAATCATAAGGATATGAACAAAATTCCTCAAATTTGTACTATTTTTACCTGGAACAAACACCATCTTATAAGCTTTGAACCCTATCCTTTGTGTTTTGAAATTCTTGTATAAGATATGGGGATAATTAATTCATTTGACTTGGTGGATTATAGAAATTGGAGGGTTGATCAATGAATTGTTTTGAGTTTTGTGGAATTTAATGTGGTTGTTGGTTAAAATTGGTTGGAGGTTGATTGTTAAAATTAATATTTTGAGGGTTTGAAAAAGAATTGAAATTAGGGTTGTAAACAAGGTTTAGATTTGCATTAGAACCAAAGTTTATTGAATTTGGATTTGGGTTAAAACCAAACTTTGTTTGATTTAACTTTGGGTTAAAACTAAGGTTTGGATTATTTGCAAAATTTATGTTTAGATTTGGTTGATTTGGGTTTGTGTTAAAGTTTGATTTGGTTGGTGGAGGATTATTGTTAAAGTTCATGGGGTTTGGGTTAATGTTGTAACCAAAATTGGATTGGTTAAACAAATTGACATTGGATTGTTGTGGGTGCATGTTTTAGTTTAAATTAAATTGATTGGAACCTAAGTTTGAATTAGAGTTAGCTTGTTTTGTTGAAGTGAATTTTGGTTAAAGTTAAAATTAGTATTTGTGTTTTGTTTATTGAAGTTAAAATTGGGACTAAAGTTAGGATTATTCGAATTATTTGGTATTTAGTTTTGGTTTAAAATGTGCTAGGATTTGGGTTGGAGTTAAATTAAAGGTTTGGATTGGAGTTAAAATGAGTTAGGGTTGGATTGGAAGGAACCAATCCAAGAGTAATACAATAAGAAAAACTAATTTAGTAAACCACTATTTAAATTTTGATTGTTGAGTGTGTGTGAAGAAATGTTAAAACTAGAATTAGATGGTTGAGTTGGTAAGATAAAATGAGTATTCAAGCTTTGATTTTGATTTTGATTAGTAAAGATGGGTGAGCTTGGAGAGACTGATTTGGGTTGACTTATGACTTTGAATGAATATTCAAACTTGGATTAATTTGACCATAACCTTGTAAATTTGGATGTACATTCAAATTCAATGTAGTCAAATTTGGATTGGTTAAACTTGAATTAAATTGGATGCATATGTTCAAGTTTGGATTGAATTGTTACATGATTGGTAGACCTGAATGAAGATTAAAGTTTTGATTAATTGGGTTGATGATTGGGGAGTTTAAAGGCATGTTAAAACTTAGATTAGTTGGATAAATATCTAAAGGTAAACTAGGATTCACATTCACATTCACATTCACATTCACATTCACATTCACATTCACATTAGGTTACCAAAAGGATTGGTTGGTTGATGAGATTGAAAGTATAACCTCTTGGTTACCTTAGGTTGCATGAATTTCCATGGAGAATCCATGATTTTTTTGGGATGATTCTTCATGTAAGATATATCTCCATTTGCCTAGAGAGACTTGGGGATGGTTTTGTGAGAATATTATAAGGGAATTGATACCATATAAAAAACCTTGAGAGGTAGATTTATCAATATTAGAGGATGAAGGTTCTTATTTGCAATAAAATATTACAAGTTATACACATCAAAATTAGGCAATAATTTTTCTCCAAATCCTAAGGCTTGAAGTAAGACTTTATTCTTGTTTGATGTGATAAATAAATTAATCAAAGGAGGGTGGAGGTTGTATAGCTTTGGATCTACCTTAATCTTGGTGAGCCCCTCCTTATTCTTCTCTTATTTGGCAATCTCATGTATTTATACATGGTGCTCTTGTCAAATGGATTTAAAGGGATCATTGCCAAATGGCTCAGCCCTTGTATTCAGGTTGTTAAACATGCCATTTCCCTAGTGATAGGCGACATGACTAGGGAAAATGAAAAATGATTCAATGAAATGGAATAGTTAAACTAAAAGCACTAACCAAAGTGATTGAATTTTTTTGATTCTTAGATTAATTATTATGAGTTTTTAGGAAAAGTTTGATTTTTAGGATGTTTTGATAGCTTTAAAAAAATTCAAAAGAATTTTATTTACAAATAAGGATATTATAACACATGGAAAAAATAAGGAAATAACAAACAAAGACTTACTTTAAGCAGTCAAGCAATTACATAAAAAGGTGAAAAACTAGGATCAATGTTGTGAATAATGCTTGGGCCTTATGATGTCACTTACTCATCTGTGCTCTTAACCATAACCTAATATTTCAATGAACTAACCATAGAGGATCCTATCATTCCTATGGCCCACTAAGTATAGTTTTGAGGGTGTGTGGAAGGTATCTTTTTAGTACTAATCACTAATCGATGCACCTAAGTTAAATGACAAAGAAGGTTTTCCTAGACTTAAGGTTTTAGCAAGATTATCTAAGGGGAGTCCTTTGATATACCTTTCAGTTCATTGAGGATTAATTCTGTAGAAGAAATAGATCGATTAGATGCACACTATTTGGTCTTGTCCCAAAATGCCCAACATAATTGTAGGGGTTTCAGTGTGTTGACAATCGATAATATCATATTTTGAGGCAACTATTGAAACCTTGGGTATTGGAGCATAAAAAATCCTCATGTCATGGTGTGCTTAAAAGACATAACTGATTAGACAATTGAAATAGTTGGACCTCAATTTATATACCCCATCGGCACATGAGGTTTGGCCTACTACATGGTGGTGAAATCTATGATGAATAGAGATCATAGAAAAATAAATAAAATGTTAGTGTCTATTTCTGATTTCTAAGTATTTTCACCAACATGTTGCCAAGGAAAGAGAATACACAAACACAACTTAGATAAAATAAAAGTCATGAAATTATTTTGATTCCTAATTATCGTCACCAATATAACACCAAGGGAAGAACATATATAATTTCACAACACCAATTTTTTTTGAAAGGAAAATAATTAAATCTAATAAACCAAATGTGAGCTAATTACTAAAAACTTAAAAAATTGAAGTGAAATGTTTTTAGCAAAAATATAACAAATTTAGTTTTTGTTTTATCCCTTTTACAAAATTTCTTTGACAAGCAATCTGCAAACTAGTTAAAGTGTTTGTTTGGGCTTGGATTCAAGGCAACCTACAATAGAGTAAAGAAAACTACAAAAATAACACAAAAACTAGCCTCTATTACAAATTTGTAGCTACATAATAAAATAGGAAAGCGATATTGTAAATGGTTAGGCACATAAAATAATAGAGAATGTAGGAAAACATAGGAAAATTAATTCATAATTATAGAATAAATTTGCAATTAATCATACCAAATTCATAGATATAGTTTCTTATTTCACTGTTCATAATGATGATTTTGCAATTAACCAAAATGATTTTGCTGGTAGAAATGACAATTTTGTTAGTACAAATGATAATTTCATTGGTGAAAATGATGATTTTGCTATTTTTTATGATGATTTCATAATTTGACTTGCAAAGAAAAAAAATAGAAAACACAGAGAATAGGGGGACAATTTTATAGTTTTTAGACAATTTTACATCTAAGGTTAATGATTTCATACCTAATTAAAATAAATTCACAGTTTGGAACAATGATTTTGATGATAAGTTCACTAAATTTGTTATTTTCTTGTAACAAAGAGTTATAAAAAACAAAAAACATAGACATAAGTAGAAATCAATAAAAAAAATGACGATAAAAAGAAAATTAGTAAAAAGATTGTATAAGTATGATAAGAAATGATTTTTTAGTTATGGGTTATAATTTTGCAATTAATTTCTTTGAATTTGTAGTTATGTAGTAGCCATGTCCATCGAAATGAAAAATGCCAAAAGATGACCTGTAACTTCAAACAACACTCACAAACCAAAATTATACATATATGCAAAATAAAAATAAAAATAATCAAATGAAAAATGATTTCTAAATGGAATTATGATGAATATGAGATGAAAAAGATGAGGGATGATCCCACTGGGTGTGTCAAAATGTATTGAAGAAAATATAAAACTGTAAACTAAATTAAGAAATCTTAATTTAAACTATCTCAAACTAAGCTAGAGCTAGAGTTATAAAAGCTTCTTCCATTGTGATGTCGATTCGATTAGCTCTCTTTGAAATGTGGTTGCTCACTCTTCTAATGCAAGGTAAAATGGACAGTGTTTTGGTTCAAAATAATCTTTGGTAGATTTGATTTGCTTTGGATTCACTTGTGATTTTGATAGCACTTTCTTAGCATAAGTTAGGATGATGAAAGTGATGGATTTCATGCTTATTTATAGATTTCTAGAGGAAAGATCCAATGGTGGAGGATTACTTGGATATTTGAAATGATTCTAATAATCTACGGTAGATAATAAGTCCTCATCCATGAGGATGATGACCATTTCAAATGGTTGAGAGAAACATGGAAATGGTTCACTGAGTCACCAAGAATGAGTCAAAATGTTTGAAAACTCAAGGGATGACTCAAAGGAGATAGAGGAAGTTGTGGGATTGGTTGGGATGAGTCAATATGTGAGGAAGATTAAGGTGGAGGATGATTAAGAATCCAAATTTAATATTTAAATATGGATTTAAAATGTGCACAATTGATTAATTTGATTTATTTAATTGTTTAAGAAGAGAAAAATGTCATGAATTATGTTAAGAAGAATAATTAATAGGTTTTTGGTGCATTTCAAAACTAAATGTAATTTAGGTGTCTACAGCTTGATCTATAAAATGTTGATCAAGGTAACAATGAATACCAAGATAGAATCAATCTTTTTGAATTTAATGGGGTAGATCTTAAGCAAATTGAAGTATTTGCTACTTTTTGACATCGAATTTATTAGCAACCTCATGACTTGGATCAAGTCTTGAAGGTAATTTTAAGGATTAAAAATGCACAAAATACTATGGTTGGCACATATGAGGAACAAATGATCCCTTCAATGATATTCACCAACCTTTTATAGGTATTGATTCTACAATAGGCATTCGAACTACTACTACCACTACTACCATTCTTATGTTTACACTTATGGTTACACATGTGGTGCCCACCCATGGTGTAGGGTCAAAACAAAGTCTTCCTTAGAGTTTAGTGCTTATTCGTACATAATAGACCTATGTACCTCCTATGATCAATACTTATATGACATCATCATCCATGCCCACTCCAAAATCCCTCATGTAGATTGTTATTGATGAGGAAGCATAGGATATAATTTAGTTTATAGTTTGATTTCACCAAGAAAAGGTATGAGAATTTTTATGAATATTCTTGTGTGTATGAAGCCATGTAGAGGGAAGATAACTTTGATCCTCATCAGATGTATAAAGGGATGGTGAAGGAAGTGGCAAAATAAAACATAAACTTGTGGCATGAAACATTGGTGTCTAAGGCAAGTGCAATTTTGAAAGCAAGGAACAATCACATATAAGAAGACAAGATAAATGATTAGGTTGTAGTTACTAAGGTTGAAGGATAAGTTTTATATGAAGGAGAAACAATAGAAGGATAAGAACAAGATGATTTGGTGGCTGATGTAAAGATGAAAAATGATCCATATAGGGTATATGAAGAAGAGTTGGCAGTCAAAAAGTAATGATAAATTAGAGTGCCAAAATATGGACTTGAAGAGTGCAAACAAGGAGTGGTTTTGTTTAATTTTTTTATTTCATGGGTAGGTCTTTGGAGGAAGGATAACAAACAAAAGTTGCTCATGATTAGTTTGGAGATCCATGGCAAGAAAAACATCAAGGGAGGAACCATAATAACTTTAACCAAGAGTCAAGAAGGTATACATGCTTAAAATAGTCCTTGGGATCTAGGAGGATATGTAGTTGAAAGAGAGATGTTGTGAATAACATCAATGCAAATATTAGTTATAATTTTCATGGAAAGTTTCTTTTTTCTCCTCGGTAGTATGATGCAAGAGCATCCTTCTAAGGATAAATTGTCATGTTTATTTGTTCAATTTTAGAGTGATCAAGTGACTCAAAGGTCATGTAGCTTGTTTAGGATGAGTTATGGGTTTTATGAGTCATAATTTACACTTTAGAATCTTCTCAAGGTGTCAAAATGTGCTTAGGGTGGCTAGAACTTGGCATTGGCATTTTCCCACCAAATTCCTTATTTTGAATTTTTGAAAATCCTTGTATTGTTACTAGAGTTTATTCATATTTTTGAAAGGTAAATTATTGTGACCTTGTGTGTTAGGTGTATTTTAGAATATTTATGGTGTTTTAGTAATTATTAGAGTTGATGTTGTGTTTAAGTCCTAACTATGCCTAAACATACTAATGGTATGCCTTTCCTTGCTACATTAGGGGAATCAAGAGGTAGTTAGGAAAAAGTTGTAAAAAGTTTGAATAGGTAGATGTTTAGGTTGAGATTAAATGATGATGGAGAGAATAAAATGTTGTAGGGGACTTGATTAGAGAATGAAAGAAAATCAAGAGAAATAAAACCTCTGTCTTCATGCTCAATCCTGAGCATACTTGTAAAAGAATATGAATGTAAATGAAGCAATAACTCTATTTTAAAATACTATAGACAATATCATGAAAGTGTCAAGAAGACCATTATATAAATAATTATAATATGCAAAAGTTTTTAACTCAAAAAATATCAATAAGAAGTTTATCAGTTTGATCACTAATTAATACACCTTGTATTCTGTGTTTTGTGTTCTTGAAGAAGACCGAGCATGTATTCTATGCAAGAAAGATTACATGAAGATGGGTTGAAAAAAATACATATATATTGGTAAGTTCCCTTTAAAATTATCTTAGGTTTATCGAAATGATTTAAAAGTGTTGAATATATGTAGATTTCATAAACAATGTACTTAGAACTTGTAGCAAACTATGTTATCTCATACAATCAGTCTAAAGTTTGAGTCAATCAACCTAAAAAAGTCTCAAAGGAGTATAAAGATTTGGAAAGGTGTCTAGTGATTTCATAGACATTAATCAATAATTACATTTAGTTTAAAGTCATTTTAAAATCTAAAACTTCATATAGTTCTCTCTCGGGTTCCATAGACTAAGAAAAACCCTAAGTTAGGGTTTTTTAATTCAAAATTGATTTTGTGGAGTTAAAACCATAAAAAAAACATGAAACTTGGTGAAAAAATAGGGAATAAGGTTTTTTAATGATTTTTTGAGGTTTTTTCCTTGTATAAACTTGATTTGTATGGTTTTAAGGTGACTGTGTGAAGAATAGGGCTAAGAGACCTAATTAGGTCTAAATAGGAGCTAAAAAGTGCATTTAAGTGTGAAGTTGGGTTAAGAAAACTTTTGAAAAGGAAGTAGAGGATATAGGGTGTCATAAAATGACCTTAGTTTCTCAAGACTAAATAGTACTTATCTGTACCAGTGGAAAAGGCTTAAAAAAAGGCTACTAGCAAGCTAAGACAAAATAAAAAAATAGTTAGTAATGAAAGTGTGTACTTTGGATTCTGTGGGTTGGATAGGAGGTTAAAGATGATTTAAAGTCATTTTAAAATCTAAAACTTCATATAGTTCTCTCTCAGGTTCCATAGACTTAAAAAAACCCTAAGTTAGGGTTTTTAAATTCAAAATTGATTTTATGGAGTTAAAACCATAAAAAAAACATGAAACTTGCTGAAAAATTAGGGAATAAGGTTTTTTAATGATTTTTTTGAGGTTTTTGACTTGTATAAACTTGATTTGTATGGTTTTAAGGTGACTGTGTGAAGAATAGGGCTAAGAGACCTAATAAGGTCTAAATAGGGGCTAAAAAGTGCATTTAAGTGTGAAGTTGGGTTAAGAAAACTTACGAAAAGGAAGTAGAGTATATAGGGTGTCATAAAATGACCTTAGTTTCTCAAGACTAAATAGTACTTATCTGTACCAGTGGAAAAGACCTAAAAAAAGGCTACTAGCAAGCTAAGACAATAAAAAAATAGTTAGTAATGAAAGTGTGTACTTTGGAGTTGTGTGGGTTGGATAGGAGGTTAAAGATGATTTAAAGTCATTTTAAAATCTAAAACTTCATATAGTTCTCTCTTGGGTTCCATAGACTAAGAAAAACCCTAAGTTAGGGTTTTTAAATTCAAAATTGATTTTGTGGAGTTAAAACCATAAAAAAAACATGAAACTTGGTGAAAAATTAGGGAATAAGGTTTTTTAATGATTTTTTGAGGTTTTTTCCTTGTATAAACTTGATTTGTATGGTTTTAAGGTGACTGTGTGAAGAATAGGGCTAAGAGACCTAATTAGGTCTAAATAGGGGCTAAAAAGTGCATTTAAGTGTGATGTTGGGTTAAGAAAACTTTTTAAAAGGAAGTAGAGGATATAGGGTGTCATAAAATGACCTTAGTTTCTCAAGACTAAATAGTACTTATCTGTACCAGTGGAAAAGGCCTAAAAAAAGGCTACTAGCAAGCTAAGACAAAATAAAAAAAATAGTTAGTAATGAAAGTGCGTACTTTGGAGTTGTGTGGGTTGGATAGGAGGTTAAAGATGATTTAAACAAGCTATTAGTGAATCATGAGGACCCTAAAATTATCAAGAAACTCTGAACCATGTATTGACCAAGTTTCCAATGTATTATTGTCATAGGATAAGCATATGGAAACAAGACAAGTGTGAGAGATGGTAACAAGAAAGAAGAAGAGGTCAATTAAGAGTTGAGTTTTGGAGATTGTGTAAATGGATTAGATGCTTATAAGTGTTTGACATATGTTATGTATGGCTGAGAGTTAAGGGTTTACAAATAGTGAGAGATTTGATGGTTCAAGAGTGGTTTAAGAGTCTTGTAACCAAAGAAGATACATTATGAAGTCAAAACAATAGAGGTAAAGTAAGAGATTTAAACATCAAGAAGGACAAGATAAGCATGTAAGAGTTGGGTTAACAGAGGGAAAAGGTATAAGTTCATATTTTCATCTATAATAGACAAGTTTGATGAAGATCTCTGCATATTCTTTTTATAGCATTAAATTTTTCTTAATTTAGATATATATTAGACAATTTGAATATTTAAAAGCTTTTTTTATAGACACATTAATATAATATAAGGTATTGATAATGATATACTTAAAATTGACTAGCAGGGTAACTGGGATCAAATACTTGGGTGAGGATATGTGCTTGGAAATATAGAATATAAAGCTAGAGAATGTGCATAAAATAATTGAGATCCATTGTGATAGGAAAGTATGAAGAACATCGTGTAGCAACGGGGATCATGAGTACAAAATAAATTTGGTTGTGCATGAGGTGGGTGCACCCAACACCACTTAGTGAAACAAATACACATGGGTACTAGAGTAGTTTGACATATTACACAGATGGACCCTCTATAATAAAATACGTCATTGAGTGATGGTCTCAAAGTGCAGCATAATGTCATAGATCAACATGGTTACAAGATCAGGGAAGGAACAAATAAATCCAAAATCGAAAGAGGAAATGAGTACATTTATACTCCTCCACCAGTATATAATGTTGATGATGAAATAATTTTTTAATAAAGGTTGGAATAACACATGGAATATGATCACCCAATTATGTTTAACCTACATGAAGTAAACACTATTATTGGTATGTTCACCTACCTAACTAGATTCATCAAATATCATTGTGGATCAAACATTTTAAATGTTAAGATATTGTGTGAAAACAAAAAAAATAACATCAAATTATGCCAGTGGAGAAGTGGGATCAAGTTTTTGGTGGTGTGACCTTCAATTTATGATAAAATAGTAGATAAAATTTTCCCAAATAAGGCTAAGTACCAAATCTGTATCAAGGGAAAACCCTATCGAACATTGAAAATGATTACTTAAATGTTACATTGGACAATGATGAAGGGTAAAAGTCTACTTTTGAGACTTGCATTGCATTTTTTGAAGGTGAGATCTCATGACTTTGTATAGTGTTGGATAAGGAGAGGCCAAAATTGGTGGACAAATTGGATACAAGTTAGATGGACTTAGATACACTTGATAAATTCTTATTAATATTTAGTCATTGTAACCACTTTACCATTTTTTAGTTATTACATTGCATTAGCTCTCAAGTGTATTATTTGTGAATGTATACAATTTTATCCACCATTAATGGAGTTTACATGTTTTGAGTTACTTTTGTGTTGATTATTGAATGTGTGTATGTTCATGGCACCAATAATTTTTCTATTGAATGATTAGTGATCATGTGCTTAAGTACATCTCATGGTCCATGTATTTATTTTGAATTTATATCAACCTAAATGAAGGGTACTCAGTTATGTCTCTACACATTGGGAGAGTTCTTCAATGCTTGCATTTGAGTGATATGTTGATGTAGAGTGATTTTCAAAGTGTTAAAATTTCACAGTTTGCATAGGAACATTATGTTTCATAAAAAACCAACGAAAATCCATTGTTCCAAGTTTTTCAAATTTTAGCCTTTTTCATAATTAACAAAGATTATGGTGACTAGTGTACCTTATAAACCACACATAACGCATGTGTGAGAGAAATTACTATGGACAAACTATTAATGAATTGGTCAAAGAGAGGTCAAAGGTTATAATTACACAAAGTGGTTCACTTTTTACTCAACACTATGAATCATTTATTTTTATGGAGCATGAACGATGATAATTGAAAAATCTACCATTTCAAATTATGCATCCTCTATCCCTTTTCTCAATTGAAAAATATTATGGTGCATATTGTACCTTATAAACCACTTTATAAACCAAAAAATATATGTGGATGATTAACGCAAATTAGTATTGTCTAATTAGAACTAACTTTTTCTAATGTTTATATGTGGAAATAACACAACTAAACCACAACATTAACATAGGTGAGTTATTAATTAACTAAGGGAAGCATAGATGGGAGATAAATGGCGAGGGTATGTTTGTTATGATTGACTAGGCTTTGAGGTCCAACATCATTTATTTTTTGGGTTCATGATATTATTATACAAAGATTTTTTTATTTTGAATAATATGGTTGATTCAAAAGTTATCAAAAATTTTAATTCATTTTTTTTATTTCAAGTTGTTCAAGACTATCAATGTTGAATATATTTATAGATGCCCCAATGTGTATATGCCAATTTTATATCTTCATAGTTGTCTTGGTGATGTGATATTTTAATCAAGTCATTTGCTAACATATTATTAAATGGCATGACTATGTTGTGTGTTATCTTTTCTAGCTTATATTTGTAACATAATAATTTTAAGACTTTAATTTTAAAGGGTATGATGTCTACCCTAATTAATATTAGTGAGGTGTTCTTTAAATTTTAATGTTATTAAAATGGTAAATTATTTTTGGGTACTGCATACAATTGTTTAAAGTAGTATTTATAGTGGTTAAGATCAATATGAGGATTTTTTGGGATTTTCTAAGATTTATTTCCAAAACTTCTTTATATTTTAAAGTTTTATAGTTCTCATAAACTATTAATACTAAGATATTGATCTAAGAGGATTCATGCCTTCAATTGACTCACGATACCTCGTTGTTGATTTGTGACATATTATGTCTTTACCAACAACTTTAAAATCATCCCAAACACATGCATGCCACAAATTTTAAAATACTATTATGAAATGCCACACAAGTCCTATAGTTTCAATATTGTATCATGAAACACTATAGTGGTAGTACTAAAATATGAGAAACTAATGATTAGACATGAAGTGGTTGTTTTAAACTCTTGTAAAGGTTCGATCAATGTTTCATCTTCCTTTGTTATATATTGATACATTATTATAATATTAAAGATAAGTTAGTGTAATGATGATAGAATAGGAATAATGTAGACATCACACGTATAATCTCTCAAATATTGTACATAACTTTTAATAATACAAAATTTCAATTATAGTCAGAAATTTGATGTCCATTCTCTTATTTTCTCTTACCCAAGTTTCTTACTACACTAAGATATATACTTTAACCTTTGTCATTTAATATACATTTTAAAGTAACCCATTTAATTTGTTAAGTGTGGTTATCCATCGAGTCTTCACTTGGGCCTCAGATTAGTGGTATTAGAACATACACACTTCATATCATCTCATAACGATATTGAATTTGTATTTAAAATCCTTCTCTATTTGTATGTCCACTCATATGAGGTATGATTATATGAGTTAAGGGATTGAAATTTATGATAATTCTTCATACCTTATTTCATGTCTTTAGATGGTAGACATATCAAATTTAAAGATGAGTTCATAAATAATATATTAAATGATAGAGGATGCTTTGCAAAAGTATCATGAAGAATTGGAAGAATGTCATACATGTTAGTGAGTGGATATTATCTATCACTTTTATCAACTTCTCAAGCATGTTCAATATCCTTCTAAAAAATCTCATTCAAAATGACCTTCTAGTGGTTACACATCATATAAGGTACAAGTCAGTCTAAACATCCCTATGTTTAAAGGAAAACTAGATGCAAATCAAATAGATAATAGGTTTTATATAACTTGTTCATATTACATGGTGAACCATTTATCTGACCAAAAAAGATTACATTCTCTCTTATGGAATTTTATTTATCAATAAAGAAATGATGGGATAACTATTACATTTCATGAGAAACATGTGATTATTTTGACTTAGACGTGCATCTATAGATACCAAGAATATTTATTACAATAAGTCCAATATAAGTATTATCCTATTGGAAACAATGATGAAAAGTACATCAAGTTCTCTCAATTTTTTTGATCATGTGATCAATTCTTGTAAGAATACACAGATACTTATCATACTGTGGTTTCAAAACTGAATATTCATGAATAAGATCAAAATGCTTTTTTGAAGTATAGGTCACATTTTAGACCATTTATTTTATTTGATATGAATTTTCTCCATATCTCATTCGTTGGAGAAACCTAAAATTTTTCTTGAAAATTAAAAGAAAAATTAAATTGAAGACTAAGAAAGAAGATTCTAAGTCTTAGGATAAACCATAGTCTAAGCCTTCGACGTATAATCTAAAATAAGGAAATTTCCCTTTGTTTCACCCTTAAAAAAAAACATGCCATCAAATGATCAAAATAATCAATCTGTGACTATAAATTAGTGCTCAATTCATAACTCCCATAGTCACTCCACTGAAGAGTGATATGCTAGGAAAATTATACTTACAGTTTTGAGACATATTATAGACACTTCAACACTATAGAAAGGTAAGCATATAATTGATTATGAACATATTGCTATGGTAGGTACCACAAATGTCACTTCTTCCATCAAATATTTAGAGGAAGATAAATATTATTCCAATCTAAAATGTGGAAATGGTTAATGAGTACACTTCATCATTGACAATGGCAATCAAAATAACTTGATTTCTCTTGAATAAGTTTGAATATTAAATTTGAAATAATTGCCTCACCCACAATCATAATCCATTGGATATTTCAATGTGGCCTATAAGAAATGTGTAACTCAATAGTGTCATTTAGTATATGAAATAAATATTTTTAAAGAGGTGATCGTTTACTACATCACATCATTAGAGGTATGTGATGTTTTATTTTTTCAACCATATGTTTACCATTGACATGCATTTTATGAATCAAATCCTAGAAATGTTGTCATATATGTCGGTGATATGAGATATCACATACGAAAAGTAGTTCATAATATTTCACTTATTAATGCCAAGAAGTGCAAGAAGCTAGTCAGTTATAGTAACAACTATGTACTCTTGATGGTAAGGCCTAAGTGTAAGAACATCCTTGTGACACCATTCATATTTCAATGCATCCAACAATATAAAAAATACAATATATGAATAACATGTTGGGAAAATGCAAGGATATCTCTCAGTCACCTAAATAACTATAGTAAAGCATACTATTGATTTGATTCTAGGACTACCTCTACCTGATTCACCTTATTTTTTATTTTTTGGTGTAATACCATAAAAAAATTAGGTGAAACTAATGCACTAAGGAGATATATTATTTACCAATGTAAAATAATACTTTTAGATATACTCTAATGAATAATATTATTGCAAGTGACCAATGTGAAAATTAGAAACAAGAAATGGACAACAATAAATAAACATGATTGGAACAGTCACACCTTATCCAGTTATAGATTTTAGAGTGTGGAAAAACTATCACTATGTAAAATATGAACCTTTGACTATGCAAGGATGATGTCGTGACCTATGCTAATAGTTCCCTAGGCGAGATTTTTGGTCATCTAGTTTGATCATCATACTTGTCCTACTACATTGATCGTGTCCTATCCTATTTTTTGGGTTTTGATTTATTTTGTACATGTGAAAAAATAAATGTTGTGTCAGGGGATCTAGCTCTACCAATTAGAGCACAATTGATTACTTTCTTATATGCAATTAAACATGGAATTATACCAGAATGATAAAGTAGCTAGAAACTTGAGACAACAAAGAATTTGAGAGACAATACACACTCTTGTATTAGAAATTAATAGAAGAAAATACAATAAGGAAGATGCCACTTCTTCCTCCACCTCAAAGGCTTGCCACACCTCAAGAACTTCTTCCCTCTCTCTCTTGCTCAACCTAACAACTCTAAAGCCTGAGTTGCTATCCATCCTTGAATACTTCAGCTGATCTCCTTGACCTTACACCTGTAGATCTCCTTGACCTTGCTTGCTTCAATGCTTTTATTTGCCTTAGAATTAATTACAATACATGCCTCATGGGTCTATAAATAAGATCCCATGCTTACAAAAATAGAACTCTAACTACTAAAATTAGACACACAGCCCGCGACTTAAATTAGCCCCTTAGCATGCAAACACTCGGTTCAACTAACTGACTATTCGTCAACAGCAGTTCTGAAAATACACAGGCGACCGATGCCGATCCATGATGGTCTGGTGCTGTCGACGTCGGCCAACTTCCTGCCGTCGCCGGTCTCCTTCTCCACTGCACTTGACCGACATCGGTCATACTGCCGACACCGGTGGCTCTGGTTCTTCAGCATCCTTCCTTCTAGTGTCTGCAAACAGTTGAAGCTTTTAGCTCCACACCACAACAATCTCCCACTTGGAGATAAATAGCTACAACTTATACTTGTACCTGTACACCATCTATTTTGTTCCTTAGGCTCTGTATCCCTCTTCAATGTCACTCTTGAAGACCAACCACCACGTAAACCTGTGATGCAATACCTGTACCTTATGCCACAAGAATTTTGCTGCTCCCAAATTCTCCATGACATACTTCTGAACCAACTCTACCCTTAGCTCAGAAAACTCCCTGTATATGAAACCCTGCAACAAGTAACACAATACAGTAACAGGATAATGTAGCTAATATTATCCAACCTGGTAAAGATAAAATACAATGGTCAAACCTCCATTGTTCTGCAGCATAATCAAGACCATATACCATAGCCTTATGTCTCATGTATCCATCCACTCTCTTCTCTAAAATGGAAATCCATCCCTCTATCCAGTGCTTCCTTCCAGCTGACAACACTACCAACAAATACCTATTTGGTTCTCCAAGGACTCATACTCCTCATCCATGCCAAGCTCCCACTATTTCTAGATTCTACCTGCATTGCTTCTTCCCTCTTCCTAGTTCATGACTATCAGTAAGCAATATAAAGAAGGTGAACAATGAATATGAGGTTCACATACCTTTCCTAACCTCCACATGGGTGTTTGAGACTTAGTAATTCACCCAACATCCGTTCCAGTGACCGATCTAGGCCATCTCCCAGTCTGCTCCCGATCGATGTCAGTTCCCTGCACTGATCCTGACTACCGACGTCATTTCCCTGGTCGACGCCGGTGTCCCTCCTGTCGACGTTGGTCCTTATGACCAACGTCGGACTTCTCCTGTCTGACCTACCGACCCTGCTGGTCTGCACATGACCGATGTCGGTATCTGGATGACTGACGTCAGTGCCAAGCTACCGACATCGGTGTCTATGTGTTCCTGTAAGTGATGAAATTTTCATCTGCGAGCTCTTCTTGGATCAAACCTCTATCCATGCTGCCCTGCTCAGACTTATTCAGCCCCTGTGACTGATCTCTGTCCTTCATCTCCTCCATAAACACCAAGGCTTCTTTGTTCCTATCAAAAGCATCAAATTTCCTCTTTCTGCAATGAACTATATTTATGCTTTCCAAATTTGAACGCATACCTTTTGAATCAAGAACTTCCATTCCCTTCTTGTTCTTGTGACCAAGCCTATTAGGCCACATCTTCGAATCTACACCAGAAGTAGAATCAGTAATACAAGTAGACAGATAAAGAGTATCTACTTTCTTACCTCTTGCTAGAACAAGTGCTCCCTTGGTAACCTTCCAAGAATCCACTGTGAGGGTTATTGTGCATCCCTCATCTCCCAACCTTCCTACAGAAATCAGACTCTACTTTAGAATCGAAACATGCATGACCTCTTTCAACACCCACGTGTTGTCAATCTGCAATCTCAGCTGCACTTTCCCTTTGCCAACTATCTGACAAGGCGTACCATCCCCTAAATAGAGCACTCAAAAATCTCCCTGTTCATACTCGTAGAACAAATCTTTGTTTGGGGATGCATGAAAAGATGAACCAGAATCTAAAATCCATGATCCTACCTGACTATCTGAAGAAAGTATGAGAGCATCCTGCATCACAATATTTGCATCCTTTGCTTCTCCCATACCTGCATGTTGATTCTCTTTATCTCTCAACCAACACTCCTTCTTTGTATGTCCTTTCTTTCCACAAAACCAGTAGGTAATACCTTTGGACTCGGATCTCCTTCCCGACCTTGATTTCCCTTGCTCAACCTTCTCCTTTTGCCTTTCCCTACTTTCTGCACTTAGAGCATTCCCTGATGATTCACCTGTGCTTCTCCTACGTATTTCCTCATTCAAGATCACACTCACAACATCATCAACTTTTAAGATTTTAGAAGCAGATGCAGAATTACTTACTGCCATAACCATACCGTCCCAACTTTCAGGCAAAGAACATAAAATCAAGAGAGCCTTTACCTCATCATCAAAAACAATATTGACTGAAGCTAGTTGGTTTACCAAACCATGGAAATCACTGAGATGAGTATGTACCAATCCACCTTCCTGCATTTGCAAAGTAAATAGGTGCTTCATAAGATATACCTTACTAAAAGCCGAGGGCTTTTCGTATAGATTCGCCAAGGACTTTATCAACTCTTTTGTTGTCTTACACTGTGATAAGCTGGAAATCACAGATGATGCAAGGCTCAACCTTATGGAACCAAGAGCCTTCCGATCAAGAATGATCCATTCTTCATCCTTCATATCTGTGGGCTTGCATGCAACCCCACCCAATGGTAAGTACAAATCCTTCTGATACAGATAGTCCTCAATTTGCATCCTCTAATGTTGATAATTCTTGCCATTAAACTTCTCCATTCGTAGCCTGCTTTCTTCTGCCATTGCTGAACTCCCACTCAATCAGAAAACCCTGGGAATGACCTGTAATAAAAAACAATACCCTGCTTCCTGTAAACCGTAGCTCTGATACCACTTGTCAGGGGATCTAGGTCACCCAATTAGAGCATAATTGATTACTTTCTTATATGCAATTAAACACGGAATTATACCAGAATGATAAAGTAGCTAGAAACTTGAGACAACAAAGAATTTGAGAGACAATACACACTCTTGTATTAGAAATTAATAGAAGAAAATACAATAAGGAAGATGCCACTTCTTCCTCCACCTCAAAGGCTTGCCACACCTCAAGAACTTCTTCCCTCTCTCTCTTGCTCAACCTAACAACTCTAAAGCCTGAGTTGCTATCCCTCCTTGAATACTTCAGTTGATCTCCTTGACCTTACACTTGTAGATCTCCTTGACCTTGCTTGCTTCAATGCTTTTACTTGCCTTAGAATTAATTACAATACATGCCTCATGGGTCTATAAATAAGATCCCATGCTTACAAAAAATAGAATTCTAACTACTAAAATTAGACACACAGCTCGCGACTTAAATTATCCCCTTAGCATGCAAACACTCGGTTCAACTAACTGACTGTTCGTCAACAACAGTTCCAAAAATACACAGGCGATCGACGCCGGTCCCTGCTGGTCTGGTGCTGCCGACGTCGGCCGACTTCCTATCGTCGCCGGTCTCTTTCTCCACTACACTTGACCGACATAGGTCATACTGTCGACACCGGTGGCTCTGGTTCTTCAGCATCCTTCCTTCTAGTGTCTGCAAATAGTTGAAGCTTTTAGCTCCACACCACAACATGTTGTACCTTCATGTACTTGTGATTTTCCAAATTTGTGGATAAAAATACCTAGTTTTTTACTTGAATTCCTTGCCATAATATGTTAGATAAAGATATAAGGGAGGAATTAGTTGGATTGAGTAGCCACCAGGGTGGGTTATAGTTACATATCCCACATGCTAGAACTAGATCCCTCATAGTTCACGTATAGTGTGAATGGATAAGTTGAGAGAATAAGATATGACTTCTTCCCTAAGTTTAAGATGCAATTACATGCATATTCACTTAGATAAATTTTAGTACAAGATGCAAATCCTTAAACAAAGATAAATCAATATAGAGTGTGCCTAGACTTGAAGAGGAGAAACTAGATTGGAAACTTGTATGGAATCTCAATACTTATTCTTCCATATACTTGAAAAATGCTTCTTAGATGGATTTGGAGATAAGGGGATTATTTAAAATTCTCATAAATGATTTATATATATAGGCTTATAATGATTTGAATTAAAGAGTTATTGGTGCATAAAATCTGATAAAAGAAAATGGAAACAAATGAAAAATATATCCAAACACTAAAAAGACATGACCACAAGCATAAGAACTCACAAAAAAATAGTCGATCCCCCTTAGGAAAAGATTTGTAGACCATAATTCATGTCCCATAGGAATAAATGAACATAAAAAGACATATGAGATAGATAAAAGACTCATGAGCAAAATAAAAACATGGCAAAAGGATAAACAAAAGAAAATATGACTATAAGATCACATAAATGAGAAGACAAAAAAAATAAGCACCAATAATTTCGTAATTCAAGGTGATGACCCATATATAAGAAATAATGCTAAGAACATTGTAATAAGAAGGCTTGTACCAAAATTGAGTGTCTCCATAATGCCCCTACTTTGATGTGTGTATGTAAGTGCTACATGCATGTGTCAAAGTAATGCATAATTGAAGTGTGTATCTTGACTTGCCATAGGGATAAGAGGAGGAAGATTTTATGTCATGCATCCATACACACCTTTTGTCACTTTGTAAATTTTAGGATTACTATCAATAATGGCAAATTCCCAACAAGTAAGCAATGTCATGTCATGTTCATGATAAATATTTGAAAAAATGTAATTGAAATATAAAATTTAAAAGAGGGCATAAGAATGAATACACTTGGTTTGTATTTATTCCAAATGTTTCAACAATGTGAAAAACTATGCTTCTATTCAAATTATTCCACTTTACAACTATTTTGACAAGCACTAAATCATGGCTAACACTTCTCTAAGAGATTTTAGGAACCTGATCCACTTCTTGATCAAGGTAGTAGATAGTTTTTCTCTTTGTAGAGAACCAAATATTGATTAACGACCTTCATACTATGAAAAAATAAAATATTTATTGGTTATATGTATGCTTGAATTTCCCTTAGGATTAAAGTACTATGAAAAATTATTGGGGTTAAATTTTACTCCATACTTTCTGAAAATGCCTTGATATATTTCCCCCTTTTAAGTGAGGGATTTAATAACATGTTCCTGAAACCACTCATCACAAAATAATATAATTAAAAGAATCATGTCTAATAAGATTTAAAATAGTCTATACCATTGTAAAGTTTTATAAATTACATGTAACTATCGTAAAATGTTACATGAAAAGTCCCATAGTAGTTTAGATGTAGGCAATTCGTCATGCCCCAAGTTTCATTTTAGGATAGATAAATTTCATACATAGATCATGTCCAATGTGTAACTCTAAGGAGTATAAATTCCATATGGTCTAGTAAATATATCATCATGTCAGGCTCAACATAAAATATACTACTTTAGTGAGTATCAGTGCCATATAAAATGTCCTTATGTATGGCTCAATATATGTGATGCATTCTTAATGGAGATAATGAGATGGATGGCACCAACATGCCCCATAGTAGATATAATAAGAGATGTGTACCAAGGTCCATGTGAGAATCATGTAATTATGTGGGCAGGTCCAAAGGTGGATGCATCCTCTAATTAGGATGATGGTAAGACGACAAAATATCCCAATATAGATAAAATGCCTAAGATAATAAGATCTAGCCATACATGTATCATGTATGAAAACAAATCATGTTTTTGAGTATATATAAGATAAGAATCTATATAAAATAATGGAGGCTTACATGACACAAGTGTGTGATGGAAAAAATGTGTCAATATAAGGGTCATGGAGAGATAGATGTGTACATCATACCCCCTTTGATAAATATAGGTATAGATATGATCAAAGAATCTCATAGATAATATGAATATAATGATAGTGAGGATGTCATTTTATATGCATGGTATGTCAAATGAATAACTCATAAGGACCATGCATGTATAATACCCATGTTGGCAATATATCTCATGTATACCAATGTATAATATATAAGCATGTATATAGGAATTATGAAAAATCATAATGTGAAGAGATGTAAATGGTGAAGAGAATCAAAGGTGTCCATGATTGTATTAATGAAAGGCACATAAGTAATGAGGATCCAACAAGAGTGATATATTATCAACGATACTCAAATATAAATAATGTGATGCATATCCCCCATGGTCACAAAGGTATGTGTATAGAAGTATGATCATGTAATGTTGAATGCAGTATCATGTTTAGAATTTTCATACTACCCTTAAGGTGGCAAGATATAAATAATAGGATCAAAGGTGAGATTGCCCAAAATTTGGATAGTTTGATAAAAATATGCAAACCAATTATTTAAATCAATCTAAACTCAAGAATAAATCATAAAAGGAAAGATTATAGAGATAGAAATCAACATTAAAAGTGGAAATATTTTACCATCATTTTTATCCATTTTGATCTTATTTCCAAGATTATGATGATGCTCAAAGATAAAGGCTCAGTGGATGTTGGATTGCTCAAGCTATGGCTTCAATATTGTGGCAACAATGGATGCTTGGGTAGTTGTAAATTGTTTGGATTCTTGCAAGAGGGCTAGAAGGATTCAAATAACATAAGGTTGTTCAATTTTTTTTTGCCTCAATGCTTGAGGGTGACCATGGATTTATATCCAGAGGAGATGGAAGGTCAATAGTTTGATTTAATTCCCTCAAAATTTTGAATTGGATAGTGAGAAATTGCCTCCATTCAATGGAAATGTCTAGAGGGAAGGAAAGTTCTAGAGATTAGAAATCTCTAAGCTTTCCTTATATTTTCAAACTTATTCATTGTAGGAGAATTTTAGTCATTATATAGTGGGATGGGTATTAGAAAATTAAAAAGTTGGAATATTAGAAAATTGGGATCATTATGTAACTAAGGGAAATTAATTAAATGAATTAATTAATTTAGAAGGTGAAAGAGGGTAGGTTAGCATTTGTGAAGAATGAAGGGGGATATTAGATAAATTTAATGATGTTAGGGAAGTGAGTGAATTTATGTGTATATATTTTGCCCCTTTTTAAAAGGGTATTGCAATTGGAAAAAGTAATGGTCATATATGTTAGTGATATTAGTGGACTCTTGATGCCTCCTCGAGGGGACATGCAGGAAGGGATGACACAAATGTCTATTCAAAAGGATAAAGGAGGGTCCAAATGTGTGAATAGCTATGAGATGTGGGATAAAATTTGAAATGGATAAGAGTAGTGAGCTAAAATTTGACATTGACCTAAGTAAAGATATAGGCATAAGAGGTAAAATGATAGTTTCATGGTTGTAAACATGTCCAAATGGGAATCAACCATAATGTGATGATGATAAGATAAAAGGACATAAAATTTATACATATCCTAGGCAAAGACAAATTCTAGGAAGAGAGATAAACCTAATTGAGGATGAATTTGGCTACAAGCTTTCAATCTATCCCAAGCAAGGATGCATACAAGGGAGAGCTTCATCCCAAGACAAGATGATGATGGGAGAAATTAGGTCACAAGCATTTGACATATCTCAAGCAAGGATGCATGTCAAGGAGAGATGTGGGCCCAAAATAAGATGAAAGGTGTAGCTTAAATCATATGTCAAGTGGAGATTGAGTGACAAATAAATGAAGGGGAAAGGATTGGGTAGTGTGGTTGAGCTATCTTTGGGCACCATGGGTGACCAAACGCTACCTACATAGTTTGAAAAGACCTTAGGCTAATGTTGTTCTCCCAAAATGGGAAGAATTATGGGATGAACAAGAGAATTGATGATGAATGGCTGCAATAGATAGGTTGAATGTAAATAATAGTGGTGGATGAGTTGCAACATGGATGAGCTATGACATGATTGATATCAATGATGCCCCTAATAAACAGGTATGCTAGTGAGTGAGAGATGATAGTGTCATGGTGGTCGACATGCACCAAATGGGAACCAAATATAATAAAAGAGTGATAAGGATTCATGAGCTTTTGGAGTATCTTAAGCAAAGACACATCTATGGGAGAGTTGTGGGTCTCAGGTGGATAATGGATGATTGATATCTTAGTTCAAAGATTGGACTGATGGCTTGGATTGGGTAGAAGATGAGGTTGAATGATGAAGGATGGGAAACTATATGGTGGCATGATGATGGTTAAATAGACCTTATACATCCCATGTGGTCAAGGTGCCTATAGAGCGTGAGAAGGCTAAAAGTCAATGTAGTTGTGTTAGTGGAATAATCCCATATGTATTGGGAGTAAGAGCTATGTGGTAACAAAGGTGCATAAAGAGGAATAAAAAATAAGATGAAGGCACCAAATTAAAAATGAAGTGGATGCAAAGGATGTGTTTTCATTTAATAAGTCAAAAAATATTGCCAAGCTTCTATTGTTAAGTCGCAAAATAGAGTAGTAGGAGTGGAGTGGTAGTAGTTATCACTACAAGCCAAGTTTTAAGAGGGGGAGTCTATCAGGATCTATAGATAATTTTTGGTATAAGGCCATCATTTCTAAGAATCAAGTTTTACAAGGTGTACCTATAGCAAGAGGGTTTTATTATGTAGAGGTAATAAGGGATTGTGTATCATCTGTCATCCCTATACCTTGGTACTAATAGTTTGAAAAGTGTACCAAATAAAACATCGATAGGGGTAATTAGAGTGCATGATGATTCACTAATTTAGTAGGAAAAGTGGAGGGACTATGAATTTGATGAAAGTTAAGTAGTGTATAAATAAGGACAAAGTGGGAAGTTAATGAGAAGATGAAAAAATAAGAAAAAACCAGAAGATAGGCATAGGGTGTGAAGATAAAGAGCGAAAGGGATTATAAGTGTAGTGTGTGGTGAGATTTGGGGTTGTGGGTTAGATGAATGGTAGAAAATCTATGTTCATAAAATAGAGAGGATGGGTAGGAGGATCAACACCAAGGCGAGTGAAGAAACCAAGTATGGATTTAATATGGGAATTAATTTATAATTATGTTTGTATCTAAGAATTGGGAGTCACAGGTTGGGAATAAGTTAGGATTTTTGGTAAGAAACTATACTGGGGAAGACCATAGGGTTGGGGAGTGGATAAAATATATGGGTACAATGTAGGGGATAAGAGCGGCATGGGCGAGAAGAGATTGCTAGGTGAGGGGCTATAGGGTAAAAGGTGGAGGTTGCATCATAGGAGGCTACGATAGGGGAAACTATGTTGGGAGAGTAGGGGTTGTGGGGAGATAGGTTGTAGGTTGGGGAGTTATGTTGGTTGCATAGAAGAATGACATATTTATAGGAAGGGGTTGTAAGGGTAGGTAAGTCATGAGATTCTATGGTGTAAAGGAAGTACTATTTGACAAGTAATTAAATTTGTGTAATAGGAAGATCGAGCACTAGAGGTGATGATGGTGGCTAAAAGTGCAGTGAGATGGATGTGAAGGTGGATATGGGGACAATGGTTAAGGAACAAATATTTTTTATGGAGGCCAATGAGGATAAATAGGGGGTAATAGGGGCATTGGTGATTATCTGAGTTGATTGGTGTCTGCTTGAAGGGAGATAGTAGGATTAAAATATTGGGTGTCACTCTTGTAGGGTCAAATTATTCAGAGGGATATATATATGGTTGATATATTGGTCCAGGTAATGACATTAAGGGGTCAGGTGAATTGATAGGAGATGCAAATTAGGTCTTTTCATGAATAGGTGGAGCATATGTGGGCTAGCCATATGTAGCTTAATCATTGTTGGAATATAGAGAGGTAGAGGCACGAGTGGTTGGGATGGAGATAAATATAGATCAGATATTATTGGATACACTAGGATTAGGAGATGTGACAACCTATATGGTAAGGATGGTTCAAGAGACTCAATATGGGAGAATGTTATATGAGAAGGTGGTGTCAGTAGGACAAAGGGATCCATTATATAGGGTGATCAGTCAATCTAAGAGGTTATCATGTTTTAGGTCATTTAGTCAATTTGTGCATCTATCATCAAGGCTGCCACCATTGTAGGGTGAGATGTGATTCAAGATTGGATTTGGATCTAGGAACATAAAGGATTGATAATACCAAGATATATATATGACTTAGGTTGGTAGTATCGTATGGTGATGTAATAGAAGCATAGATGTATGTAATTATAATATGGAATAAATGATGTGATCGACAAGGATGATGAGTGTAATTGTGTTTTAAAAAATTAAACTATATATATAAATGATGGCAATGTTTTACATAAATGTGTTATAAGTGATGTATGGTTATGTGATTGCTTGAAGTCATGTGTATGCTCAACATCATATGATGTAGTAATGTATGTGATTTAGATGATAATAATGGATCATGAAATGATTACGATGTGATAATGTGATATTTAATATCCAGTAGGATAATTATTAATATGGTTACCATGAGTATTACATGTATGTGGGGTCATGATTTATGAGGATAAGGATGTTAAAGCAGTTGAAAGATTATATGACAACACTTGGTGGGTGGCGACACTATAGTAAGGGATCAATGTCCTCTTTTGGACCAATCTATCTAGTAGGTCCAATCAAACACTACCATAAATTATAGGGTGTGGATGTTATATAACACTCGAGGATGCAAGGATGTTATGCAATGAAATATTCTATAACCATATATGTAATTAGTAAAATGTAGGTGTTCCAACACTTGAATATGTCATAAGATAGGTCAATACCACACCTAACTATATCTATGAGGTGAACGTGTAGGGTTTCCAAACTTTGCATCAAGTGATGGATATCTTTGAGGTGATATTATGACAATAATAATCAATGGTTCCAAGGCCCCAATCACAATTTAAGATGTGCATATTTTACTGCACAAGGTGTCAATAAAGAAGATGTATCCAAAGCCCAATGGGACTTAGAGGTATCCCTTTGTTTTATAGGGCAGAGCTATAAGGATGTCTAGAGTTTGAAAAACCCACATGAGGGCAACAGGGAAATGTGACTAGTGGAATTAGGGAGGTGGTTAGGGAATATCCACCATCTGATGTGTGTTGTTACTATAAACAAGTTGGAAATTTAGGCTAGTATTGTCCTCAGAGGGATATAACAAATGTTGGCTCTGTGGAAAATAGGTAGGGTGGCTAGCTTGTAGGTTTGTCAAGATCGATTGGGGTACCTCCTAAGCTATAAATTAATAATGTATGGGGTTCAATTGATTATGTACTGGTTACTTGTATAAAAACTATATAGTTGTTATTTTTGTAATAATTTAATATATTGTTTGGATAATATTATGGATATATAAATTATGTGTAGGTTTTAAAGGGTTAATGTGAATAATTAAAGTGTGGATGATAATGTGTCAAAGGTTTTGGATGACTTGAATCAATATTGGATGGATATATGATAAGACTAATTGTGATCCTCCTACACAAGGGATTAGGGTAGGATGTTGTTGGTAGTGGGATTAGGGGATAAGGTAGAATGGGGAAGACATTGTGGTAGAGTCTTAAGCCATGTAGGTTTGTGTAATCCATTTTAATGTAGCATAAGGTAATTCACACCCAAATATATTTTAATGAACGTGTCATTTTTTCCAAAGTGCATTAAGGACACAAAATTCATATCAAAGGGACATCTTTCATGAGGCACCATTGGTATAAAATTAATCAAATTAACATCATGGCATGATGTCGAATACATAAAAATATAAAAGATGAAAAAAATAATAAAATGACATGATGCGTATACACAAAAGGTGATAATATAAAAAAATATTAAAACTTATTTTTTATTGGAAATGTAACCAATTCACATAAACAAGCACACCATAGACACATCACACAAAGATGCAAAACCAAATATTAATCAAATTCAGGTAATTAAATGGGATAGTTTGGAAAGTGGGTGAACAACCCTTGATTCCATCATTCATGAGTGGGTAGTATCTTCTTTGCTCTAAGTAGATATGGATACATGAAAGGGACTTGGTGAATAACAACAAGTGAGTGGATGAAGGGATTAGAGGGTGGATGTAGAACATGTTATGGTTAGGGGCATAAAATGGGATTAGTTGAAGCTTGCCTAAGTAACATCCATTTGAAGAGTAATTAGACTGAGACAAGAAATGTATTATGCAAAGGTGTTGCAAAATGAGGGTGGAATGGAAACCATGGGATAACTCTTCATAATTTTCCTACTTCTTCCCCTGATTAGATCTGTATTTAATTTTCCTCTTGATGCTTGATGATGATCATTATATCTAGGACTGCCTTCTTTAGTCACAATATGTGGAAACCAAGGCCAAAAAGGAGGATGGGATATGAGTGGATGGAATAGGTGTATGGAATATTTAAAAGGTTTTGCCTAAGTATACACGTGTTTTGTATATGGAGGTTTCCCAAAAGTGATGCCAAAAACCTTATTTTCATCACTTTGCTTATTCAAGGCACTAGAGGTTCTAGATTTTGACATTGGATTTTTTTGTCTATATACAAGAATACACAAAAATGAATATGGGATGACACAACCCTAGGCATAAAGCCATTTTAGAATCATGATATTCATCAATTCATCCAAATCTTAGCCATATTGAGTATCCAACTTGTATGCCCTGAACCCAAACTTGGCCACTATGATGTAAGTTCCCAACCAATTTGGCTCAAACTTGCCCTTCTTTTCCCATTGTGCATTAGTATTCTTCTAATTTTTCTAAGGACCAAATCACCAACCTCAAACTCATGATCTCAGACCTTATTGTTATATTTTTTGCATAGCCTATTGTCATATGATCACATATGATCTAAGGCCCATTAACGCTTCTCATCCAACAACTCCAGTTCCTATAGATGAGAAACCATATAGGAGTCCTTAGTAATAATGCATTTGAGTGATATCTATAATGAGGGGAGTTCAACCTTGAATAGTAAAATAGTCTCTGTTACAAATATGAGGGAGTATGGGTGATACCCAAAGGAGTATGAACACTAGTACGATAGGACCACAAGGCAGGATAAAGCTAAAGGTGCTAATTACAGCCAACCTCATTAAAAAATTTCTTGATAATATTAATAAGAGTTTTATTAGTCACCTTGACTTGACCATTGCCCTATAGGCAATACAGTGTTGACCTTTTATGCTGGATATGGAATTTACGGCAACAAGATTTGACATATTGGTTTTTTAAGTATGTACCATTGTCAAATATAATTAAGGTAGGAACTCCATAGCACTAAATTATATGATTAAGAATGAATTCAAAAATTTGTTTTCCAGTAACATAAATGAGTGGCATAACTTTCACCCACTTGGTGAAGTACTCAATGGCACTAACAATGAATTTATGGTCATTAGAGGATGAGGGATTAATCTTACCAATGAGTTTGAGTCCTCAAGTAGATAAAGGCCATGGACTAACTATGGGTTGTAATTCTTGAGATGGAGCGTGTATGAGATCTCCATGTTTTTGACAGGTGAGATACTTTAATACATATTAACAAGCATCGTGGTCCATTATGGGATAATAATACCCAATCCAGAGGAGTTTCTTGGCCAAGACCTTTTTAATAGCATGACCCCAACAAATTCTATTATGGACCTCTTTGAGTGCTGAAAGAGACTCCTCTGAGTTCAGGCATCTTAACAAAGTTCTATCATAGCCCCATCGATAGAGTGTGCTACCAAGGATAATATAACGAGAAGCTTTGTGGATGAAGCCCTTATGATGGTGGAAATTAATATTAGGTGGGAGGATGTTATCATGGAGAGAGGTATATATTTTTTGATACCATGGAAGACTGGGATTTGCAATGTCACATACCCATTTTGATATGGGAGTTTGATGATCTGATGATACCAATTGTTCTAACAAGAAATGCTTTTGATGCATGTCTAGAGTCATTTCTAATAGTATCCATTGAATATATCGATTTATTACTTCCCTTGGGAATTTTATAAAAGGATGTTGAATAGATTTTCATTTTTAAGGTATCGACCATCTGCTTTTAGGGAAGTAATTTATCATCCTTTGTCTAGAATTCATTATTAACATGTTTGATTATGAGTTGTGAATCCCAAAAAACTTGAAGTTCCTAGATATTCTATTGAGTAGCTAATTAGAGATGTGTGATTAATGTTTCGTATTCTATAATATTATTTGTACATGGAAAGGTAATTTTGAAGACTTTAGGAATAAGGTCTCCTTCAAGGATGATGAGGAGGATGTCAGCTCTAGATCCATGAGTGGTGAAATAGTCATCAAAGTAAAAATTACAAGATGGATATTTCTTATTGGTCATGTTTGATTCATCAAAAATGTTATTATTAATGGTGTTGAGTTAGATAAATGAGTTTTGGCTAAGTGATTGGCCAATACTTATCCTTTGATAGCTTTCTAGTTCACATATTCGATATCAAATTTGCTCAAGAGCATAATCCATTTGGCCATTCATCTAGTAAGAGTTGATTTAGATAGCAAGTGCTTGAGTGGATCAATTTTAGTAATGAAATTAACTTGATTATTAAGCATATAATACCTAAGATTTTGGGAAGGGAAGATAATAGCTAGGTAGTCCTTTTCAATTAGAGTGTAATTAAGCTCATAAAAGATAAGGGTCTTGCTAAGATAATATATGGTTATTTTTTTACCATTTTGATTATGTTGTACCAAGAGATCTCTAAAAGCATGTGGAGTAGTGGAAATGTACAAGAGCAAAGGCTTTCATAGTACTGATGGTGTAAGCGCATGAGGTTTTAACATATATTGTTTAAGATCATAAAATTCCTTCTGACATTCTGGGCTCTAGTTAAATTAGGATCCTTTCTTCATAGGATGGGTAAAAGGGTGGTATTTATCTACCAGTTGGGAAATAAATTTATGTAGCTTGCAATTTTTCTTAGAGGTTGCATAGTTGCTTGAGGTTTTTGGGTGAAGGCATCTCAATAATTACTCTTACCTTTTTTGGGTCCAATTTGATATTTTGATGAGAAACAATGAACCCCAATAGCTTCCTAGATGTTACTCCAAATACCCACTTATTAGGATTTACCTTGACTTTATAGTCTATCATCCTTTCAAATATTTTGCACATGATTGTTAGATGTTAAGTTCTTGTTTTAAACTTTCCTAAAATATCATCAACATAATCTTTGAATGTGTCATGCATCATATTATGTAAAGTGACACTCATGAATATTTGGTAAGTAGTGCTTGCATTTTAAAATATGAAGTTCATGACTTGATAACAGACAATACCCCATGGAATAATGAAGGTAGTCTTATGCTTATCTTTTGGTGCAATTTTGATGTGGTTATTATCGAAGAATCCATCCACGAGGGAGAGCATTTAATAAATAGTTTTGGAATCCATGATCAGGTATATGTTTAGAAGGGGAAAGCCATATTTAAGAGAAGCCTTATTAATATCCTAAAATTATGTGTAGATGTGAAATCCTCTGTTTAGTTTTTGAACAAGAATATTATTAGAAATTCAATCAAAGAAATCAATTGGACGGGTGAATCCTGCTTCCAAAAAAATTTGGAGACCTTATTTCACTAGTAAGGTCACCTTGGGATGTATCTTAAAAAAAATTATTTTACCATTTAATATTAAGATGAACAACTAGGTGATACACTACTAGAGCTAGATCAAGACCTAACATGTTAGCATAACACCAAGAAAAAATATCTAGGAACTCCTTGAGTAATAATAGCTTCTTTTTCTTCAATTATAAGACTTGCCCCTAGTTTGACCATCTTAGGATCCTCTTTAGTTTTGATATTAACTTTAATGGTTTATTCTACTAAGGAGGGAGATGAATCTAGAAAGTACAGAGGTGGTAAGTGGTACCCGTCTAATGATTGGAGAACATCTTGGTGTTCTTCAAACAAATCCTCATATGATTTTTGATTTTTAGGACCAATAAAATATATAAGATTTTGTATTGATTTAGAAGATAATATTTTTTGAGTTTTATTTATTTTGACTTGATGTAACAACTGGATGTACCCTCTAAAATAGGTAAAATCATTCAACTTTATCTTGGATACTTTGTTATGATCTCCTGATGGTATGTAATCTTGAACTCCCATATATTCAATTGTGGCCACATCATTTTGAAAAATATTGAGCATGAGTGCAGAATAATGATCCCAATCGATGAGGGAAGGGCATCAGATCTTGAGGTTAATGGTATAAATAGAGGTTTTAGTAAAAATATTTGTGGAAGCAAGAACCTAAAAGGGACTATACACAGAACTTATTTTGATGTTTATATCATTCAGAGGTTATTCAAAAATAAAATAAGTATTCAAGCTAACATCATAGAAATCCTCATTGGGTGGTTTGTACCCTAAGCCTAAACTTCCTCTATGTTGTAGTGTCAGAATGGGTTCTAAAATCCCTTGTTTGTGTAGGCCTAAACCCTTACCTGTACAATCCATATTCTTGAGAATTTCATTAGTTATGGGGTATGTTGGATTCTAGAAACATGAATCAAATCCCTTTGTAGATAACCAAGAATCATTTAAGAGTTATATTCATTCATTTGATAATAAGTATGCTTTCTCAAATGATGTAGACCCATATTTTTAGCTAATTAATTATACCTCTTGCATGGTGCGGGACCCATAGCTTTGGAGTGACATGGGTAGACTAACAACATTGAATGTTTGGTAATCATATTCCTCAAAACACTTTGAAATAATTTTGTGGTGGGTAGAGTTGGGGGGGATTCAATAGAGTCAATAATAACACATCAGGATGAATATATTTCTCTAACTTGGGATCATATGGTTTAGTTTAAATACAAATTATAGTCCTTACATTCTAACTGATAATTATAGAAATATTGTGAATCCCCATGGATTATTACTTCCATCCCAAAATGAGTAAATTTGAGACATTGGTGGAGACTGGATGGAATTAATCGCATCTCATGGATCTATGGCCATCTTAGAAGGAAATTATAGGGAAGATGAAAGTCGATAACATGGATTAGGGTTTGTTAAATAATAGGTCCCACTATTATTAGAAGATAATAGTGCCTGTTGACTATCTCTCATTGTCATCATATGTTTTGATGATGACCAAATTTTTCCCAAGGGATGATTTTGAGTACCCCAAAGTTTTGATCAAATTTATATTGCACATATTAATTGTTTTCCCTCCATCTACAAGTACCTAAAAAATTGGTGATTAGCAATAGATACTTTTTGTTAAATTACACCATGATCAATTAGACAATGAATCATGCATGAAGAACCTGTAAAGTGAAATCTCATAAACTAAAATAGAAAAGCTCACACAAAGAAAGTTGTGCAAAAGAACATTATCTCATTAAACATTACATCATTATCCAGTTGGCACTTATGAAGGTTCCTTATGTAGGTGGAAAATATACATGTCCTAACATCCTCATGCATGTGTGATTATTTTACACTAAGGACCTTTATTAAACCTAAACAAGTTGAATAGACTGTGTAGACAATATCCAATGGGACAAAATTCTACACCAACACCCCACCTTAAGAATAACTTAGGTGGATAAAAGAATTGGGTCCTAACAATGAACCCTGATGTGGTACCCAAGAAAAATACAACTCACATAAAGTGAGGAAACAGATAAAACCTGTAGAAACAAAAATCCTCTCCAAAAGAGAGTAAAGAAGAAGGTAGGGATAAAAATCCCCACTAGAATCTACAACTGCCTGAAGCCATTCTATGTCCTGCAACAGAGTTCCCTAGAGTGATTGTGGATCATAAGTAGATGCAATGAAGAGAGGATCACGTTGGAATAGTAAATGAGTATGCCAATTACCTGATGGATCTTCAACCAAGGTGTGATTATTATAAAAGGAATTTTTATCCTTATATAAGGTAGGAGGGCCAACTACTCTATGTCATGATGGCATATTGGAAGTAGAGACTAAGAAGAACTATAGAATACCTTGAAAATGTGGAATAGAATGCCTAATGTTTGATGTGTCTTAGATAAAAATACATGTTCCCTATAATGTTTGAAATGGACCAAAGGTAGGTTGATTAGGAAATAACTCCTCAACATCTATAAGGTGAAAAGGAGATGGTGGAGGTGTGTCCCAATCACTACGTTAGTCATCTATAGAAGAAGAAGAATCAATGTCAGAAGTGTGCTCAGGCTCAGAAATGTCATCAAGTTTAGGTGAGTCTGAAGAAGAAGAGTTTAAATGAGAATTAATAGAAAAGTATGAGAATTTATATAGTCAAGTCTAATGATCAACCATTCCCACTACCAATATAGTGTCATTGTGCACCTCTTTAACATACACTAAATCTAGAATGAACTCAACTCACATGCTTGGACCAAGATGAGTGATCTAGTAAATTGATAGGAGATTGGTTGAAAGTAAGGGAATGCTTAGAATATTATTGAATGTTTCATCACTCACTTTAACAAACCCTCTATTAAGAATTTTTTTAGAAGTGTCATCACCCAGTTGTATATAGGATATGTCATAGGATTTTAAGGAACTAAACTCAATCTGTGAGAGGACATGTGATGTGAAGCACTAGAGTCAATGACCCATGTAGGATTATGAGATACAATAACAACTAGGGCCTTGCCTTTTGATTTCCCCTTACTATTCTCATTTGACTTTTATTTACCATGGTCATTTACCTTAGAGGATTCATGGGTTGATGAAATCTGAATGGTAGAATCAGGGACACTGATGTTGTCCCTTAGTTAGTTGGTCAATATACTTCTTCAAACATTTTCATCCATCATATTTTCCTGATCAAAACCCACATTTGATCTAAAATTTCTTAGGCTTAGAATTAGAAGATGTTTCATGGTTGGATTTATAGGTGGGAGGATTTGCATCCTTATCCTAATCTTTTTTATTCTATTTCTTCTCTCTATTATTCAAAGCCTTCTCTTTCTTAACGAAGAGTGCATGAGATTTTAAGGACTCACTATGCCCATTTGTATCAACTTATCTTTCTCCTGAGTCAAGTTGGAAACACATGTATCCTAATAAGGTATCTTCTATGTAGCTCTAATATCACTTTTTGTGGCATGGAAGTGGATACAAATACATAATAGTTTGGACCCAATTTAGAGAGTATAGATAGAATAAGTTGATCGTCTTTCTTATCTATTCCACATTATTTTAACTATAACCTTAAAGATTTGAACTTGGTGAATAAGTCATGTAGTGTGTCAAAGTCATCTGGGTTGAGCTCAAATTGATGAGCTCATTATCCAGTTCATGACCTCTCATCACATCATGCTTCCCAAAGATTTTTTTAAATGTGGTCCATACTTCATTCAGTGTTTCACTAGATTCAATGTGAAAACATAATTCAAGGGAAATAGACAAATTAAGATAACCATATGTTTGATCACATCTGTTAAAACATTTATTTTTCTTTGCATCTATTATAGGTTCAGTTTATTCATTCATAGTAATCCTATAGAATCCTTGTTTTATTAGTGCAATTAGCACATTGATTTTTGATTCATGATAATTAAATGTCATAAGAGGAGGAAATGACCAACAAATTTCCATAATACAAGAAAAGATTTTGTTGCAGAAAGTAAAAAATAAATATAGAAAATAAAAATATACAACACCACACAATACCCCCTTAAATCTATCAGAGTGACCCCCCTTAAGTTTCAAATATAATAACTCTCGTATAGACATCAGACTCAACCAAGGATATGTCTTGAGAAAATGAGTATAAATATGAAATAATTGGAGGGACATTGGACTCAGTTGATAATGCATCCACTAGTGTACAATAGTTAGTTTGAAGAGATATGTATAGGGCCCAAAAATACTACCAATGTGTAGAGCATGAAAAAATAAGCACTTTTGAAGAAGACAACACTCAAATATAATTTATCGATCAAAAGTTATGTGTGTATAAAAATATACTCGCATGAAAAATTTGGTGGCAATAGGTGTGGAAAAAAACAATGTGCCCAAATTTGAGAAAATTTTGGGTGTGAAAATAGTTGAAAATAATTTTCTAAGGAAAAGTTAAGCCCGCATGGGTTGGGCATGACTAAGGACTAATTTTTGATATGACTACAGGCTAAGGCATTTTGTGGGTGTTTCCTCTCTCCATTTTGATGTGACCTTGACTGATGTGGGTGCTACATCACCTTCTTAATGACCCCATTTTTAAAATGAGTAGTGTTGCACTTAATTATGTTAAATTTGATGGTCGTGAATATGTCGAGGAAGGTAGAGTCTTAAACCCAAAAATTGATGGATTAGAGACCATTGTCGCATGATGGAGGTGGCCTACAATAGTAGTTGTAGTGTGGGTAGTCCATCGCATAGGGATAATTCACAGAATAGGGAGGGCAGTCTCTAGACTTATGAAAGCATAGTTGTGCAGGGCTTCAATGATCTGCATCACCATGGATTGGATGGTTGGGCCTTCATCCTCATGAAGGTGAAATCACATGGAGTTATGCATCACCACATCATAGCTGGCTATATTGGTAGGCCTTGACCCCATGAAAGTGAAAACATGCTCATGGCCATGAATTGCATCACTATGCAAACAAGAATCAAGTTTGTGAATCGATTATCCCATGAAATCACAGATGTAAGACAAACAATCATTATGTTACTAGTACTCAGTCATCTGGGCCTTGGGAAATATGAAGGCATGGATCACATATAGGCACATATGAAGGATGAGTTTTTTAGAAAATTTCTAAGTCCAAAATTTTGTTGCAACAACCTAAGTGGTAAAAAAGACCTGTAAGTGGAACCTCGATCTATGAAAATTGGTTCAACATTTTAAAAAACTATTAAATACCCACTTGATAATTGGTAAAACCCAAACAAAATCAATTTTTTTTCTAATTGAAGACTTTGATAGTACACAAATGCATAAAAACTAAAAACTGCTTGAAACACCCAAAAATGGTCAAAAATGATTGTCACAAAACTAGATCATGTTTAAAGCCAATCCTAGGGTTTTGGCACCCTATGAATATAATAGAATTGTTCATTTTTTATCTAGAGACATCAGCTATAAATATATGTACATATTTTTGAGAAACTCCACCAAACCCTTAAAAATTGAAATCAAGAAAATAATAGAAATGCACAATAAGGATCTCATAAAGATTCAAATAGCAAACAACTGTCATAATGGCTTTGATACTATGTCATATTATATCATGATTAACTAAACAACAAAGCATGCATGAAGAACCTATAGAGTGAAATCTCATAACCTGAAAGAAAAAAGCTCACACAAATAAAATTGTGAAAAAGAGTATTATCTCATTAAGCATTAAAAAAACATTAAAGTATTAGTCAAAAAAATACATAGGAAGGTTCTTTATATAGGTAAAAAAATAGACATATCCCAACATCCTCATGCATGTGGGATTATTTTACACTAAGGACCTATATTAAACCTAAACAAGCTAACTAGACCATATAGACAAAACCTAGTGGGACAAAAGTCTACACCAACACTTTTAAGTATAGGGGATAATTGTGATTAGGGAAATGAGTGGAAGGTTGTGGGGGTTAAAAATAATTTGTTGGGTTCGTGATAGGTGTCCAACAAATGCTTGAAATTGAATAATATTAATGTCTATAAGTACCTTAGATTTGTGAAGGATTTGATTAAAGATGTCATGATAGACTATTGAGGTCTTAAGAAGGTCCATAATACAAATTTGGGTGAGGGTCTTCTCAAGTTGTTGGATAATATCAAAGCTTCCTTTCAGGAATGTTACAAGTTTTCTAGGGGACATTGAGTTTGAGAGTAGTCTTTTGATATGAGGCTTTGGGAGGTGCCCCCAAGACAATGATTTTGCCTTATTGAGTGGTGACAATGCAATCAGAAGATACTCCTTTGATTTTAAGGATAAGTTGTATTGGGTCTTGGGGTTCTTCAAGCAGTTTGGCCCTAATATTTATGGTAGCTATTCTATTAGTATATGGGTAAGGTAAAAATGGTAATAAACATGATTGGATGAATTTTAGTCTTGGTCCCATAGTGCACCCTTCTGATTTTGATCATGCTTTGGAAAAGGGTCCTGATAAATTCCCAATTATGAGTTTTAGAAGAAGATATGTCTTCACCTTCTATATTTGTTTCCCATTTCTCAATTAGATCTTGAATGAGATTTCTCAACTGCTTGCATTACTTAGTATCATGCCCCTTTATTCGATGGTAATGACAAAATTCATTTTCCCTAAACTAATCAGGGCAGGGTTTGTTTTCTTCTAGGGGTTTAAACCCTGGTAGGGAAAACATCTTTTTAGCTATTAATTTTCTCAAAACATCCTCTATTTTTTCACCCAATTTTGTATAGTGTCATTTCCTAGTGTTAGCCTTAGGCCTTTCTCTTGGTATAGTAATATTGTATGTGTTTTGTGATTTTGGTGATTTTGGTAAGGAGGTAGATCCCTAAACTATTTTTACTCATTTAGAGTCAGTAACACCATCCCCATTAACATTTTTTTTGTTGAAGAACTTAGGCCTTTTTGAAGGGGTATTATTTTGATTTTAATCATTATGAGAATAAATTTTAATTATCCCTTTTTCAGCAAGGGCCTTTTCAATATGGATCCCTTTCTCTACAACCTCATCAAAGTTTGATATATAATGAAGCTTCAATTGGTGACCCAACTCTGAATTAAGATTATTGATAAAGATATTAGTCAACTCCCTCTTAGGGATCGATCAAGGGAAGAAACTTGTAAGACCATGCCATCACTATAGGAAGAATGGTAGACTTTCCCCATTTCTTTGTTTAGTGTCATACAAATCTAACATGGTTATTTTATGCTCAAAATTTTCTCAATCAGGTCCCCAAATGATTTTACAGATCCCTTTGGCAACTACATACACCATTCTAAGGTGGGGCCTCTAAGACTTTGAGGGAACAATATAAGCATGTATCCATCACTATACACTATTTCATGGCATGTCATAAAGAACTCCTTCACATGCTTGCATGGGTCACTTTTTTATTTATATTTGTTGAACTTAGGAGGCTGTAAGTATGTTGGAAAAGGCACTTTAAGGATGCTCATATTTAGGGGATAGGAATAGAACTCTTCATACCAATATTTCTTGGTGTGATCTCGAGTGTTTAGGATTTGAAGAGTTTATTTCATGGTTTTCCATTAAAGGGAAAAAGATGGATCCATCAATGGATTGGATATGGATGGATAGGTTTTTGACTTATTTTGATTAGGATGTGTGGATGATGAGATGATTTTAGTGGGTTAGGTTTTGGAGGTTTAGAATTGAACTGGGATACTAACGAATTAACTTGTTGGATTATTTGGTTAAGGTGGTCTAGCATGACTTGATTATAATATTTTTTGATATGATTCTCCAAAGTGGAATTTCCCTTGATAAATTCAATCTCATTTATATTGATAGTAAGTGGAGGGTGTGGTTCTTCATATTCAATATCAACCAATTCTTGGTCTTCATCCTCTTCTATTGTAATGGGAGGAGGATCATGAGATGTACTGGGATGAGGTCAGACAAGATTCTTTAAAAGGCCCACATTAAAGTTTGGTGGTAATGTGGTTATAATTTTGAGAAGGTAAATCAATAGTTTTTCTTGATTGCCATGGATATATTATTCAATATTGGCACTATTATTATTCAAAAAATCACTCGGTTTATCTTCATTTTGCCCTAATTGTACATATCACTATGATTTTCTTCATTATCGATGGGTTGCTCACCCAAGGTTTCCAGTAGGTCATTTATTGGGATAGATGCTTTCCCTATATTAATGGCTCAATAATGAGTGTTGGATGCCATTTGGATTGTGGTGGTAGGTAGAAAGTATATGTTTGACTTATTAAGAAGGTGGATTGAATGAGAGTGATTGGTTTGAAAAGGATATATCGGATGTGCTAGGAAATATTTGAGCAAGGTTGATTAAATAAATAGAGCTAGCTTTATAAGTTATGAAAAAATGGGTACATATTTGTTTGGGTTATGAGTGACATATACTAGCAAGATATCAATGATTGTTGGGTCCAAACTAATAAAGTGATGGGAAATCAATGATTGCCAAATTTTGAGTTAGTGAGATGATAAGATAATGATGGGTGCTAATCTCAAATTTGGTAGAATGATAAGACAACAAGAAGATGAATTTTGCATTTAAAAATAGATAGAGTGACAGGTATTATTAATATGGTAATACAGGTAGTGACGATCTGACTTGAGATAAAAAATGATGGTTTTAGGATAGGGATTATCAATATGGCTTATATTCACAAGGTGTCAATAGTTGTTGCATTCAAATTAGCAGAGTAAAAATAAATCAATAATTTATCAAATTTTTAGTTAGCAAGATGAAAAGACGATGATGGGTGTTAATCTCAATTTGGTAAGGTGATGGGTTGACAAGAAGATGAATTATAAATTTAAAAACTGACAAAGTGATAGGTGCTATAAATATGGCAATACAAATAGTGATAGGATAGTTGAAGGTGATAATAGAGTGGACATTATGTGGTAAAAAGGACTAGCTCTAGTAATTCAAATGACTTGTTTAAGGTGACAACATGGATATGAATAAATAGTTTAAGTGTTTTGAGGGCTTTACATAATTTTAGGTGATATAATCAAAGGAGTATGGTATTGAAGTGATGGTTTTATGTGTTGGATTTAGGTGGGTGATTAGATGGGTATGGTGAATTTAGGATGATACCCAATTTGAGGGAATTGGACAAGCATTAGACTTTTTTTATCTAAGGTTAAACTAGTGTTTTTAGGTTTTAGGTGGTGTTAAGATTTTGGGCTCACAAATAACACTAGTTTTGATAACACCCAAACACATCACATACAAGCCATGACCTAAATTTAGTGACTAACGTAGGAGTGTAACCTAATGAATGCACTATCTAATGGCTTCATAAGTGAGGCTATAGGATAGTGACCCATTATGAAATCTCCTAAACCCTCTCAACCCCATTTGCACATAATGGTCACTATCGGATTCGATATTAACTCTAGCATCAAGTCACATGTTATGTTTGAAGGTCATATTCTAGGTTTAAACATGCTTAATAAGGGAGTCCCTAATATATGCTAGGTATGGTGGGACCCAAATCTATGTAGGGTATTGTCTAACTGCTTTGCGTATTGGAGCCAAACTTCCCTACTGTACATAAATCTTTATGGATAATTATGCTTTAGCACCCAATGATAGTTATCCCTAATATTTATACTCTATCAAAACATGGAGTGTGGTCTAATGCATGGTGATGAAATCTACATCATCAACCCCTATATACTATTGGCAAGCACATAGACGTCACTTCCACGATCACATTACACCCTAGAAAGAAAAATGACACTAATATAATTTGATAAATAAATGACTACGTGACTATAAATTTTAGTCATGACAAATAAAAATGACTAAATTTTACAAATTTTTTGCAACACAACTATAAATGACTAATTTGATCATCAAGTAAAAAACACAACTAAATAATTAGTCACACAAATAAAAATTAGATAATATGATATTTAAGTGGGTAATTAAAAAAAAATGAATTCAAAAATTATTAGTGGGAGTGGGTTGTATTGCGCGTGTAGAGTTAATATCTAATTGGGAAATTATTGGTGGGAGTGGGGAGTACAATACTAGAGTGCAAAATTTGGCAGAGGTAATTCAATGGGGGAGTGGGGAGTATAATTGGCATTATTTGTGCAATGCACCTCTACAAATAGGAGGATTTGTTAATTATTAATGGAGTCAGAGCCGACTAGAGAGGGTTTGTGTGCCAATTTGATGGCATGAGGCATTTTGAGTTTTAGCATATAAGTATAGTAGGTACTTACATGGGCGATAAAACTTGTTTGGAGAAGACATGGAGACTTTTGAAAAGGCAAGCAAGGAATTAAGAGTTTTTTGTATTGAATTTGAAGTCGGCAAGGTCCTCTATAGTGAATGTAGAGGTAATTCAAAACCCTGATTACATTAAACATAAAATCTATATCTTTTTGATTGGCAATTGTATCTATCTAGAAAAACAAAATCTATGTATTATAAGAGATGAGTTACATAAATAGGAGGGTATCTTGTCATAAGACATTGACTACCATGTAAAAATTTGGAGTTATTGAGATTGTGAAATAATTGGATGATTTTATTCATTATATAATAAATACAATGTAGTGACCATATCTTGAAGTTGTCTATTTGTGTTCTATGTTATCATGCATGGGTATGGTATTAATTTCTAATTTTGTAACCAATTCACCAACCTAATCCTGGAGGCTCCTTTTAACTATGTATTCATGGCATGGGTAGTGCATGAACATCATAATTAGTGTGTTATTGGTTGGTGTAACTTACAATAGTTACATAGGCAACTGGGTACTAGAGCCATACATGCAATTCTAATTTTAGCAAATTATTTTTTCATTAGTTTCTTCTACGCATTTTGGAGCATATGAGAATTGAAATTGTAACATGCATCTAAATTTCAATTCCTTTGATCACTTTGCCATTAAACCATGGGCTCATGTCCCTATCCTAGACCTCAATGCTTGGGTAACATTATGTGCACGCCTAATCAATGTCGTTAACAAGCTATTTTAATTGATACTATATGTCCACACATGGGATTATATCAATTGTTAGAACAAGTCATATTATCTCAACATGTTAATAATTTATGCTAGTAAGTAATGCTCAAAGTTACAACAAAGAATTCATTACCCTATTTGTTAGTGTTTGTGTATTCATTAACATTAACAAGATTGCCATATGTTTAAATGTTTGTGCTTCATCAATAGAACAAGAATGAATTCCATGTTCCATTGCTAAATAATTTCTTTAATTATCATCTAGATAAGGAAGGCCCTCAATAAAACATGGATAAAAATAACATTTGTTTATTTCCAGTCATCACGGTCTTCTTTTATGCACATTGTAGATGACATGTAAACTAAACATAAGTCTACATGATCAATGATATTTTTAGAATTAAAACATGTTCATATAAATGCAAACAAATATTATACAAACACCCCAAAGTTTCCTTATCTTTGTGTATTATAATTTGACCATTATCGTTTTTTTTAACTACAATGGATATTTTTTATATTAGAAATATAAATGGCGAGGTGCCACTAATAGATAGTTTACAGCATATACTTTTATTCTCTATCTCTTCCACATGGGAAACAAAATTAGGGTAGAGTAGTTGCTATGTTTCTTGCTAATTAGACATTGATAGCTAAGAATTTGATAAGTAAAAAATGCACAAAATTGATCACATAGATTTATGTAGAGGTAGAACAACTGATTCTATAGAGTGATGCCTAGCTATATTTTTTGACTTTGAATTGCTAAAAAGTGCTCTATATATTGTAGATTGCTCTAATTCTAATTATATAGAGTGCTCTGTATCCCAATTCTATGAAGTGCTATGAATTTTGGGTAAGTGCTGAAGAGGGCTGAAGAGAATGAGTCACACATGCATCACACTTCATATAATCAAACTAATAATGAAATAAACTCACACAACACACTTTAATCTAAGAAGGGTCAGGATCTTCACTGCAACTCCTTTGAGGGGGTCCTCCTTGTTTAGAACTTAGTTCCAATCCTTCTCTGAGAGACTTAAAAAAACCTCTTATAGAATCAACCTTTTCATTACTCAGATCTGTAGCAATTAAAGATTACTACAACAAATTACAATATTTTAGAAATCATAATGCAATTACTTTCTACAATACCATCATCATTAATCTAATCTAGGTTCTTCCATTAAATACATAAGGCAATTTATTAGATCCAACCAAAAACACTAAATTAAAAAAGGTAAAAATACTTTGAACTAACCCAGTCAACCTTCAGGTGGTTAGTAACTTAAAGTTACTTTTTTTTAGCCCTAACTAGGTAAAGGACAATATATTATGTTTTTCTATTTTGCTTTTTTTTTCCCTTTTCATTGTCCTTATCGTATTCATCTTTTGGAAACACATCCAAGTTTATATGCATGTGAGGGATCCGTACAGCTGCTATGGAGGATCATATTCAATCATTTACTTTGTTTCTAAGATAGTTGGATGTGTTATTAAAGACCAATTACTTATTATCACAATAATAGTTAGTTCTATTTAGTGGTTGCAAGCTCTTGTAGGTGAAAGATTGTAGTTTTTACTGGCAACTTATAGGTGAAAACTTGCAGTTGCTATGGGAAACCTATAGGTGAAAATTCTATAGCTTGGCAGTTGCTATGGGCAACATGTAGGTGAAATCCTATAGCTGATATAGGTAACTTGTATTAGTAGATTCATAAAAGCAACCCATTCCTCTACTATAACTTCTAAATTAGTAGATTCACCCCTAATCATTAGGGTAGCCTCTTTTTATTTCAAAGATGGATGAGTTATATGTTTCCCCTCTTCAAATCAACCAATAATTTCTAATTGATGATTTAAGAAGCCCAGGATGGTCATATGTCATTCAAACAAAGTCTCATTCAAAATGAAAATTCATAAAAGTTATCGATATAATCCCTGATGGTCAGTATGTTAATTTACAAGAAACATTAGAAGAAGTGGATGAAGATGATGATGGAGTGTTTGAAGAAGAGATTTTTATTACCAATGAAGATATTGGGAGAGAGAATTTATTGCATGTCATAGATGAGAATGAGGAAGAAAATCAAGTAGATGCAGACATGATTGATTAGGATTCTGATCTTGATGGTAATGCAGATGATTATTATGATGTCTTGTCACCTTAAGTATCCTATCACCTTAACATAATAGCTTTTCCCCTAAACTTTGGTTATATGTATGGTGTAGTTTATTATTGAATGTAATAAAGATCTGAGTATAGGTGTGTTTATTCACTATTGTTTTACTGATACATTTTTGAATGTAATCATCATTATTTTGTTGGTACATTGTATATAAAACTTGAGATGTTCACTATTGATTTGAAGGGAATTTATAGTTAGGTTCAATCATTCATATTAGTTTTCTTACTTTGGTTAAAATTAATTTTGTTTAGTTAGAATATAATTTCTTGTATGTCTTATATGTTTTCTAGATGCTGGACTTTTCTAACTTCTCTAGAACTACTATATATGAAAGTAAGCAAGCAAGGTCTAAAGGTATCAAACAATACAACAAGATACCTATGAAAGTAAACAACTCTTTAAAATATTAGCAATAAATTTTAGTCATTTATCTGATAATTGGATAACTTTAATTTGTAATACATCTTCTAACCTCCAAATGCATTGAATATGCTTGTGTGAAGGAAAAAATAATGAACATCTATGATTTATTAATGCATATAGATATCTTAACATTAGGTGAAAAAAATATTTAAACTATACTATAACATAATTTGTGAAAAGACAAGTATAATTCCCTGTCATGCTTCCCCTTATTGTTATACTCCCCCTAACTTTAGTACTGTCATGTTGTTCTGGATCATGCTATGTTTTACTGCTTCAATTTTCCTCCTTTGACATCAATGGCAAAGGTGTTGGTTAATTAACCCTCTGACTTAAATCTCTTCATCAACTTGTAGTGCAATAAATTTAAAAGACTAGAACCAAAACAAGAGGTCAATGATGAATTATAAGACCAAAATCCTCAAGGTACAAGGGTTCCATACTTAGGTAAAAATTTGAAAAATGACAACCCCTATGTTAAAATCTCAAAAAATTTCCTAGTTTCATTATCATAACTAGCCTTGAGCCCAATGACTAAATCCCTAATTCTTATGCTAAAAGTCTCTCTACTTGACTAAGCCTCCTCATTACAAATAAAGAAATGATCTCTTAGATTTGACTAAAACTAAAAACTAAAAGTAGGAGACTACAAAATTAGAAAATTGTTCAATCTTTTCAATAAAATGATATCTAAAATATTGCATTCATAATATGCCCATATATTCCCACCTAAAATTCATAAAAAAATATAATACCACACTAGCACAACAGTCAATAGAGGTATGCATGGGATGGTGGGACATATAGGTTAATGTACAAATGCTTATCGCAATACCGTAGCAACCAAATATGAATAACATGCTAACAACTAAAGTAAACTACAACCCTACAAGGGGTAAATAATGACACTTTAGTATGGCAGTGAACAATCACTCAATTGATAAAATTAACCTGTCATCCTGTGGGAGTCCAAAGGGTGTGCATGGGGTGGCAGTATGTGACTGTCTGACTTGATGTCCTACAACAAGTAAAGTGAAAGTGTGTGGTATATCAAGGAGAGTAAAATTATAACTCTACCATACTACTATCCCTACATTAATCTTGATATGATAGAGTGGTACTACAATATAAGTTGTCAAAGCATGAACTATTCAATTACACCTCTAAACATGAACCATTTGATTTCCCAATATCAAAGGCATGTATTCAAACTCAAAGTATGGATAGATTATGAAATATTTTTCATGAATTTACATTAATAGAGATGTGACCCTGCTCAGTAGTAAATATACTTGGGAGTTGACACCATTTTTTCAATCATTCACACAACTCAAAGTACTGGAGGCAAAAGAGTTCAAGGAGAAAAACTCTGTAGTTATTATTTCATTGGGTAAGTTCATAGAAACCCTCTGTAGCAAGTGTATAAAAAATCAAGCAGGATTAAATTCTTCATAATGCCACCCAAAAGAAGTGAACTTATGAGTAAGAAGGAAGAAGCCAAAACTTTTAAAATGAAAAAGAGAACTTTACAACAATCCATACTTTATGTGTTACCTAATTCAATAAATAAGGGATTCAAAAAGGTGTTTAGATATGTAGCTCATACATGTAGAGACCCAACTATTCCTATCTCAGGGTGGGATTTATTTTGGTACTTCTATGATAAGAGGGATGGTAAGATTCTAGTTTCAAATCCTTAGGCCTTAGACTTGGCCAAACTAATAGTCCCAAATGTATTCATAGATGTTGAGTTTATCATAGTACTGACACAACATTACCACCTAGCTAATAGGACTATAAGAATGCCAAACGGCTCACTATTAGTGGTATTGACTAAAGCAGCAATTGTAGAGTGTTTTATGTTTAATAAGTAAGACATCACCAAGATTGACCTGGATAAAAGTGAGAAAGAATATATGAGATTGAGAAAAACCTATAGGAGTGATGAACTTCCTCTGCACATGTAAAGGGGTGCAAATAATAAAAGGATACCTATTTCCCCTTCCAATAATGGGCCATTTACCATGGAAGACTTTCAAGTCTATTTTTAAAAAACTTGTTTTGCTTTGTGCCAAGTGATTGGGATTGATGCTCAAGAGAAGATGTCAATCAGTCTTATAATGATGGCAATGAGTATTCAAAACCCTAAAGTGAATGTTGAGTATGAATTTGTTATTCTAATTGAGAAAGGGCTACATGAGGGATTATTACAAGTGAGAAAAAACTTGGCCCCTATCACTTTCATTAATTATTCCTTACTGTGTCATTTAATATTGTATCAGAATAGAGATAAATGGACTAATAATATGTGCTTAGGGATGACTAACCAACAAGGAAATAGGTTAACTATATAGCATTGGTGTTACATTTGGGATAATAAATGTAGGAATAATGATTATGTGACATTTCATCATGATTTTGTAGTAAGAGTCATGGCCACTCTTGGTCACATTTCACCAAGATTTCCCATTGAAATCAAATAATTATTAAGACCCTTAGCATTGAAGCTAGAATAGGGACATACCCATAATTTTGGTGACTAGTTCTTTCTAGTAGACTAAATAGTGATAAGAGTTTATAGGTGTCCTCCAGCCCCACACATTCTACCTAAGTTTGTTTTGCTTTGAATTGAATTTTTGGAATTTATGTGGCAAATGTTATGGATGGAGTAGGATGTTATGAAGAGGCATAAAAAGAGGACATTCCTTCCTGACTTAACTGTATGCAGGGAATTGTCCATTGGGTTTGATACTCTAGAAGAGATACAAAGTTATTTGATGGGAAGGTATTCTTTGAAGTCACGAGGGGAAAGGGTCTTTGACCTTGAAACTTTGTAAGGCAAACACTACTCACTAGAGTTGGGATTACCCATGAGGTTGATTAAGAAGAAGATGTAATAAGAAATTACCTTACCCCTTATGAAGTGTTTCAGAAGAAAAGGAAATGAGAAACCATAAAAATATTTGAGGAAGAGAAGAAGAAGAGAGACACTAAATTCCTAGGTTTTTATGTGGAAGAAGGGGATCCTTTTAAGAGGATAAATTTGATAATTGACAACTTTGAAAGGTTGTATGTTAAAAAAAAAAAACCTGAAGGGTAGTCTCCAAAACCCACTAAGTTACCCATCAAGAGGCCAAGTGGTGTTGTGATTGTAGAACCCCTTTCAAACACTATTACAGTACAATCAAAATCACTTCTAGAGCAACTGGAGCCTAAAAAGTAAAAGACATAGGAAGTAACCCACTTGGTGGCATATGAAGTAAGTGAAGAGGTGGGGGATACAAAGGAGGTAGCCAATGTGCTAATGAATTTGAAAGATGATGATGAAGTGGATCAACCACTCCCTAAACTTACAATTGAGGCTCACAGATCAGAAGAAAGGGTGGATGTGCATGCACATAATGATTAGGAGATGCATGATGATGAAAGAGTGGTCACTGATATTAGGTTTATTGAAGATGATGAATTTATCCAAACCCTTGAGTTTAAATATTTTTGGATCAAGGTGAAAATGAGAGAATTTGAGGAGAGACTCTAGATTAATAAGATGGGTACTAAAGAGTCCCAACATGATCAGATTGTTGCTCAGACCTTTGAGGAGCTCAAGATCAATGAAATCAATATCAACCCATAGGAGGCTAGAAAATTGGTATCAAAGAGAAACATACTAATCATTCCTTGGATGGAGCTAAAAAATATATTCTTACTAGATCAAGTAAGAAGCCAAGAAGATCCCATGTTGATTTATGAATTTAATTCAGATAAGGGAATGAGTGGCACAGGTTACAATCCAAGAATTCAAACCCTATCCTTTTGGACAAAGCAAAAAATAATAGAAAAACCAAGATTGCTTGATGTTATACAATAAATGAGAGGGAATACCATGGTAAAGACACTTCAAGACACATAAACATTGAAGGAAGCTATGATGACAATGCACTCAACAATGTTTACTAGGGCTGTGGTTAAAGGTATGGAGCATAGATTGGTAGAGTAAGAGAAAGAACAGATTGATCTGAATGATGAAATGAATATGTTATTCATAGAAAATGTGAAATTGAAAGAGTAGTCAAAGGGATTAGGTCCTTCCCAAAGCACAAAATTAATAGTATGCTATCCCCCTGCCATCTAGACTGATACAAGTGCAATCTCTAAAATAAAAAATTGAGAAGTTGAAAAAGACTAATGAAGAAACAAAGGAAGGATCAAAGAGACAACCCCTTAGGGTAGTGGAAAATATCTTGGAGCATAGGGTTAAACTAACTATGGACAAATTGGAAAATGTGTATGAATGTTATGTCTCCTTGTCACAAGTAGTTGATCAGATGAAGGCCAATTTACCTATATTGGACCCCTTATTCAATAAATGGAAACCTATACATCACACTTTAATAACTTTGTGAAAAATTATACAAAAGAGTGTTGAGGCCCCTGCTACTTTAAAGCCTACTGAGCAAATGGTCTGAATGGTCATAGATGAATTTCAATACATATTTGGAGAAGACCAAAAGATCAAGGCAAGAGTGGATTCATTTCACACACTAAAGCAATCATTTGTGCCTAAGATACTAAGGGATGATTATCAAATAAAAGGCTCCAAGGATTGGATAGATGAGTTTAGCCAAATTATTCCCAACTGTCACACTCATTTACAAAAGGATGGTGAGATAAATATTCATAGCCTCAATTTAACCTTGGATGGAATAATTGCACTAGATGCTGGATACTCAAAATTCATCACATGTACCAGAGGGTTATTAGATAGAAGATGGAAGAGTCACTTGGCCAACACAAAAAAAATATAGGAGTACAAATGGCCTCATGATTACATAGTGTACTAATGTGATCAGACATATCTAACTCCTCCAAAAGAATAGGCCTTGTAGTGAAGTACCAAGCCTTGGAGATACTATCATGGAGAGAGGACCTTTCCAGATCTGAATGATCATGAGTTCCTTACAATGACTAATGGACTTTGGTATCTTATGAGTGCTCTAGACTTCAACATCTAATCATTTCTCTTCATTTCTCATCTTTCATTGATTTTATGTAATCCTTTGTAAACAATGATAATTAAGACTTTTTGATTTACGTTAAAAGTGGGTAACTGAAAAGACACTTTTTGACATGTATCAATTTGAAGCTTGTCACTTCCCTTACTCACCTATAAAAGGGAAACCAAGACTGAATGATAATCATTAATAGGGGAGTCAGTCAAGACAAAATTTTAAAGTGTATTGTAAAATCTTTTTAAAGATCAATATAATGAAGTTATAGTTGGGGGCTAAATTTTGGTTTCAATTATTTGTTGAAGTAAATTAATGAATGTTATCTTGTTGTCTTTTGATCATTCTAGGGTTTTATGTTTTATTTCCCTAGCAACCATTTCTCGAATGTTGAATGTAGATGTTTCTAATCCCTCAAAAATGGTCACTTTTAATGAGTTTATTCTAAAAGCAAAAGCCCATTCCATGTCCAACATTTGATATTCAAACTCATATTCCACTGCTTTTCTAATAATTCAAATTGTTAATTTATACATTATTGTTTATTTGGACTTCAGTAAATGAGGAAAAAGACTTTAAGGTGTAAATTAGATGATAGTGATCATAATGTTGAAATTTTAGTGACAGATTATGAGCATTTTCATAGAGAAAATGTGGCCAAAAATAATGAATATTTATCACGTCTTATTTTGATAAACAAGCAAGTTGTAAATCCACTAAGTAGTATATTATTTGTTTAATAGTATTTAATGAAATTTTATTGGCAAGAGATTTAAGTATATAAGACATAATATGATATATTTTTTTGTTTTATAGGCAAGAAAAAGAGTGCAAAGAAAATGTGGAAAAACAACTAAAGGAAAGAAAAGATACAATGTCGTCAACTCATAGAAGTCAATGCATTTGTGATTTAATAAATATAGTTGCTGAAAAGAATAGTTATGATGATGTGCAGCTTTATATAGCACATGGTGATGTGCATCTTGATATAGCATATGTTGATGTTCAGCTTGATATAGCACATGGTGATGTGCAACATCGTGATGATCTCTTAGCACAAAGTCTAAGAGGTATTTTTGAGAAACATGAGAACAAAGAAACAATAAGTCTGTAAATGATTTATTCAAGATTAAAGGATGTGTTTGAAGTGAAATTTGTGGAGATCGATACTGATCTACCTACTCATGCCACACCTAATGTGGACAAGGAGCATGAAGTTTTGATTAATGAAATTCATGAAGAGAGACCGCTAGCATCTAGTGTGCCTCAAAGTGCACTTGTTGCATCTACAACTTTTGATGGAATTAGTGAATCAACCAGAAATATTGGTAGTGGTTTAATAGAAGATGTGTCTGCTTTTGTCAAAAGATAGATTGAGTCAAGATTTGTACAGATCTATAGAAAGGAATGCAAAAGAAGGAAAATTATAAGGCAAGAAGCCATTCTTGATTGAGCTATCGAGAGATGGTGAGGCCATTGGGCTAAATGCTGCAAGGTGGGCCTTTGAGTTAGGTGTAAGATGTAGGGCCCATTTGGATATTTACAAATCAAATTTTATAGATCAAGATCCATGAAGTGTGAAAAATGTTATAGAAAAAATGGAAAATGCTTTTGAGACTACTGGTGGACAAATCTCTAGAAAATATTACAAGCAAAAGATGAGACATTTAATGAACAATTTTGGATATGATTGTAGAAAAAAAATCATGAAAGGAAAAGAGAGGTTAGACTTAAATCTATCTCCCAAATAGTGGGAGGCATTGAAAGAAAGTATGAATTCTGAAAAATATTTGACAAAGAGTAATAGAGGTAAGAGAGCAAGAGATAATGTGAGGGTTGAATATACATTTGGTAGAGGTGGGTTGCAGGCCAAAATGGACAAATTTGGAGTAAGGGTATGGATTTTTGGTTCAATTTACATTGTGTCATTTATTTTAAATTTTTATTGAACTGACTACATGTTGAAATTGACATTGTATTTTAGGTGAAAATAGTAATAGAGAAGTAGGTGCAAAAGATATTGTCAATTATACGGTAGCACTAGATCCTAGTAAATCTAAGAGTATGATGAAGTGAAAATCTAGTTCGTCAACATAGATTTCACAACCATCTATTAGATGCCCAATAAGATCCTCTCCAAATCATGTCAACTCAAATGAAGGGTACCAACATGTAATGAGTTGCATCTACGGTCTCACTGAGAAATTTTCATAATTGGTTTCCTCTGTTATGCTTATAGTTTCTACATGGAATGAGCATAATGCCACATATTTAGATGAGGTAAGAGACTCTATTGATCTCATTTATTCTTTTTTGTAAATTCTGTATATAAATGCCTCTTAATATGTAGATTAGAATCTAAGCGTAGGAAAATCCAATCCAATTTCTTTATTATTGGAGTGATCCAAAAAATGTTCTTTTGGACAAATTTATAGCTTGCATTCTTTACTTGAATATTAAATGCTTTATATATATTTTTGCATAATGGTTAAACCACATGCAGAGCAATTTTTTCAAAGCAACATGAAAAAAAATGCCTTGATGTCAACAGAGATGTAGATATTAATATTGATCATGATGAATTGAAAAAGAATATACAACACATTCATAGTTGTGCTGAAGTTGAGGTAATATAATAGTTGTTGTCATTTATTTGTCCCAATGTTTTGTCATTCTTCATGCTTAAAATTTTCATTTGGACAAAAAATTATAGCTTTTGCATTCATTAAGTTGTAAGTTAATATGTCCCAATGTTTAATCATTCTTATTTTGGACAAAAGTGTATATCTTTTACATTATTTAAGTTGTAAGTTAATCTATCCCAATGTTTTATCATTCTTCATGCTTAAAATGTTCTTTTGGACAAAAATTTATAGATTTTGCATTTTTTACTTGACTTATATTAATTTTTACATGATTATTAAACCACATGTAGAGCAATTATATGAAAGCATAACAAAAAGAAAAAGGCCCTATCAATAGAGCTCTCTGCAAAGCTGCACAACTTCATGTCAATGTTGATAGTGATTGTGTTGAACTCGATGAGCATGGACATGATATTCATAGTAGTAATGGTATTGAATTCGAGGTGAGTGCTATGAAACCACATGCAAGTAAGTATTATTCAAGTAAGTAATGGTAATCATTACCTATGTGATAGAAGCTAGTTAGAATAGTAGTGAAGTGTAATTAGCTAGTATACATAGATTATGGAAATAAGAGAGAACATATAACTTACATATGTAAACTTAGAGCTTAGTTTGTAATAGAGTGCATACATAGATTTCAAATAAAGGGAAGTTAATTTTTGTTTAATATGTTAGGTACATGGTTTCAGGTTTCCTATCTTTACAATATTAGGTATGTAGGAATATCAAAGATTTTAGGTGTAATGTTGTTAAATAAAATAAGAGAAATACATAGGCCCTAACTCTACAATTGCCAAATATTTTACCACATATTATCGCCTGTTCTCCTGTAAAAGACCCTGGAAATTCTCTAGTGAGAAGTTCTAAAAAATATTGTAGTTTCTCAAAATAGGTAGTCCATCCAACCCTGCTGAAGGTGGCCCAACTGTTTGGGTCTCTTTGTAACTGCCTGTGGTCCGAGGGTTCCCTTCTCACTATTGAACGCCCCATTTTGACTAGTTTATCTTCCTATCAAAATTTTCAAATAGATATCTCTTTAAAATAATCAATTTTTTGCTCTAATCTTCCTTCACTCCTCTAGTTTGTTTGGTGTCTTCCATAAATTTCTCAATAGCCCATAACCAAAGCCATACCTCATCGTTTGTGAGGAATTAACCTGCAGCTACTAGAGAGGTGTATATAGGGGTTAGGATGTACCTACAACAACTATAGGTTGAGCCTATAACCACTACAAAGTTATGGCCAATGGTGAGGAAGGTGCCCATATCAACTATAGAATAACTAGTAGCAACTAGAAGAATGGCACTTGTTGTACTTGTAGCATCCACATATTCACGACACATGACTGCTAACATATTGACACCTTTTATATCTAACATCTATACTATATCGAATAGAGGGAAGTTAATTTTTGTTTAATATGTCAGGGGCATGATTCCAGGTTTCCTATCATCATTTTCTAGTTTCTTATAAATATTTATCTGTGTTATCAAATTTTTTATATCTTAATATAATGTGTATTTTTTTTGTTTTTGTAGAAATGTGTTGATAAACTCCAAGAAGGGGATAAATTTGGGGTGTTGGATCTGTTTGATGGTATTGTTGTGGGCATTGGGCAGATTCACTCACTATCTATTGTACATGGAGTCAAATTGAAAGGAACAAGAGATGCAAATATAAATATTTTAAAGGTCACAAGTAACATACCCCTTGCTTATGAAGACAAAATAGATGGAGTTGTCCCTCTGAAAGAGGAATAAAAAGCCTTCACATGGTGGCCACTAAAATATTTGCAAAAAATGATATAGTTGATGTTTAACATGTACTAGTTATTAGACAGTTTGGCCCACTATTTTATGTAGTAGTTTGAATGTGTTGTTCATGGGTCTTTATCATGGTGTATTTGCAAGAGTTGGAAACTCTTAGACTTTGACATTTTTTATTTTATTTTATATATATATATATATATATATATATATATATATATATATATATATATATATATATATGAAAACATCTTACAAGTTCATCAAAATTGCATTATATTTTTTTATTGTAGATTACCTTTTTTTTTAATCATGATGTTGAATCAATCTTTTTTCCACTTGGGTCATTTCTTCTTTTACCATTTTCGGAGAGAGACTATTTAGGGTTTATCCCACTGAAAATATTTTGAGAGCCTAAGTTTCGATTATTGGCTTTGGTTAATTTTGCCAAGGATGTGGAAGCAACCTATAGAGTGCAATTAAAGTTGAAAGAAATGCATGGAGTCAGTTTGCCTTCTGTTGAAGATATTTTGAAACCCATTCTTGGCTTGGAAAAATGGAGGGAGACAAGGCATGATAAAGTTAGGGTCAATGAAATTAAAAGATTGGGTAAAAGAGTGGTGAGAGGATCTTTTAAGTCTCTACCCTGGTGGAAAGACAAGCAAAAGGAGCATGGGGAGGCAGTTGGTGAAGTACAAAAAAGACTATTTTTTTAGCTTATGAGCAATCTGTAGGCATTCAGAAAGATAAAAAGATGGTGGCTTTAAACCATTCAAATGCAAGTGAGAATCTGGTGGTTTGGGGTGCAGTAGTAGGCAGTTTGATTGAGGAGATAGAGAAGAAAAATATTCACATAAATCAGGGGAAGCTTGTGGAATTAGTAATTCTGGAATAGTTGGTTAGTTTGTTGGATTTTGGTTGTTAATAGTCATTAAAGTAGTAAGATAGTAATAGACATATGTATGTATCTAAGGATGCTTTGGTAGTATTTTGTTCTATTAATAGATTGGTCATATGCCTAGACATGGAAGGATGTTGAGCCAAACTATTTTGTTTTTGTAGAATCTTTTTTGTCAAAGGGCCTAGGACCCTTATAATTCCCAAGTATCGAACAAAAAAAATGTTTATTTCTGCATTATTCAATTTATGGTATTTATTAAATTATTCATATCATATAAATAAAAATTTACTACTAAACTAGTAGTAAATATAATGATTATGCAATTAATAAAAAATGTATCAATATACTACCAGTTGATAGAAATCAGTGAACAAAAATAATTAAATAAACTACCAAATGACAACAATTAAAAATTAAAATGACTAAATTTACTACCAATTAATAAAAATCAGTCAATTAAAATGACTAAATATACTACTAATTGACATCAATTAATAATTAAATTGACTAAATATACTACCAATTGACAAAAAACAATGAATAAATATGACCAGTTGATGGCCAAATAATGATTAAAATGACTAAATATACTACCAATGGATGGAAATCAGTTAATACAAATGACTAAATATACTACTAATGGATGGAAATTAGTGAATAAAAACGATTAAATATACTTCCAATTGATGGAAATTAATAATCACATTGACTAAATAAATTACTACCATGACTAAATAAGTGACTAATCAACAACAATCAATGACTAAATTAATGACTAAATATACTACCAAATCAATCAATCAAAACAACCAATAAATGACTGAACATGGTTCAGTCATAAATTTGGTCACATTATATATGATCGGAAATAAACTGCTAATAGTCACGTGACCAAGCTTAGTCATTTATTGTTGTTTTTCTACTAGTGCGGGGAGGGATTATTAGTGGTTTTTTATCCTCCAGGAATCACCATAAGGATGCAAGGAGGAGAGCATACACCATTGTAGCCCTTGGGTGACACTTAGGCAAGCAAAAAGGATTTATTAACCGATTAATTTAGATGTGTGGTGAGACAAGCCAATCAAAGAAAAAATAATAAAATCAAGTGTTATATCACGACTTCGTCAAACACCCTACAGACAAATAAGTTAGTAGTTTGAAATGGTTTCCTTGACATACATGTACCTATAAGTGAGAAATTTGACCCTCTTTTTCTTGTTATTTTGTTGTGTTGACACTTTTACTAGGTAAAAATTATAATTGAAAAGTAATATTTAATTATCTATAATAAAAAATATAATGATCGATGATACAAAACAAGTTAAGAAAATGACAAGGCAATGATTAAAAAACTAATATTTAAGTAACTAAATAATGACCTTTTTAATAACCCATGACACAAAACAACTAAAAATAACAAGATGATGATAAAAAGTTATATTCTATTATCTGTGTAATGATAATTTGTTGTGTATCTCTATAGAATTAATATTATAATAATGAAATGACTTAATTATTTAATTATTTTGTTGTCATTTTCATCTAACATGACTATCAATATGGCCCAAAAGTCATGGCACTTAACCAATATTAATATCTAGTGCTAATATCTATTTCAATACTGTATAAATCAAAGACAATTAATATTTTAACTAGACATGACCAGAAATAAACACTTTAGTAGTTCAAGGTTTGAGCCCTGATTAGCATTGTTTGTGTAAAAAAAACCCAAAATACCAACAACATGCACAAAATGAGACTTCTTTTCAATACATAAATTCCACTTGCCAAATACATCTAAATTGAATTGAAAGCATATGTTATCTAGACATTGCAAAGACATGGGTAATCCTCATGCAACATGGATCATGATCTTTTTATCTTTGCTGGTGCAAGATGCATGTACCATTGAGCAAAATGTCTAAGCAAATTATGGAGGCTAACACAAGGCACGTGAACTATTTGACAAAATGCCTCAAAGAAATGAAACATGATCTACTTGACAAAATGTTTCCCCAAAATATGCTTCGAATAAATGGGTTTTATGGACTATGATGGTTGCAGGATATGCATGTAAACATAAACAATTGGTAGGTATAAATCTGGACGTAGCACTCTTTAAGGAGTTTTCTCATCCTATAAACTTCAAAACAAGGTATAGATGTCTATCATGAGCACAATGAAAGCATATTTTTGTCAAACATGCCTTGGTAAAGGTGTATGCAGAACATGAAAGCAGAGACAAGGGACACTAAAATTTTCACAAAGGAATGTGACTTGTTGGCAAAGAATAAGTGGTGACTTGGCAATAGTATGATCAGAGTATGAATTACTAAAATTGAAACAAAAATATATATACTGTTGACTATATACAGAACTCTGAAATATACAAATTGTTAGTGTATATACAAGACATATGTAATTTATTGACAAAAATAAAGAACCATATATCTAATTTTATGCTAAAATAAGAAATAAAAATATTTTTATATTTTCTAATAGACATAATTGTAAGAACTAAAACTTGGAGATGGCTATGAATAGTAAATTTAAAATGTTGAGCCATAAATGTTGCTTCAATCTGACCTGCAATCTCAAGCAAACATACTCAAGGTAGGATATTTCAATTTAAGAAGAGGGATCCCATTATGCTCACTTATGTATTTACCCAAAATTTAGACAGTTTGATAAAAATATGCAAAACAATTATTTGAATCAATCTAAATGCAAGAATAAATCATTTAAGAAAATATTAGAGAGAGAACAATCAAATATTAAAAGTGGAAGGATTTTACCATTATTTTTCTTCCTTTTGATCTTATTTCCATGATTATGATGTTGATCCAAGATAGAGGTTCAATGGATGTTGAATTGCTCAAGCTATGGCCTCAAGACTATGGTAGCAATGGATGCTTGGGTAGCTGGAAATTGTTTGGCTTTTTCCAAGAGGGCTAGAAGGATTCAAACAACACAAGGTTGTTCAATTTATGCTTGCCTCAATGCTTGAGGGTGACCATGGTTTATATCTAGAGGAGAGGGAAGGTCAATAGTTTGATTTAACTCCCTCCAAATTTTGAATTGGATAGTGGGAAATTGCATCCATTCAACGAAAATCTCCAGAGGGAAGGAAAGTTCTAGAGATTAGAAATTTCTAGGCTTTCCTTATATTCTCAAACTTAGTCATTGTAGGAGAATTTTAGTCATTATAAAGTGGGTTGGGTATTATAAATTTAAACATTTAGAATATTAAAAGAGTGGGCTCATTATGTAGTTAAGAGAAATTAATTAAATGAATTAATTAATTTACAAGGTGAAATAGGATAAGTTAGCATGTGTGAAGACTGAAGGGGGATATTAGATGAATTTAACAATGTCAGGGAGGTGAGTGAATTTATGTGTATACAAAGGGTATGTTTACCCCAATAGTTAGACCAAAATGTCTCAAATATAGTTGATGCACCTCTAAGAATGCTAGGTATAGCAATGAATCACAGCCAAGATCTCAGTCATGATGATGTGGTACCAAGGTGAAATACATGTAACAACCACATGTAGAATCCATGTACATAATATAAATGTAAATTAAAATAAGATGGATGTGATTTATGTAAAGTATCTCTATATTGAAAATGCTCAACAAGACAAAAATCAACGTGTTAAATCCATTCTATATAGAAAATGGTAAGAAAGAAAGATGTAAAAAGTAGCATCAAAATCAGGACATTCTTTGCTTAGAACTTTTATTTTCATGTCCATATATAAGAATTTTTATGATTCAATTTGCGTTAGTGTCACTAATGTTAACCTACATTTTGCATGATTTTTTATGTCTACATTGTCACTAACTTTGGCATAAATTCTAGGTGATGTAATTTTATGTCAAGTTTTTTACGTAATATTTTTTGAATTTTATAAAATTTTAGTTTGTTAATTTTAATTTTTTGGAGGGAATGGAAAATTAAAAATTAAGAATTTTTTGTGTTAGTGCTGACACAATTTACATTATAGGTGACACTTTTTGCATTAGAGGTGATATTGTTTTGCGTCAAAAAGTTACAAGTTTATGTTTTTGCATGTTTTTTAATTTTTAATTGAGATTTATTTAAATTTGTTCCATTACTATGTTGCAAGTACCATTAATTAAGATATGTGTGATCTATGTAAAGTAGCTCTATATAGAAAATAGTAATCAAGAAAGATGTCACCATGTGAAATTTGCTTGAGTGAAGATGCCTTTGTCGCATCTTAAACATCCATTAACCATATATATATATATATATATATATATATCCTGCATCTCATCCACTCAAAATATACTATGAGAAGCACATGTGGAAAACATGAGTATATAATCCTCTATCATGGGCAGATAAACATGATATATATTATATGACCAGGGTAAAGGCAAGTCATTTCTTGACTTTTATGTTCTATAAATGTTTTTTTTTAAATTTAAAGTGGTCACACATAATAATATATGTACAATATGTCACAATAATGATATATTAATGAAGCACTAGAATTAGGTGAGCATGCATAATTTAAAGTATTAGTCATAAATAGTTTGATGTGACATAATGAGTATTGAGTATAGTATACAATAGGAGATGAGAACCTAAGTCATCAAATGAGATAGTCACCATGTAGAGAGGACTAAGAAATCCAATAGCATTATCAAGGAAGTGAGGGTCATAGTTTAGATATATCATATGTAGTAGCACACTAAATATGTAGCAATAATCTCAAGCAACATATGATAAGGTTTCAAGATTCAAATCATGTGTAGAGAGATAAAAATTAAGGGACATAATATAAAACAAAGAGCATGTAATATTGAAAAAATAAGTAAAGGCACCATACAAAATGGAAATTTCAAAAGTTGTATATGATGAATCCTACAGTATGGTGTATGTAATACTAACCCATATATTTTGATTGGCAAGGATCCCCCAAGTATGTATCACCATGCATTAGGTCATCCTTATGACCATTGAAGTCTTGAGTGAATTGGTATTTGTTATTGTTTTATTTATTTATTATTTTGAAACATCTTTTGAAGGTTTATTTTATTTTTTAATTGTACCCTTTCCTAAACAAATTTCATAATCTAGGATATCTTGTTTTGACCAATGAGTTCTCGATTTTTTTCCATTAAAGCAAAGCATTGATTTGTTGAATGACCTTGAATAATATGATAAGCACAAAATAACTTTACATTGTAACCTTGATTTAAATTTTGAGTTGTAGGTCAATAAAATTATCATCCAATAATCCTTTTAGTATGCATGCCGATTCTTGAAAAGCTTCTTGGGCTGACTAGAGATAGGTTTTATTTTATATGTTGTTTTTCTTAATTGTAATAGTGGATGTGTTTATGGTAGGTTCATGGGTATTACAAATGTTCGAGTCCCTAAGATTTAAGGCATGTTATTTTTTCACATATTCAATAGCCATGTGAGTGAGATGATTGAGTGATTTGCACATTATACCAAGTAACTTCTCTTTGATAGGTTTTGTGAGACTATTCATAAATATATGTTGCCTTTCAAGATCAAATGATTGATAAATTGAGTGAATATAACAATGAAATATGCATATGTAATCATATGTATCCTCCTCTTGGACTTGTTTAAGTTGTCTAATGCTCTCATATGCTTTTATAGGTCCATTATTAGTAATGTATCTATATAGGAAGGCATATTGTAGGAAAAATAAATGATTTAGGTACCAAGAGGTAAATCAAATAACTAATATAATGCTTCACCACTCAATTTACTAGGTAACAACTCAAGAAATATTGCGCCATGATTTTCACAATCTATAGATAGAAACATGGCATGAATGTATGTTTGGGGATTTCCATGACCATCAAATAATTAAAATTTTGGAATCTCCAAGTCATGATGAAGAGGCATGTCAAGCACATCATTAAGAATAGGATTAGAAGGCACCACATTATCCCAAACCCTAGCATGAGAACCCTTTTAATGAAGTGAAATATTATGCACTTGTATCTGTAACCTTCCAATATTTTGCATTGTAGTCAACATCTCATGTGTAAGAATGGTGCTATTTTCAATAGGTTATTTCAAATGTGGAGTTATACAAAGATTATTGGCCATGTGTATAACAGGAAAACATTCATTACAAAGCATGGCAGACGTAGGCATATAAGCCCAAACCTTAGGCATGTCTACATGATAAAAAATATATGTTTTTTAATCCTTAACCATTTGTAATATTTCATGAAAAAGATTAGTGTTCATAATAAAATGTGATCTAATATTTTGTAACATGCATTGATTAATTATTTCAACATTTGAAAACTTCACATTTTGTAATTTAACATCCATTAAAGACAAAAACTTATCTTAATTTCTCTAATATAAACCGTGATTACTACTATGCAAATATACACACCAAGGAAAAGAAACCCTGGAGGGTGGATAAGCCCTAAAATAAAATTTTGAAATGGATCCTAAACAACAAACCTTGAGGGGTAAGATAGTAAAAACCTTAGGTTGAATGTAAGAATTTTAGGTTCACTACTATGATTCACCCTATTTTTTCTTTTTTTGTGTAATACCATAGATAAATTAGGTTAAACTAATGCACTAAAGAGATAAATTATTTAATAATGTAAAACAATAATTTTAGATCTGCTCTAGTGACTAAAATTTGCAACTAGCCAATTTGAAAATTTGAAATAAGAAATGGACAATATGGAAGAAAAATGATTAAAATAATCAAACCTTATCAAAATTTGGATTTATGAGTGTAGAACTTGGATGTGAAAGTATGTATCTACCTCTATAAAATACAAGCCTCTGAATTTGTAAAGAGATCCATGCATGCATTGATCATGCCCTAAGAAAGATCATCAATTAACCAGTTTGACTACCATACATGTCATGTTGTGTCGATCATGTTTTTCCATACCTTCATGCACATGTACTTCCTCAATGTTGGAGAAAAAATAAAGGAATAAATATCTGGGTCAAGCAGCCACCAAGGTGGGGTTAAAATTACGTATCTTGCATGCCAGACTCAAAACCTTCATGGTTCATGTGTAGTGAGAATGGATAATTTGAGAGAAACAAATTTGCCTTTGTTCCCTAAGCATGAGATGCAACTACATGCACATTTGCCTAGGTCAAATTTGGTATAAGATGCATTTCTTTGAGCAGATAAATCAATGCAAAGTGTGCTCAGACTTGAAGAGGAGAAAATAGATTGTAAACTTGTATGGAACCTCAATAATACTTATTCCATATACTTGATATATGTTTCCCAGATGAATTTGGAGATGAGTAAATTCTTCATAATTCTCATAGATGATTTTTTTATATAGGTTTCTCATGGTTTTAAAAAAAGAGCTATTGGCATGCAAAGCCTGATAAAATAAAAGGGAAATAATCAATAAATGGCTTCAAATATTGAGAAGACATGACCATGGGAAGAAGGGCCCATAAAAACATAGAGGACAAGATTGGTGGGCCCACTGATCTAGACCATGGCATGAGAGACATACTATCATTCATGTCCCAAAGGAAGAAATGAGCACAAATAGATAAAGTATAGAAAACAAGCTTATAAGCTTAATAGAAACATGAAAAAATGAAAAACAAAGAAAAAAAGGCTATGGGATCACACAAACGAGAAAAAAAAAGACAAACAAGCACCAATAAGACCCTAACTTAAGGTGATGACCCATGTACACAAAACAATGCTAAAGACATTGAAATAATAAGTCCTTACCAAAATTGAGTTTTTACACCACATAATGTTTCTTTATACTATAAACCATTTATACTATAGAAGTTTTTACCAAAATTGAGTGAGAACGAATAGATCAAGTAGTAGATCCATGAACTAGTAGATAAATGACATATCAAACCCATCTCATCACCTTGTGAAAACTCAATTATGCTTTCCCTAAATAAGGATGGCATGTGGAGGTTGTGCATTGATTATAGAGCTCTAACAATATCATAATGAAGAACTATTATCCTTTCTAAATATTGACAACCTATTAGACTAGCTCTGTGGTGCCAAATTCTTCACCGAGATTGATTTAAGTCTAAATATCATTAGATTCTTATTGAACCTATAAACATATGGAAAAAAACTTCAAAGTAAAGAAAGGTTTGTTTGAGTGGTTGGTTATGCTCTTTGGATTAACTTGTAACATTCATGTGGATGATGAATGAGATACCCATGCCTTACACTATTTCATTTGTTTTAGTATACCTTTATGACCTCTTATACTTCAACAACACTTGGGATGAACATCTCTACTATATTGAACCAATGTTTCACACTTTTCGGCAACACTAGTTATATGAGGCATATATAAATGTTCATTTGACATGTAGGGGATATAATATATGGGATACATTATAGATGCAAAAGGAATTCATGTGGACCTAGGTAAGTTTTAAATCATTCAGGAATGGCCTACACCAAATAATCTAACAAAGCTTCACAACTTCTTTGGATTAATAAATTTCTATAGGAGATTTGTATTTGGTTTTTTTCATGTGACTTGGTCTCTGAAACCAAGTTATCGAAAGTGGTGCTAAAATAAGCTTCCTTTATTTAGCCGCATAACATAAAGCATTTGAGGAAATGAAATGTAGAGTCTATTCCACTCCAATATTTTCATTAAATGATATTTAAAAATCATTTAAGATACACTTTAATGCATCTAATTATGTGCTTGGAATAGTTCACACTCAATATGATCACTCAGTTACTTACCATAATGAAACATTCACTATGTCTTTAAGGAACTATCCCACATATGATCATGTACTTAATGTTATTATCTATGCATGTAATTATTAGAAGCATTATATATTGGGAAAGGAGATTGTGATCCACACAAATTATAAGTTGTTTAAGTTCTTGTAAACTCAAAACAAGTTACAGTAAGAGAGACATAAAAAATGGTCTTCTTATCTTTAGCTATTCCATCTAAACATCAAACATAAAAAGGGAAGTGCCAATTATATATCAAATTGTCTAAGGTGACTTCTAGTTTAAACTCTTCTCACTATACTTGACACATGTGTACATAAATTAAACACTTGGACATAATTATATCCATCTGAAATAGACTTTATAAAAATCTATCAAAATTTACTTTGTAGTAATTCAGTTCCAAATGTGTACTTGTCAGGATGGAATCCTATATCATCTTGGGCACTTATATCACTAGTATATTTTGAGGTTTGTGCATCAATACTAACATCAACATTGGGGAATTTTTTCCTAAATAAAAACTTTTCACACCCTGATGCAATTTGCATCAGCAATTCTGACACTAAACTACATTCTACATCAAAGTTTTTGGTGCCTAAACTGATACTAAATTTGGCATAAATTTCAAATAACATAAATTTGCATTGGCATTTTCATGTCATGTTTTTGCATAAAAGTTAAATTTTCTAAAATTTTATTTTTTTATTTTTAATTATTTGAAGGGAAAAATCATGAAAAATGAAAAAGTGACTTTTTGTATTGGTGCTGACCTAATATGCGTCAGAGGTGACACTTTTTTGTGTTATAGATGACACTTTTTGTGTTAAAGGTGACATTTTTTGTATCAAAAAGTGATCTTTTTTGCATCAACACATATTTTAATTTTAATTTAAAAATTTAATTGAAATTTATTCAAATTTGTGCCATGGTTAAGTTGGGAATATTGTTTATTATTTTATAACATTATCTAGGTAATTTTTTATGTTTAGCCCTCATCATTCTCCTTATTATCATCAAAAACAAAATAATTGTCATCATTATCATTATCAAAGACATCAACATTTCTATCATCACCCTTGCAATGGTCCTCTTTATCATCTTTCTGTCGTAACTTGTTACCTAAAAATATACACAGCATCATAAATCAAATTTTAAACCAAAAAATATATAAATTGAAACATAGTATTTTTTTTTCATAATAAGAAACAATAGTAAATTATTTCATGGAGAAAAATATTCACATTCAAAGAAAAAGTAAGCAAATAAAAAATAGAAATGTTGGGGGCTTTATTTTTCAAACCTTAACTTAGTAAATTATTTCATGGAGAAAAATATTCACATTAAAAAAAAACTAAACAAATAAAAAAATAGAAATGTTGGGGCTTTATTTTTTCAAACCTTAAATTTGTATGTTGAAAAAATACAACAATAGATTTTGATAAATGGATGCCCAAAATTTTTACACAAAAATTAAAAAAAATATAGACAAATTTAATATTATGAGATAAAATTCAAACAAATATTAGACAATTAAAAATACTTATTTTGAAAGACCCATTTTACTTTATAAAAATACAAATAAAGAATGATAAACAACAAAATATGCTTTTTTCTCCTACCTTTCATCATTGTCTTTTTTATGTATGTTTGAATTTATTTTCAAACCAATCATCTCTATATTTCAGTTCTCTATATTTTTCTTTTGATTTTTTTCTTAATTATAAATTTTTTGTTTATATTATTTTATACATAAACTTAAAAAATATATAGGTAAATCTCTTAGTATAAAATAAGATTCAAACAAATCTCAGACAATAATAATAATTAAGGCCTTTCAAAATGTTAATTTTGCTTTTTACTATTGTTCTCTAATTTTTTTTGTCTTTAATATGTTTTTCGAAGTTATTTTGTTTTCTAATTTATTATGTGGTCAGATGCAATCCTCGATGCACTTATGCATGATTTCTTTTGTTTATTTTTCTCAAATTTTGAATGAGTCAACTTTGAATTTTTGGAAGCAGTGTTCTTGAAAAATATTCAAGAAATACTTGTGTCAACCTTCATGTCAATGTTTGCATCAAAGTTTGTGTCAATGTTTGCATCAAAGTCTGTGTTAGTTCATTTTTGGAATTTCATATGGTCAACACCTCAATCAAATTTGGAGGATTTCCACCATTTTGGAGGTGTTTTATATTTTGTTGAAAAAAATTATGTCATCAAAATTTTTTAACACTAATATTGTCAGAATTCCTAATTTTTTTCAAATTTGAAGGATTGTCACAATTTTGGAGGTGTTTTTTGTTTCTTTGACAAATTGTGTTAGCACAAATGCAATTTGTGTAAGCAAAATTTGCAAAAACTAATAACATCAAAGTTTATGAAAAACCAAAAAAAGTGACTTTTTTTGACAGGATTTCCTCAAAATCTGCTAGTGAATGTATTGCACGAGGTAGATAGACAAAAATTAGTATGAAAAACTTATTTCAGTAGGTTTTAGGACATCTTGGAGTTGAAAAAACCCATGTGGTTTTATAGAAGTACTTATTATGTCCACACCTCAAGCCAAATGCTATTAAATATGATAAAGTTGGTTCAGATCTCTATATGATTTACACAATAAAAGAATCCAAAAAGATTGAGAAATATTTTAACACAATAATAATATTCCACTTCACATTAATTCGATACAATACATTTGGCTATTATAAATCCATCAAGATAACACAACCACCTCCTAATAAATAGTGAGGACAAATAACAACTTACCCAATAATACACATGGGTAATAACAAATGTTATGAGAATACAATTCTCTATAATAACAAATCAGTTAACATGCTATAATAGGTTTAAATACTTAAACATATATAACATACAATAATTAATAATGTTATGAATAATAAATCCTAACATTCACCCCTTTAACATTATTAATTCCTAGCACCCTCTTAATGTGAGCATGGAGAGAATATACATCTTCAAGAACTAGCCCAAACAAAATCGTATGCCAACACATACTTTTAGGTCTGCATGCTTCTGTCTGAATCTTGTTGTCTAGATCTTGTTGCACATAACTACTACTATGCAAATGAACGCATCTTGAATTTACTCCATGTGAACACAATGGATGTGTCATTGGACAATCATATCCATAAAGAAGTAAGGAAGTCAAAAGATCTCTGCAATCAAAGGATTTTTATAGTTAGTTGCCCTCCTATACAATTATTTTTCACATTATATTATATCTACACTCTCTCTTTTCTCCAAATATCAGAGGATGTCTAAAAAAGTAGGGGAATGAAAACACACACAACTCATAAAATGAAAATATAATGAAGAACAAATCCTCATTATCATCCTATGTAGCCTATGTTAATGTCTCTTACCACCCCCAGACAAAAATAACATAGACGGTCTCCACTGCCATTGAAGAACTATCCTTGGCATTAGCCGATTTGGTGTAGAGCACACCACACTGGAAAAATAATAAATCACACCATGTTGAAAATAACACCCCACACTACATATGTCACTAAATCTTCTTGGGCCCTATCATCAGTGACTGACGTGAGGCTCTGGAACCTCCAACCTTCATTTTATCCTTCCTCCAATATCAACTACTTAAAAAATTTGGTGGTGAAGCTCAATTTATAATAGTAGATGTCACGTACAAGCGATAATGCATCCAATAAGACAAGTTTTGTATTTTTGTTTACACTGTTTGATAACAACTTAACTACTGACTCAAAAAGACTTAGACATTTTGACAAAATCTGACACATTTTTTTCTTTTGACACACTATTGATAAAAATGACTTTATGACTTTAAAAATAATTATGACCTTAATAAAAACATGTGACTAAACCTAAATGATCTGGGCAATAATTCAAGTGACAATTCGGGTGATGGGTCCACCCCAATTGATGACAGAACTTCTGGGAGCCATAACTTTTGCACCGTAGCTCCAATTGACTCACCGTTTGAACTGTTGGAAGCTAATAATGAGGGGAACACTATGAGATGGCATGGAGCTCTACTCAATGAATTTTGACCCCCAAAAACCCAATGAAAGTGCCCCAAATTTCAATTTTAGTAGTGCAGTCTAAAAATAGTAAGTTTCTAAAAATAGTAACTTCTCCAATTTTGTATTATTGTAAATCATGGATGATCTAAAAACTGAAAAATGCAAGTGTATAAAATTCAAATAACACACTTTTGCATTTAAAATATCTTTATTATTCCTGACTTTTTCTTTAAATTTTGAATAAAGAAATTAAAACCAAAATTAAAATGAAGATCAAAATTATTAAACAGCAGAGAAAAATCAAAAGAAATCACCAGCAAATCTATAACGGAGTTCGGCTTCAATAGCCTACATCTCTGGGTCTGTTTGAAGTGAGGACCGGTTCCATTAATTTGTACATCAAAATGGCTTACAAATTAAATTCAAGTCTTCAATTCACTTTCCTTGGTCTCTGCTTGCCTGTATAATTATCTCTCAGACCTGAAAATAAAGGCCCAAGGCTGTACAAAGCATAAATTAATCTCTGACCTTCTTAATTCTATACACAGTCAGCTGCCTAATGCCCTTCAAGTGGAAATTCGCCCCTCTTATATCACTTCCAAGCCCGTGGCTCAAGCAGTCAACAGATTATCCTTTTGGGTGAGAGGTCCTGGGTTCAAGGCGTTGGCCTTCCTTTTGGGGTGCTTTTGTCTTATCTTTTATCCCACATTTGGGAGTTTGAAACTGTTTATATGCCTTTTAAGGCTTGATGGCCCCCATAATGAATGCCAACGTCCCTTTTTGGAGGGAGACTTAGGCGCTTAGGGTAATCTTGGTGCCTAACTTAGGCTGCCATTGGAAAGTGTGTTGGCAAGTGGTCTTGGCGTGTTGGCAAGTGATCTTGGCATGTTGGCAAGTGGTCTTGATATGTTGCGTGGCAAGGTATGAAAAGCCTTATTCAAAGTGGAAAACAATTATCCCACATTGGTGGGGTTTGAGTAGCCTTGGTAACATAAATACAATGTTGTAAATAATGACATATGAAGTATAAGAGGCCAAGGCACCCCTCTACAAGAGTGTGTTGACCCTCATTGAGGGCCCCCAGTGAGCAAATAGTAGGGCCCACAGATTCTCATATGACCGCCTGTCGAAGACTGGAGGCTAAAAACAAACACCAAACCAAATTTTTTACACCAATTCATATTGCCACATGTCAAATGGTTATTGGAACACTTGGCATGTTTTAAATAGTGCCACATCACTTTTTGACACCTATTAATCACCTGTCACAAGAATGCTTTAGCAAGCTTTATCTCGAGCATCCAGACTCCGTTTTGCATTCCAAAATAAGCATCAAAAAGCTCTCGATGAACTCTACGATGTGAAAATGGTTCGACCAGAATTTGAAGAATTTCAAAAATGGAACAGTACATGGATCCACCTGGATCACTCCTCCCCATTGGGAACTTTTGGACCTCCAAAAGTTGAAATTAATTGGTAATGAGGTGAGGGTATTTCTCCCTCACCCTTTCAGCTTCCATCCATTTGGCCTTGTTTGGGTGCATCCCTTTTAAACCAACACAAAGATATTCAACATCACCTATTCGTGAAGTCCGCACATTCCTGTCAAGAATAGTATCTTCCTACAATTTCATTAGATATTTAGGAGAAAAATCATCAACAGAAGGAATGGATACACTTTCATCATGATCAATTATCATTGGAGGCTCATACAATTTTAGATTTTCCACATTTACAACTGAATAAATCTACATGTAAGATGGTAAATCTAACTAGAAAGCATTTGTACTAATTTTTTCCATAATCTGAAAAGGACCATACCAGATTGGTTTCAAATTTTTACCTTCACCTGTTAGTCTTTCCTTACTGATGTGAAGCCATACCATATCACTTACAATAAATTGGTGATCAACACGATGTTTGTCATGTCTAGATTTATACTTGGCTTGACTTTTCTCCAATTGAGTACGAACAGTCTGATGTATAAGCTGTATTTGTTTAATAAACTTCTTAGCTCGAATGGCTTCTTTTGGTTCACCAACAGTTGTATCCTGTCCATAACAAACATCTAGAGGAGATTTAGGCAAGTATCCATAACAAACTTCAAATGGAGATTTCATAGTAGAAGAATGAAGTGCTCATTATATGCATGTTGTATGTAACACAATTATTCATCCCATAACTTTGGATGTTTATTACTACAAACCCTAAGCAAATGTACCACAGTTCAATTCACAACCTCTATTTGACCATCGGTTTGTGGATGAAATGCAGTGCTCTTTTTTAATTTAGTGTCCATTAGTCCCCACAAAGTTGACCAAAACTCCCCAATAAATCGAGAATCCTGATCAGAAATGATTGAAGTAGGCAAACCAAAATGAACCCATACATGTTTAAAGAACAAGTGTGTAGTGCCTTCCCTAGTAATTTGCTTAGTGTAAGGAATCAAAACACACATCTTGCTAAATCTATCCATAACCACATATAAGTAGTCATGTTTGTTTTGTGTCATAGGCAAATCCCCCACAAAATCCATGGAGATACTTTCCCATGGGCGAGTAGGAACAGGCAGAGGAGTGTAAAGTCCTAGTTTCATGTTACTAGGTTTGCTTGTGGCACAAAGAGTACATCCCTTAATATATTTGGCAACATGTTCCTACTTACGGGTCCAGGAACAATACATTTTCAAATGTGCAACCATTTTAGCAACTCCAAAATGACCAGAAATAAGAGAAGTATGTGCTTCTCTAATCATGTGCACCCTCTCATTTTGAGGTATATAAAGTTTACCCAAATGATACAAAACATTATTGTGTACATGATAGTCCAATTCTTCTACTTGTCTACTACTCATCAAGTCTTTATAGACATCCTAAAAATCAAGATCATTAACATATTGTTCTTTATAACTCTCATGAGACAAAGAACCATGTTGTAAAATAATAGATGCAACAACCATAGGAGGCCTAGATAGCATATCTGCAACCTTATTCTGAATACCTTTTTTATACTTAATCACAAGATGAAATTGTTATAAGAAACCCATCCAACGAAAATGTCTAGACTGTTGTAGCTTAGTTTGTGATTGGAGATACTGTAAGGGCTGATGATATGTATGTATTATTGTTTCTTTTCCCATTAAGTAATGTTTCCATTTTTTAACACTTTGAACGAAGGCATACAATTCCTTATCATAAGTGGGATATTTTCTTACTGCACTTGTGAAAGTTTCAGAATGATAGCAAACTGGTTTCTTACCTTGCATTAAAATGGCTCCCATAGCATACTCACTTGCATCCATCTCGATCTCAAATGGTTGTTGTATATCAAGAAGTGCCAAGACCGGAGCAGTACTTATCTTTTCTTTCAAAGTGTCGAAGGCTTTTTGATGTTTGCCTCCCCACTGAAAGACCTATTTCACACTTGTCAAAGAATGCAAAGGTGATGCAATGTATGAAAATTGAGCAATAAACTTTCTCCAAAATTGTACTGCACCAAGAAAACTTCTAACCTCAGTTGTATTAGTGGGTGTAGACCAGTTAACAATGGCTACTACTTTTACAAGATCACTTTTCAATTCACCATGTCCTACAATGTAACCCAAGTATATCAAAGAGGTCTTGCCAAATTCACATTTTGACATTTTTAAATAAATTTTTTCCCTTTGTAATGCATCCATGACTTTCTTAATGTGGATCACATGCTCTTCCCAAGACTTGATGAAAATCAATATATCATCTAAGTAGACTATAACAAAATCATCAAGGAACTGTCTAAAAACATCATTCATCAATCTCATGAATGTAGCTGGGGCATTACACAACTCGAAAGGCATAACAAGCCATTCAAACAATCCTTGTTTTGTTTTGAAGGCAGTTTTCCACACATCACCTTCACTAATTCTTACTTGATGATATCCACTTCTCAAATCTAACTTAGTGAAATAAATAGCATGTTTTAATTGATCCAATAAATCATCAATATGAGGAAGAGGGTGACGATTCTTAATAGTAATTTTGTTTAAGGCATGAAAATAAACACACATTCGCCAAGTGTCATATTTGTTTGGCACCAAAATAATGGGCAAACCAACAGGAGATGAACTTGGATGAATAATACCTCTATCTAATAAATCCATTACCTATTTTTTTGATTTCCTCATTTTCCACCACTGATAACTTGTACATGCCAATGTTAGGGAGAGGAGAATCCTACAATAGCTTAATTTCATGTTAAACTCCCCTTTTAGGGGGCAAACCCTTAGGATCCTGAAATACATCATCATAAGTAGAAATGATTTCAACCAATTAATTCTTGTGTTTAGGATCACAATTTTCCAAAGCCTAAGAATATTCTTTTTCGTTAGACTTAATCAACATGAGACAAAAAGTCTTGCTTGAATTAACTAGTCTTTTCATTTGCCCTATTGTAACCAAGGAAAGACTTGTTTTAATGTGATGTGCTCTGACTATATATTCAATACCATCCTTAACAAGCAAGTACTTATTCTAATCTCTATAAAAGATTGCTTTTCTATCATAAAGATATGGGCTTCCCAAAAAAATCCCACATATGTCCAATGGGACAACATCCAACTCAACCTCATCTACGAACTTGGATTTGATGGCAAACCTCAGTCTACAAATTTCTGAGACTTGTAGCTTCGCATTGTCACACACCCAACCTAGTGGATAAGGCTTCGAATGGGGATTGGTTTGTAAGCCTAACTTCTTAACAACCTCTTCAGAAATTAAATTTGCTTGTGGACCACTATCAAATAGAGTGTCAATATTGGTATGTTTTGAAACAACTCTAATGTGGAACAATTCATTTCTTTTCTTATCAACATGCACATAATTCTTGTTTCTAACTATTTTCGCTTTTCTACATTCAAAGGAAGTAAGAAACTAAAGACTAATGGTCAGGGGTTTGTACGTACCTGGATGAAGTTTGCAAACCGTTATCCAGACGACTGAAGGGGCTCCTCTTTGGCTGTGGAGGATGACACCTATAGAAGAAAGAGACTCAAATAGGAGATTGTTAGATGGATATAAGGTGGACTGCCAAGCAAAGCTCGGTCCCAGAAGTGCAAAGACTTCCTTGTGGGATGATAGTCCACTGTTAATAAGTAAAAGTGTCGAAAATAAAAAAATGACAAATGACTAGCAAAGAGGAAATTAGATAATGTGTACCTGCTATCGGTCTGCCACAGTTGTCGATGCAGGTTAGTCTCCCGACGTCGATTGGTTAAGGTTGCCGATGCCAGTTAGTCTGCCGACGTCGGTAGGGGAAATGGTCGATGTTGGTCAGGGCAATGGCCTTGGATGGGTTCTGGACGGGTCTCAGGTCTGTCTATGGTCAATAGAATGCTCTGAAAGGAGTCTGGGTCTATGCAAGGGATGTAGGACAGTAGATAGGGTCTTTAGGAGGGACAAAGGCAGGGGATAGGTTGTCAAGATGGGAGTAGGGATATGGGGAAGGCCTCTCAGCCTCTTCGAGAAGAAAGTCAAGTCGGGTCTGGTTGATAGCTGAGTCTGGTTGATAATACTTAGAAGTAATGAAAAGAAGCTAATTGCTCTAAATACATTCTAAATTATTAAAATAATAAAAAGGGCAGAAGAATACTTACCTCCTGCTTGGTGTAGAGCCAGAGGTGTTTGAGATGCTTGTCCCTATGTGTCTGTAGCCAAAAGAGTGTTGATTAAAGTTTGATGATTGATTTTAGAGAGTTCCTGTTGATGTCCAGGTCTGAGAGCCGAGAGAGGAAGAGAGGTCAAATTTTGGGTCTGTGATTGATTGATTCTGGGCAGAATTCAAGGAGTCCAGAATTTGCCTTCGAGCCTGTCTTAAGCAATCGACGTCGGCGATCCCGCCGGTGTCGACCAACTGGTAACCGATGTCGACAGTTAAAAGAATGGAAAAAAGGCTATTTTTAGCCTTTTACCTATTCCTCCGTCTATCGAGTTCAGCTGCTGTTGAAAAACGGTCCCAAGGTGAATTAAATGAGCGTGAGAGGTTAGTGGAAGGGTTGAAATGGGGTTTAAGTAATTAAGATTTGGCATGGGATGATGGAGGTATCCAAGGAGAGGTATCCAAGGTGGGGTGTGGTGTCATGGGTGAGGTGTCAAGGGAGGTATTATTAATTTAAAATAAGTTATTATTTTAAATTAATAAGTGTGTGGGTTAGGAATGTGTTAGAAGTGGACCAAGGGGACCAAGGGGAGAGTCGACCAAGGAGTAGACACGATTTTGGTGTCTATATTTGCCCTTTTTTGTCTTGTTGGTTGTTCTGGATGAATTGCAAGACAAAAATAGGAATAAGTTGCCCCAGGTACGAGATGAGGTCTTTTTGTCCTGTTGGTTGTTCTGATGAACTGCAAGACAAAAATGAATTTAGGTTGCCCCGATTATGGGATGAGGTATTCCCCCTCAAAACGGGAGTTGAGGGAAGGGAACCTAAGATCGGGTGTCGATTTGATAGATAGTGGATGGATATGGTGAAGTTTGAGTGTGAATGCTGTAATAGTTGAGATTGTGTGCATACCACTTCACGTGATGGTCAGGTCAAATTGTCACAGGTCAAGGGTCGAGGAGTGCCAAAATCAAAATAACTGGGCCCCAACATTTAGTCGTAGCTGATTGGGTTATTTGATCCAAGCTGTAGCTCCAATGGTCATCATGTTCTAAGTATCCCAGGCTTAGGAAGTGCTCTTGGAAAACACAAAAATGTCACAAGTAGTGGGGATCAACTTGCTTGCGATCCAATACTTTTGAGGGTCAAAATATGGGTTACAGACAATTTTGCTAACCATTCGTGAGGTAGCATACAAGCAATCAAAACAACCAAGGCAGAGTTGTCTTGGAAGTGGTTTGAAGAGATAGTCGTGATCTCCAAGGTTGTTGGTCGAGGCGAGTTGAGATAGTTGGTCCATTAGATGGACAGACAAAGGAATGGCCGAGCTAACCTTAGAAGACCCCATGTCAACTGAGTGCTGCCTACATAGCCCCTATCGTTAGGGCCTCAGGCTGATGTAGTTCTCCCTAAAAGGGAGGAAGAGGGTCGGTTATGGATGTGGGTTGGACTACTTAAGTCATGGTCAAAGGTTAAATGGTTTGTCCATCAAGTAGATGAACAAACGGATGTGGCCGAGCTAACCCCAGAAGATGTCATGTCATCTAAGTGCTGCCTACATAGCCCTTGTTTGAAGGGCCTCAGACCAATGTAGTTCAGGCTAGGAGTCAAAGTTGGTTAAAGATTGGTTTGGTCATTATAAAGGTTTAGCACTTCCCATATGTCTGATGGGGCATGCTTGAAATGATGAGGGGACGATGATGCTACAGCCTTGTCCATATTGTGTGATGGTGTATTCGGCAACATTGGTGATGTGGCCTTTCATCCCTAGAAATTTTCCATATTAGTGATAGATGTATGCTAAAAATGAATGAGTATTTTTATTCTTCAGCAAGTAATGGTTTATGCTTAACATAAATTGTGTGGTCGATAGTTTCCATGTGTATTGGTTTCCATAGAAACTAGTGTGAATTGTCTATGATCGTGTGAGTGGTCTTGGAAATGTTTGGGTTGGTTTGGTTGGAAAATGATTTGGTTGTATGTGACAAAGGTATGGATAAGAAGTGAAAGGCACGTTGCTCTTTTATTGACAAGGACCATAATGATAGCATAAATAAGGGTTTTGCAAATAAAAGCCCCGTTCATGCATTACGTCTTTGACCATTGGTTGTGTTAGAGAAGTAATCGAATCACTTTGACATTAAAATGAGCTCAAAATCCCTTGAGTAGGTGATGTGATATGTTAGGATAGGGTAAACCCTTTTTAGTAGGGATAACTTTGCCCCTTTTTATAGGAGACCCTTGAGAACGACTATAAGTCAAGTCCATGACCGCTTTTTTTTTGGCAGACTGATCAATGCGGGAAGTCTACGTAGAGATATCATTTTGTTTTGTGGTCATTTGTGAAGCTGATCGATGTGGGAAGCTTCTAAGAGAGTGCTATTTGCAGCAAGGTTTTATTCATAGCCATCCTTCAAGAAGTGGTCTATATTTTTGCTTTATATATATTTGAGAGTTTTGAATAGCTGTCCTTCGAGGGAGCAGTCTATTAACTACAGCAATGATAGTACAACTATCCTTCGAGGGAGCAGTCTGCCTTTAGAGTTTATGACCTTTTGATATTTTGACATCTCAATTTATTTTTTGACAAAATTTTGAGTCATGGACAAGACTATAGAAGTTTGAGGGCTCCCTTTTATTAGGACAAAGCATCCATACAAAGGGAGTTACATAGTGTTTGTTTAGGAGAAGAGGGTTGAAAGGAATGAGGATTAAGATGACAGGGGTTGCTCAAGGGACAAGCTCAAGTTAGATGTCAAGTGAGCGAGTACTCGACTAACAGTAGAATGGTCATAGATGCAAGGCATTAAGAGGCTCAGGTTCTGGTCGGCCTTCGAGAGAAGACAGACAATAAGTCCCTGATCCATATCTGTGTGTGATGATGTAAGGTTCAAGCCAATTAGGAGTAAATTTGCCTCGTTTACTCCATTCCATATTGGTCACATGTTAAAGATGATTAAGAAGTTGGTTGATTTTTGGTCGATGTTTGGTTGGATGATGTTGGGTCATCAAGTTGGTGGATATGTTGTTGGCATGTTTGGTTGGATGATGTTTGGTCATTGTTTGGTTGGTTGATGTTTGGTTGGTTGATATTTGGTCGATGTTTGGTCAAGGCTTAGTCGAGGCTTAGTTGATATTTGATCGATGTTTTGTCGAGGCTTGGTCGAGGTTTGGTCGAGGCTTGGTCGATGCTTGGTCGATGTTTGGTCGAGGCTTGGTCAAGGCTTGATTGAGGTCGATATTTAGTCAATATAAAGTTGAATTCCCCCAGTCATTTTGGTGATGAGGAGAATGCTTGAGAAATAGTTGGATAAAGGTAGCTAGTGGTTGGGGGTCCTCAGGTTGGACCTCCACTGCCTGTAAGGCTTTGATTAAGGCTTGATGATGTTGTGGAGAGCTTTGTATGAGGTCATACAAAGATGTCTTCACACAAGTTGGGTGAAGTTGTTTCACCATGGGGTCACGAATTGGTTTCAAAAAAGTTGGTCGAGATGCGCCCAAGATTAGAGTCTTGGGTTTTGGTTGTGGTGAGGGCTTGACGAATGGATATGTTTGGGGGAGAGAAACCTTCCCTTTCCCTTTATCCTTCATGGTTTGTGACCTGTTGGCCACATTGATGGTTTTGATTTCAAATAATGGGGTTAAAGGTGGTAAAGGGACCACAGTTTGATGATGGGCTCCTGATTTAGGTGAAGATGTTCGAGAGGTATGGGATGATGTCGATGGCTTGGTTAAAGGGTGGTCAAGAGGATCCTTAGTGAGAAGGGTGTCCTTTTTAAAATGTTGACAAATGATAGCCTTAAGAGCACAACAACACTCAGTGTCATGTCCAAGTGTGCGATGATATTGGTAAATTTTGGTGTCATCGAACCAAAGCGGTTTTGGTCTGAGAGGTTGAAATGGTTTGATAGGCGGAAGAGTGATGTTAGAGGATTGAAAAAGTTGGCGTAACAGCAAGGTGTAAGAACCTGATAATGGGTCTGCACGTTGTGTTGTAGTAAAAGTTGACAACTTTTGTTTAGAAGCTGTTGAGGGAGTGTTTTGCACCATCCTTTTGTTTGGCGGTGTAGCCAAATGTGTAGATGACACTTTCATGGTAGGAGGCATTGGATGTTTTGAAGGAGGTATGTTTTTGTTAGGTGTTGGTAGTAATGGAGGTGATTTGTTTTTGTTGGGTGTCAGAGTAGGAAGCACTCCTATTAAGGTGGATGGGTGAGGGCCCAAAATGGAGGGCAATGATGATGGTGGGAGAAAAGTTCTCCGATGGGATTTAGTAGCCTTCTTTGGTTTGGTTTGAGGGCCACTATTGTGGGGGGTCAGGTTCAAGTCTACCCTCACCGGATCTTCTTCGGCCGAAGTAGGTGAGGTGGCGAGTTCCTCTCCTAGTGGAGAAGGGATTGGAGAGTGTGGCTCTTCGAGAGGGCAGAGCATAGGGATGGTCATGGCTTCGGCGTGTGGTCGAGAAGCAAGGAAAGTATGGTCCCCCATTGATGACAGGAAAGATGAGGGAGAGGCTACCGATGCTGGTATGGTCAAAGCGTCCTCCAATATAAGAGAGGTCGATGGAAAACTAACAAGAGAAGACGATTCGTCCACTTGTGGAAGAGAAGTGGGAGAAGAAGGCTCCTCTCCCTGCGATGGACTGATGAGTGGGCTAACCTCTTCAAACTGTGAGAGAGGTTGGTTAGGCATAAGAGGTGAGACTGTGTTGACTATGCATATATTACGCTCGTGGGAGTCATCGGTCATGGTCTGCACGTTGTTTTGGCTAGGGGGATGGTTAGGAAAAGGTTGTCTAAAGATGTCAATGTTTTGATTGGGTGGCACGTTTGGGTTATCCAGGACTAGATCACCTTTATCTATCATGTCTTGGATAATGTTTTTGAAGGTTTTGTAGTTGTTTATGTCATGGCCTTGGACACGGTGATAATGACAAAATTCATTTTCCCTGTACCATGCAGGGATATGTTTTGAGGGGTCAAATTTGAGGGAGATTAAGGACTCCCTGTTTGACAAGTTTATCCAAAACAGAAGCGTATGATTCTTCTATACGAGTATATTGACGCTGTATATACCGTTGTTGGAATTGTTTGATGATGCTTCGAGATGTGGAAGGTTGAGATTGGTTAGTTGTGGTCAAAGATGATGGCCTAAGGACCACAACATTTGCCGATCCTTTGGACTTGATGTTGGAAGAAGAAGGTTGGGAAGAAGGGTCATTTGATTTGGTGTTGGGGTTTTTACTTTGCAATTTGACTTTATTTTCCTCAATGGCACGTAGTTCAAGCTTCCTAGCCATGGTGAAAGCTTCATCAAATGTGCAAAATGTTTGAACCCGCAAAGTAGAGGAAATATGTTTGGCACATGACTGTGAAAAGAGCTCGATGAGCTCGGGTTGAGGTAAAGAAAATGAGAGTCGATTGATTAAGCCTCTCTAATGGGCAGCAAAATCGGCGATCGATTCGTCGTCAAATTGTTTGATAGAGTATAGGTCTGTGATGGAGACCTTTTTGGTGATATTGATCGAGAAGTGGTCAAGGAAAAGTTGAGCTAGCTGGATGAATGTGAAAAGAGAGTGACTGGTAAGAGCTATACCAGTCGAGGGCAGGACCAGAAAGTGACATGGAGAATGTGCGTAGCAATAACGCATCATCATGGGCTATAAGATAACAAGCATGTCTGAATGCTCGTAGATGCTGTTGAGGGTCTTCCTTACTCTGAAAGTGAGTAAACTTAGGAAGTTCCCACTGACTGGGATACGGTCAGATTGGGACTAAGGGATGGATGGGTTCATTGCAAATTTGCTCATATGAGAGAGCATTTTTGGAACCCAAAACTGAGGTCTCAAGACTAGGCATTTTGTCCATCAACATTTTGATTAGGTCGGTTGACGAATTTGTAGATGGAGCACCCCTTAGGTTCTAGGGTGCTTGGAAGGTGTGAGGGGGGACATATGACGTAGTTGGTTACGCTTGTATAGGCGCAACATATGTGTAGCTAGTCATAGGGATAGATGTTGAAGCTAAGGGTACTTGTGCCATGGAGTTGGAGGGCAAAAATTGAATAGGGGCTGCCACAGGTGGTTGAGGGGTGGCGATACTAATTGAAGGGTAGGTAGTTACTCTTGTGTTGATGGGTGCAAGAGTAGGCGGGATGGAGACAACTAGGTTTTGGAAGGGTGTAGAATTTGGTTGAGTAGTTTGTGGTTGAGGGGGTACCGAAACCCCCATGGAGGTGGGTCTAGAAGGAGAGGTCACACTTTGAAGATAGGACACAATCGGGTTATTAGTCGAGGTATTGGCTTGGGTGTCTATGGGTTGAATTACAGCGGTGGTGGTCGATACGATCACTGTCTCAACTAAGGAGGTCGGCATCCCATAAATTGGGTTGCCAAAAGAGTCTTATGTTCGAATTCTTGCGAGATAGTGTTGAAGGGCCTTGACATTGAGGTCCAAGAACCTTTCGAAGTCCTGATCCCCTTTGGGAGAAATAGATGGTCGAGTCGGGGTTGGTTGGACAGGAGTATGTTCGGTGTCTGAATGATACTCCATTAGGGGACTTGTTATGGAGGGCGAAGGCGGAAGCGGTTGTTGCCTTACGTGGTCAAGAAGAGTTTTGGTTTGACTGCGTGTCAAAACCATTCAAGGCAAAAAAGGTTCAGGTTCTAGAAACTGTGTTTTTCAGTCTCAGGAAACCAGATTGGGTGTTTGGACAGCAAGAAAGTCGGGTTTTAAGCTTGCTGTTTGGGAAAGAAAGTTTAGATAGTGACCGATGTCGGCAGAAAGACTGATGTCGGTGGAACAGGTTACTGATGTCGATCAGATAACCGATGCCGGCAAAGACAGTTGCCGACGTCAGTGGAAAAATCAATGTCAGTTACTATGTTTTTCCAGAAACTCAGAGAATTTGAATGTTTTTGGAAAAAAAGAAGAAAACGTCCTCACTAGCTCAAGAAACCAGATACAAACATAAAAACATATGAAGACAGGTAGACCCTAAACATTAAATCCTAAGAATAAACTTTTAGAATCATGTTGGCTTATGCCTTAGAGTGTGTTTGGGAAGTTGGCTTTTAGAACGGGTCCTAGAAGAGGTAATCTAAGGTTGGTTTCGGGTTAGTTTCGGTGCTCAAGATCTGTGTTAGGTTCCGTACGTGGCCTAGTGATAAGGAGCGAGCTCCCCTCACTTCACGAGCCCAGTGATAAGCTGGTCGCTTAGCCAGTATATACTTTCCCTAGAGTTTATACTCTACCAGAGAACAGAGTGGGCTCTCCCCTTGGTAGTGAAGTCCAAGTGAGATTACTGGGAAGGGTAAGGTATCTGCTAGGTGATGAAATTCTAGTCGGACCTTGTCTCAGGTAAGTTTAGATGTTTGATTTTGTGAAAGTGATCTGGTTTTGTAACATAAGTGGACTATGATTTATTCATAATGCGGTTTTAAGTTACTAGGTGAACTAAATGTGCATTCAGGCAGTAATGAGATGCAATAGGTTTTAAGTTCAAATTGAAATATGTGTTCATATGTAGACAAGTGAAGAAAAGGTTGAAGAGTATGACTTTACTACTCTAAGATGCAGGAAAGAAAGAAAAAGAATGATTATTTTTAACTTTGCTAATAGTGTCTTTTCGGAAGAGATAGAAGAAAAAGATGCAAGAAGAGACCTAATGCACCTATATGAAAAGTTTATTTTTAGAAGAAAAAAGTATGAACCCAAGAAAGACTTCTAGGGTCCCATCGGGTGTGCCAAAATGTTTCTAACTATTTTTGCTTTTCTACATTCAAAGGAAGTAAGAAACTAAGGATTAATGGTCAGGGGTTTGTACGTACCCAAATGAAGTTTGCGCACCATTATCCAGACGACTGAAGGGGATCCTCTTTGGCTGTGGAGGATGACACCTGTAGAAGAAACTCAAATAGGAGATTGTTAGATGGATATAAGGTGGACTCCCAAGCAAAGCTCAATCCCAGAAGTGCAAAGACTTCCTTGTGGGATGACAGTCCACTGTTAATAAGTAAAAGTGTTGAAAATAAAGAAATGACAAATGACTAGCAAAGAGGAAATTAGATAATGCATACTTGCTGTCTAATGTCAGTCTGCCATAGTCGCTGATGCCGGTTAGTCTGCCGACGTCGATTGGTTAAGGTTGTTGATGCCATTTAGTCTGCCGACGTCGATAGGGGAAATGGTCGATGTCAGTCAGGGTAATGGCCTTGGATGGGTTTTGGACGGGTCTCAGGTCTGTCTGTGGTCGACAGAATGCTCTGAAAGGAGTCTGGGTCTATGCAAGGGATGCAGGACAGTAGATAGGGTCTTTAGGAGGGACAAAGGCAGGGGATAGGTTGTCAAGATGGGAGTAGGGATATGGGGAAGGCCTCTCAGCCTCTCCAGGAAGAAAGTTAGGCCGGGTCTGGTTGATAGCTGAGTCTAGTTGATAATACTTAGAAGTAATGAAAAGAAGCTTATTGCTTATACATTCTAAATACATTCTAAATTATTGAAATAATAAAAAGGGCAGAAGAATACTTACCTCCTACTTGGTGCAGAGCCAAAGGTGTTTGAGACGCTTGTCCCTGTTGTTTCTGTAGCCAGAAGAGCGTTGATTGAGGTCTGATGATTGATTTTAGAGAGTTCTTGTTGATGTCCAGGTCTGAGAGCCAAGAGAGGAAGAGAGGTCAAATTTTGGGTCTATGATTGATTGATTTTGGGTAGAATTCGGGGAGGAGTCCAGAATTCGCCTTCGGGCCTATCTTAAGCAACCAACGTCGGCAGCTAGAAGAATGGAAAAAAGGCTATTTTTAGCCTTTCGCCCATTCCTTCATCTGCCAAGTTCAGCTGCTGTTGAAAAATAGTCCCAAGGCGGATTAAATGAGCGTGAGAGGTTAGTGGAAGGGTTGAAATGGGGTTTAAGCAATTAAGATTTGGCATGGGATGATGGAAGTATCCAAGGAGAGGTATCCAAGGCGGGGTGTGGTGTCATGGGTGAGGTGTCAAGGGAGGTATTATTAATTTAAAATAAGTTATTATTTTAAATTAATAAGTGTGTGGGTTAGGAATGTGTTAGAAGTGGACCAAGGGGACCAAGGGGGGGAGTCGACCAAGGAGTAGACATGATTTTGGTGTCTACAATTCTATTTAGAAGAAGATGCATCATTTGATGACTTAGTGCTAGAAACTGAAAGAGAAGAATCATTATGCAATCCCATAGCTGTGATCTTAGTTTCATGACCTGAATCTGAACCTAAGTCCTGAACCATAGCATTAGTCTTCTTTTCTTTCTTTTGAAACTTTTTAGGCCTTAACTTAGTGTGTAGTTTCCAACACTTAGACTCATCATGGTTTTTCTTGCAATGATTACAAAATGGTTTTCCTTCTTCTTTTTTAACAGCAAAAGTGGATTTTTGTTTACCCTTTCTTGATGAACTTTCCCCTTTGGATTGCTTAACATTATATTGCTTACTTTTAACTTTAGGAAGAGATTATTTTGATTGTTTTCCTCTAGCCTCTAAATGAGTGGCTTTTACACATATTGCATCTAAATTAGTGGGATTGAACATAAGAATCATATATCTTAAGTAACTATGTAGCCCACCTATATATTTTAGCAGTGTTTCTTGTGTGTAAAGAGGAACATTCAAAAGTAAAGCTTTTTTCCTAAATTCCTGTGTATAATCTTGAACATTTTGGCCTTTTCCTTGTCTGAAACTTTGCCAATCCATCATGGCTTGTTGCATATAGCCTAAAGGATAAAATTGCTTTCTAAGTTCTTCAACAAATTCATTCCAAGTAGAAATCGAGTTACCTTTTTGAAGCTCGATTTCCTTCAACTTACTCTCCCACCATATGAGAGTTGTGCCTCCCATACGAAGAGTAGCCAAATGAATTTTTGATTCATCTCCTGCAATCTTTTGGACCCTGAAATAAACTTCTATTTGCTTGACCCAATTATCCAACTTTTTGGCATTAACTTCACCATTAAACATTGGTAATTCAAACTTAATATCCAATTTAAGTGAAGGGAGAGATTCCATGGTTTTTACCGTCATCCGATGAAGAAGGTTTTTTGATTTCCTTACCTTTCGATTCTTGTGAATCACCTTTCTCATTCTCATATTTCTTTTGTTTGTCACGGTATAATTCCTCAACCATGCTTCTCATCTCCATAAAAGCTTGGCAGAAAGCTTGTTTGGATTCCATCTCTTCTTCGACCATCCTTGAAGCATGCCTTGAGCTAATATCTGGATTATACTCAATGAGTTTTTCTTCACCCTTTTGGGATTTAGACCTTGTCAACATACACTAGCAATCACTGTTAAATACCAACCACTCTGATACCAAAATTCTGATCTAAAAATTGAAAAATGCAAGTGTAGCAAATTCGAATAACACACTTTTGCATTTAAAAGATCTTTATAATTCCCAACTTTTTCTTTAAATTTTGCATAAAGAAATTAAAACTAGAATTAAAATGAAGATTAAAATTATTAAACAATAGAGAAAAATCAAAAGAAATCACCAGCAAATTGATAACGGAGTTCGGCTTCAATAGCCTACGTCTTCGGGTCCATTCAAAGTGAGGACCGTTTCCATTGATTTGTGCATCAAAATGGCTTACGAATTAAATTCAAGTCTTCAATTCACCTTCCCTGGTCTCTGCTTGCATGTATAATTATCTCTCAGACCTAAAAATAAAGGCCAAAGGCTGTACAAAGCATAAATTAATCTCTGACCTTCTTAATTCTACGCACAGTCGGCTGCCTAATGCCCTTTAAGTGGAAATTCGCCCCTCTTATGTCACTTCCAAACCCATGGCTCAAGTGGTCAAGGGCTTATCCTTTTGGGTGAGAGGTCCTGGGTTCAAGGCGTCGGCCTTCCTTTTAGGGCGCTTTTGTCTTATCTTTTATCCCACATTTGGGAGTTTGCAACTGTTTATATGCCTTTTAAGGCTTGGCGGCCCCCATAATGAATGCCAACATCTTTTTTTGGAGGGAGACTTAGGCGCTTAGGGTAATCTTGGTGCCTAACTTAGGCTGTCATTGGAAAGTGTGTTAGCAAGTGGTCTTGGCGTGTTGGCAAGTGATCTTGACGTGTTGGCAAGTGGTCTTGATATGTTGCGTGGCAAGGTATGAAAAGTCTTATTCAAAGTGGAAAACAATTATCCCACATTGGTGGGGTTTGAGCAGCCTTGGTAACATAAATACAATGTTTTAAACAATGACATATGAAGTATAAGAGGCCAAGGCACCCCTCTACAAGAGTGTGTCGACCCTTGCTGAGGGCCCCCAACAAGCAAATAATGGGGCCCACGGATCCTCATATGACCGCCTGTCGAAGGCCAAAGGCTAAAAATAAACACCAAACCAATTTTTTTTACACCAATTCACATTGCCATGTGTCAAATGGTTACTAGACCACTTGGCATGTTTTAAATAGTGTTATGTCACTTTTCGACACCTATTAATCCCCCGTCACAAGAATGCTTCGCCAAGCTTTATCTCGAGCATCCGGACTCCATTTTGCATTTCGGAAGAAGCGTCGAAAAGCTCTCGACAAACTCTACGATGTGAAAATGGTTCAACCATAATTTGAAGACTTTCAAAAATGGAATGGTACATGGATCCACCTGGATCAATGGAAGTTGAAGCACTTAATCTCCCTCGAGATTGGTGACCTTCCACATCCTCCTCACACCTTAAAAACATGTATAAATGAAGATGTAACCCAAAATGGAAATGAGACATCTCTTCTTAGAGGTAGGCATATGTTTGGGTCTGCAAATTTGATCAATAAAACATCTCTTCTCAGAGATAGCATTATTTGAATTGTCTTGTTCTTGTTTCTTGAATTATATTTCAACCAAAGCTTTTTTTTGAGTTTTGGATCACTAAATGACACTAATGATACATTAAAAAAATAAAATTATTTTAAAACTTTTTATGAATAAAATGATAATAATAATAAACTAACTTCTTAATGAAATCTAATGACCACCTCTAATACATGACTTAAACTCTTACCTAAAAAATGACACCTAAGACTCCAAAGGAAGACTCTTCTATCATTGTTTTGACCAAACCTTAAAAATATGAATCAAATTATTTTGACTCAACCTTCAAAACTTATGACATAAAACTAATGACTCAGGATACCTATGAAACAAAAGTTGTTATCTTTTATTGTATCATATCAGCATTGAGCTTTGAACCGGTGCCTTGGAGTTTGGATATGGGTGATGCCAATGCAATGCATATTTAACAAATTGAATACGATGGACCTTCTCTCAAGCTACCCCACTACCAAGCATGATAATTGTTGTGTTTATCTATTAATTTATAGATTCTCAAAGATGAAATTTTTTATACCTTATATGAAAGCAATCTCAGTACTAGGTATAACTCAATTATATTTTCAGCAAGTATGGATCCATTTTGGATTCCCAAAAACTATCATTTTGATAGAGATGCAAGATCTTAAGTAATTTAAGATAAGCGCTTTGGTCTATGTTAGACACAAAGTTGAACAAGTGTACCAAATTCCATTCTCAAATAGATATATAGATGGAAGTGATAAAAAAGTTAATAGTGCCTCTTTTGAGAATGTACAATTCAAAGAAGCAACACACATGAGATGAAAGTGTTCATTTTATTCAACACCTACAACAAAGATCTACACATCTCTACATCACAAACCTATTTTCAACATTACTTGGGTTTCCAACCTCTAACACCCATTGATGTAACTTATTCAATACCAACATTGTACCTACTCCATTAGCTCAAAAGGAAGTTGGCAAAGTTGTTTAGCTCGTGCAGTCAACACATTTAGAAGCAAGTGCAGACCATTCTATAGTAGACAAAAACTAAGTATAATTAACATCATGATCAACATCAAACATTGCACACATTCTAAGTTGGTGATTGAAAATGGCTTCATTTACAAAAGGAAATAATAATAAGGCCTTAACGTAAGTTTTATCTACTTTGTATGATCCCTAAACCATCACAAAGCAAGTAAGAGACAAAATTATCTAAATTAATCTTACTTTTGATCTTGGGGTATAACTCTCATGTTGTATTCCCACCTTTGTTGGATACCCCAATTGTTTTAAAGACACTTTAACAAGCATAAATTAATCCTAACTATAGTGCACTATCAAAAATGAATCAAGTAATTGATGCTCGGTTTAGATGGACACATCAAAAAAAGATCCCTCTCTTTCAAATAGTCAAAACATGTCAAGTGCATTCCTAAGGAAATTGGCTTACAAAGGTCCAAGTGTCCAACCTCTTTCCACATATTTAACTACAACTGCATGTAATAAGGACCATTGTTCTTCAAGGAGAAGTGAGTGATCTAGGAGGATCTAAGCCTTGATCGACTCACAACACACTGTTGTTGCTTTATGACATGTTATGTCTTCATCAACAACTTTAGCATCATCCCAAGCAAGTGTGCATACCTCAAAGTTATATCTTCTCTTTTGCAATGCCGCACAACTCCTACAGTGTTAATACTATATCACGTGATGTTATAGTGGCGTTACTAGAAGACAATAAGCTAATAATTAGTTATGGCAAGTTGTTATCAACTCTTGTAATGATGCAATGGATGTTTCATCTTACTATGTTGTATATTAATACATTCTTCTATTATTTGTAATGGGTTAGTGAACCAGAGATAAAATAGGAAGTATGTAGATATCACGAATCCAATCTATCAAATCTTGTAGAGAACTTTGCATAATATAACTTTCTAATTGCATATTGAAATCTAGGGTACATTCTCTTCTTTTTTATTTTTCTTGTCTTATTACACATTGATATATCCTTTGGCCTTTGTCATTCAAAATACGCTTTTCCAATAACCGATTTAATCCATTAAGTGTGGTTGCCCACTAGGTCTCCCTGTACGCCATAGATCAAAGACAACATACACTACCGTGAGAGAAAATTATACTTCAATTGAGTCTACAAGTTGATCATTTGACATCTTTAACATATTTGTTCAACCAATTTTAAATCTCATACCTTCTTCTTAGTTCTCAGACAACAAGCTTGTCACAAGATCCAAATAAAAACTAATTGAATCAACTTCCTCTTTGACTTAATTAGAATAATCATTAAAACAAATACTAAAGAAATGAACAACTTCCTAATTAGGATTGCCAATATGTCCTAAATTATGCATGACATTAATATCATTCAAAAAGACATAAAAAACTATATAACTAGCCACTTTCATTATTAGAAATATCAATATGCCATAATTACTAGGAAACTCCAACATGAAGACGTGGACCACGTCCCCATCCCCCCATTTTTTGGTCACTATATTTATATAAAATATAGCCATACCCTTATTCATTGGCTCACATACCCTAATTATAATGGTGTCCCCATCCTCATTCATGTCCCAATACCCATAGCCCAAGTCTCCAAGTAACCATGCAATGAATATGCCTACACTTACCAAGTTTGAAGTTACAACTTAAGAACTAATCTTGCCAATATGAAGACACCAATGTACATGAAATACCTTGCAGATGGAATGTCAACTTTAACAAGGTCATGTAAATCAGAATGATTTCAAATAATTAAGTGGGTTGTAGTACAGTAGTGAGGATGATGGTGTAAAAGGTGTTGCCTAACCACCCACCATGGTACAAATCCCAAGAGATATGAAAAAGGGATGAGGTCAAGATCATGCCCCAGATGAATTTGGTAGAATAGATACCCCTTAGTCCATGACACTAAACCAAAGAAGCATTCTGTACACCTGATCTATGTAAAAAGCAATATTTCAACTAAAAATAATAATAATTTCAAATAAAGTTTTCCTATACCTGATGAGCTAGTGGAAAATATGTTGTTTGGATTCATCCACCACCTAGTAATGGCCACCCATCAACATCATCAATGAAATTTTTTGAAGCTACAACCTAAGAGCTAATCTTGCCAACATGAAGACACCAATGTACATGAAAGACCTTGCAGATGGAATGTCAACTTTAACAAGGTCACGTAAATCAAAATGATTACAAATAATCAAATGGGTTGTAGTCCAACGCTGAGGATGATGGTGTAAAAGGTGTTGCCTAACCATCCACCAAGGTACAAATCCCAAGATATACAAAAAAGGGATGAGGTTAGGATCGTGCCCCAAGCGAATTTGGCAGAATGGATACCCCTTAGTCCTTGGCACTAATCCAAAAAAGCATTCTGTACACCTAATCCATGTAAAAAGTAGGGTTTCATTTTTTTTTAAAATCAAATAAAGTTTCCCTATACTTGATGAGCTAGTGGAAAATATGTTGTTTGGATTCATCCACCACCTGGTAATGGCCACCCATCAATGTCATAAATGAAAAAAATTTATAACCCCTCTCTAAGCCCTTTTCCAAACCATAACCCCTACCTCTCCAAGAAACCATGTTAAAGAGTCTAATTAAAGTGTCTTTATCAATCTATAGTTGAAGTGAAACCTCTGAGACAAATTAATAAAACATGATTTTAGTTGAAAAGCTAATGAATCCTCTGCTCTTTTCCACAAAAACATGCTTGTTTCTCACTTTCCACAATTGACCAAGAGTATTTGGCAAAGGAAAGAAGCCAAAACATGGATGTAAACTCAAATCTTAGCATTTTACAATTGTCTTGTGCACTTTGTTGGGTGGATCTATTCCATTGACCATATGAAACACTTTTGTCTAAAAAAAAAAAAGTTTGAAATCTAGCTAGTGTGAAGCTCCCTATATAAATGAATAAGTTTCAAATCATTCATGTGATATATTGTAGATGCAAAAGGAATTCATGTGAACTCGGGTAAGTTTCAAATCATTCAAGAATGGCCTACACCAAAGAATCTAACAGAGATTCATAGTTTCTTGGGATTAATAAATTTCTATGGGAGATTTGTGCTTGGTTTCTCTCATGTGACTTGTGCTCTAAAACCAAGTTACCAAAGGTGGTGCTAAAACAAGCTTCCTCTATTCAGCCACACAACATAAAGCATTTGAAGAATTAAAATGCAGAATCTATTCCAATCCAGTATTTCATTACATGATATTTAGCAATCATTTGAGATAGATTTTGGTGCATCTAATTATGCGCTTGAAGCAGTTCTCACTCAATATGGTCACCCAGTTGCTTGCCACAATGAAACATTCATTGTGCCTTTAAGGAACTATCCCACATATGATTGTGCACTTTATGCAATTATTTATGCTGTAATTATTAGAAGCATTACATATTGGGAAAGGAGATTGTGATCCACATAAATTACAAGTCATTTTAGTTCTTGTAGACTCAAAACAAGTTACAATAAGAGTGACATAAAAAATGGTCTTCTTATCTTCAATAATTTCGTCTAAGCATCAAACATAAAAAGCGAAATGTCAATCCTATAGCAAATTGTCTAAGATGACTTCCAGTTCAAGCTCTTCTTACTATTCTTGACGCATGAGGACATAAATTAAACACTTGGACATAATTGTATCCATCTGACAGAAAATTTATAAAAATCTATCAAAATTTTCTTTGTAGCAATTCAATTCCAAATTTGTACTTGTTAGGATGGAATCCTATATCATCTTTTTGGGCACTTATATCACTAGTGTATTTTGAGGTTTGTGCATCAGCACTAGCATCAACATTGGGGCATTTTTTCATAAAAAATACTTTTCACACCCTAGTGCAATTTGCATCAATGACATTGATGCTAACCTACATTCTGCATCAAAGTTTTTGGTGCCTAAATTGGCACTAACTTTGGCAAAAATTTCAAATGACACAATTTTGCATTGGCATTTTCACATCATGTTTTGTGCATAAAAGATGACTTTTCTAAGATTTTATTTTTTTAGTTTTAATTTTTTAAAGGTAAAAAATCATGACAAATGAAAAAGTGGCTTTTTGTATCGGTGTTGACCTAATATGTGTTAGAGGTGACACTTTTTTTTGTCATAGATGACACTTTTTTTGTCAAAGGTGTTCGGTTTATGATTGAAAACTATTTATTTAATGTTTAAATTAGTTTATTTTTATATGTTAGTTACAGGGAAAATTGGTTTTCTCCCCATAACCACCTATGAAGATTTTTAAAGCTTCACTTCACTTTGTAAAAAATATCCAAAAATAATACTTTATCAAAATTTTGTCAAAAACTTTGTTCCAAGATGTAATTTTATAATTTCCTCCATTGTGGGCCATTGGTATTAGAGTGAGGCAATTTGAAGAATAGGAGGAATGCATCAGAGATATATAGAGCCAGTTTTAAGAGAAGAATAAGAAAATGTGACATTTTTTAGAGGAATCCAACAAAAAGTCTATGGTACGGTGCCTTACATTGAAGACCAATAACATGGTACGACTGGTAATAATTTTATTTCCAGAGAAATTTTATTTGGTTGTTTTTTAAACTATTTCCTGTGTATGGAGATGCCCAACATAATTTTCTAAAATTATTCTACTTTGTATTCATAATTTTATACAGCAGCTTATATGAGGAACAAAATATGGTTTTGAGAAAGGCATTGAACTAAAAACAAATAGAGCAAATCACGTATATATATATTTTTAAATCTATATGGTGCGTTGAGAGATGCAGTGATACAACCAAAGATCAACGCTAGCCTATAAAACCCACCTACGTCTTACACACCTTTAAAAAAAAAGCTTGAGTTGGGTATATGCAGTGTGTTGGGTATATGAGGATGAAGATGGTATAGCACTTGCAAGGAGATAAAAATGATATGGTGTTGAGCATTTCATATCAGAAGTATGACTGCCATAACATATTCATCCTAAAAATAATTACTTTTCTAGGAATCGACAATATAAGGGTGTATTCTTTATTTTTTGAGACAATTTTTTGCCAATCACTCTTTTTGTGCAAAGGTGGTCATGTGGCTAGGGGATTTATAGGTTTTCAAACATTTTGGACACAATGGCATAATTTATTTTGTGTTTTGAGGCATCCATATATGATTTTTTAAATGATGTATAAAGGTGCATTATCGGTTGACACTAACACCTTCAAAATGAAAATTTTCATAATGTCGTTCCTTGTTTGTGCTATCGACAAACCCATCATCCTTCACAAGTCCCAGGGTTTTTTTTATTGACATCATATAAGTAACAACTGAAGGTTGGAAGATCCACGAAGGTTGGAGGATAATTTTCCTTCTTCAGTTCACTATTCGCTTAGAGTATGGGTTCACTATTGAGAGCAATTTTTGGTTTATGTACTTTGATTTCAGTTTTGATTTTCTTTCAATGCGTTGATATGATGGCTGAGGAGCAGACATAGTAGTTTGAATTTGTTTTTATGTTGCATAGCTTCTCACCTCTTCCCTAATAGGGGGGAAGATATTGCATAGTGGCCTTTGATCAGTCATTGATGGTTGCACGAGTCATCATTAGATTTGATAGCATTTTGAGTGTTGAGCAAAAGCATGCGTGCAATATTGGTGATTTTTGGGCATCTGCGAGATGTGCCATACAGAGTATTGGAGGATCACTTAGACAGGGTCCTGTGTGGGATCTTATGTGGGTCGATGTAGTTGGATAGACTTTGATTGGGTTCTACTACAGTATGGTACGATGATCAAAGGGAATGAATAGGCCATGATCATGTTCATCAGCCATAGTTTGATTAGTACCATGATATATAATGTGCTAGCTTGCAGATGTAGCAGAGATTCATTGATGACTTCATAGTCATAGCTCCAGATCATCATCTATACCCCTTTGGATCAAGGAGGAGTTTGTTGGGTTTATGATCCAAAGATGTTTATTTAATGTTTTAATTAGTTTATTTTTATATATGTTGGTTACACGGAAAATTTGGTTTTCTCCCCATAACCGCCTGTGAAGCTTTTTAAAGCTTCATCTCACTTTGTAAAAACTATCCAAAAATAATACTTTATCAATTTTTTGTCAAAAGCTTTGTTCCAAAATGTAATTTTCTAATTTCCTCCATTGATAGTGGGCCATCAAAAGGTGACATTTTTTGTGTGTCAAAAAGTGATATTTTTTGCGTCAAAGGGTTTTTTAAATTCAATTTTAAAAATTTAATTGAAATTTATTCAAATTTTGTGTCATGGTTATGTTGGGAATACCATTTATTATCTTATAACATTATCTAGGTAATTTTTTGTGTTTAACCCTCATCATTCTCCTTATCATCATAAACAACAAAACTATTGTCATTATTATCATTATCAAAGACATCATCATCATCAACATTTCCATCATCGCTCTTGCAATGATCCTCTTCATCATTTTTCTTGTCGTAACTTGTTACCTAAAAATATATACAACATTATAAATCAAAATTTGAACCAAAAAATATAAATTGAAACATAATAATAATTTTTTTCTCATAATAAGAAACAATATTAAATTATTTCAGGGAGAAAAATGTTCACATTCAAAGAAAAACTAAACAAAAAAAATATAAAAATGTTCGGGGCTTTATTTTTTCAAACCTTAACTTTGTATGTTGAAAAAATACAACAATAAATTTTGATAAATAGATGTCCAAAATTTTAACACAAAAAATATAAAAATATAAACAAATTTAATATTATGAGATAAAATTCAAATAAATATGAGACAATTAAAAAGATTTATTTTGAAAGACCCTTTTTATTTTATAAAAATATAAACAAAGAATGATAAACAACAAAATATTCTTTTTTCTCTTCCCCTTCGTCATTGTCTTCTTATGTATGTTTGAATTTATTTTCAAACTAATCATCTCTATAGTTTGGTTCTCTGTATTTTTCTTTTAATTTTTTTCTTAATTATAATTTTTATGTCTATACTATTTTATACATAAACTTAAAAAAAATATAGATAAATTTCATAGTATAAAATAAAATTCAAACAAATCTCAAACAATAATATTAATTAAGGTCTTTCAAAATGTTAATCTTGCTTTTTATTATTGTTCTTTGAATTATAAAGGACAAAAATATTTTTTTGTCCTTAATATGTTTTTCGAAGTTCTTTTGTTTTCTAGTTTATTATGTGGTCAAATGCAATCCTCGATGCACTTGCTCATGATTTCTTTTGTTGACTTTTTTCAAATTTTGAATGAGTCAATTTTGAATCTTTGGAGGCAGTGTTCTTGAAAAATATGCAAGAAATACTTGAGTTAGCATCCATGTCAATGTTTGCATCAGAGTTTGTGTCAGTGCATTTTTATGATTTCATATGGTCAACGCCTTAGTCAAATTTGGAGGATTGCCACCATTTTAGAGGTGTTTTATATTTTGTTGATAAAAATTATGTCAGCAAAATTTGTTAACACGAATATCGTCAGAGTTCCTAACTTTTTTTTTCAATTTTGGAGGATTGTCACAATTTTGGAGGTGTTTCGATTTCTTTGAAAAATTGTGTTAGCGCAAATGCAATTTGTGTAAGCAAAATTTGCAAAAACTAATAGCATCGGAGTTCATGAAAAACCAGAAAAAGTGACAATTTTCTGACGTGATTTCCTCCTAGTGAATATACCGCACAAAGTAGATAGACAAAAATTAGTATGGAAAACTCGTTTCAGCAAGGTTGCAAGGTATTTTAGAGTTAAAAAAACCCATGTGTTGTTATAAAAGTACTTCTTATGTCCACACATAAAGCCAAATGTTGTCAAATACTCAAGTCTTATATCACATGTGCAATTTCCAAATGAGTCAACAAGAAGCAAGGTATGTATACACCTCTACTAATTCCAATGAGACAGTGGGAAATTTTTTCAATGGACTTTCTCTCAAGCTAGCCTACTGCCAAGCATGATAATGATTGTGTTTATGTAATAATTTATAGATTCTCAAATATGAAAATTTGTATACCTTATATGAAAGCAATCTCAATGCTAGAAACAACTCAATTATATTTTCAGCAAGTATGAATCCACTCTAGATTCCCAAAAACTATCATTTTTGACAAAGATGCAAGATGCTTAAGCGATTTCAGAGAAGCACTTTGGTTTATGTTATACACAAAGTTGAACAAGTGTACCGAATTCCATTCTCAAATAGATATATAGATGGAAGTGATAAAAAAGATGATAGTGCCTCTTTTGAGAATGTACAATTCAAAGACACAACACACATGGGATGAAAGTGTTCATTTTATTCAACATGTACAACAAAGCTCTACGCATCTCTACATCACACACCTTTTTTCAACGTTGCTTGGGTTTCCAATCTCTGACACCCATTGATGTAACTTATTCAATACCAACATCGTAACTACTCCTTTAGCTCAAAAGGAAGTTGACAAAGTTGTTTAGCTCATTGAGTGCAGTCAACACATTTAACAATTGCAGAGCATTCTGCAATACACAAAAACTAAGTACAAGTAGCGTCATGATCAACATCAAACAATGCACACCTTCTAGGTTGGTGATTGAAAATGGCTTCATTTGCAAAAGGAAATAATAAGGCCTTGCCGCCAGTTCCGTCTACTTTGTATGAGCCCTACACTATTACAAAGAAAGTAAGAGATAACACTTTCTAGATTATTCTTCCTTTTGATCTTGGGTTGCATTCAGTCTTTAACGTAAAACTCTCATGTTTTGTTTTCCACCTTTGTTGGATACCCCAGATGTTGCAAAGACACTTCAACAAGCAGAGATTAATCTTAATTATAGCGCACTAGTAAAATCGAATCAAGTAATTGATGTTAGGTTTAGATGGACACGTCAACAAAAGATCCCTCTCTTTCAAATAGTCAAAACATGTCAAGTACATTCATAAGGAATATGGTTTACAAAGGTGCAAGTTTCCAACCTCTTTCCACATATTTTACTACAACTACATGCAATGGAGACCATTGCTCTTCAAGGAGAAGTGAGTGATCTAGGAGGATCTAATCCTTTGATTGACTTGCAACACACTGTTGTTGTTGTGACATGTTATGTCTTCATCAACAACTTTAGCATCATCCCAAACAAGTGTGCATACCTAAAAGTTCTAACTCCTCTTTTGCAATGCCGCACAACTCCTACAATGTTAATACTATATCGCACGATGCTATAGTGGCGTTACTAAAAGATGACAAACTAATGATTAGTTATGATGCAGTTGTTACCAACTCTTGTAACAATTCAACTAATGTTTCATCTTCCTCTGTTGTATATTAATACGTTCTTCTATTATTTGTAATAGGTTAGTGGACCAAAGATAAAATAGTACGTGGATATCACGCATCCAATCTATCAAATCTTGTAGAGAAATCTATATAATATAACTTTGTAATTACATATTTAAATCTAGGGTCTATTCTCTTCTTTTTTCTTTTCCTTGTCTTATTGCACTCTGATATATCCTTTGGCCTTTGTCATTCAATATACGCTTTTGCAATAACCGATTTAATACATTAAGTGTGGTTGTCCAGTGGGTCTCCCCATAGACCCCAAATCATAGACAACATACACTACCATGAGAGAAAATTATTCTTTAGTTGAATCTACAAGTTGAGCATTTGAAATCTTTAACATATTTGTTCAACCAATTTTAAAACTCAAACCTTCCTCTTAGATCTGAGACAATAAGCTTGTCACAAGACTCAAATGAAAACTACCACATCAATTAAATCAACTTCCTCCTTGACTGAATTAGAATCATCATTTAAACTAATACTAAAGAAACCAACAACTCACTGAATAGGTTTGCCACGATGCCATACATTATCCATGATGCTAATATCATTCAAATAGACACCAAAAACTATATAACCAACCACTTTCATTATTAGAAATATCAATATGCTATAATTACTAGGAAACTCCAACATGGGGATGAGGATCACATCCCCGTCTCCACATTTTTTGGTCACTATATTAATATAAAATATAGCCACGTCCTTATTCATTTACTCATGTACCCTAATTTGAATGGTGTCCTCATCCTTGTCCTTGTCCCAGTACCATAACCCAAGTCCCCAAGTAACCATGCAATGAATATGTCTACACTAACCAAGTTTGAAGCTACAACCAAAGAACTCATCTTGCCAACATGAAGACACCAATGTACATGAAAGACCTTGCAGACGGAATGTCAACTTTAACAAGGTCATGTAAATCAAAATGATTTCAAATAATCAAGTGGGTTGTAATCCAACGGTGAGGATGATGAGGTAAAAGGTGTTGCCTAGCCATCCACCAATGTACAAATCCCAAGAGATACAAAAAAAGGATGACGCTGGGATGAGCAAATTTGACGAAATGGATACCCCTCGGTCCTTGGCACTAAGCCGAAGAAACATTTTGTACACCTAATCCATTTCAATTTAAAATTAAAATCAATAAAGTTTCCGTGCCCATGATGACCTAGTGGAAAATATGTTGTTTGGATACATCCACCCCCTGGGAATGGCCACCCATCAACGTCATAAACAGAAAAGTCTATATCCCCTCTCTAAGCCCCTTTCCAAACCACAACCCCTACCTCTCCAAGAAACCATGTTAAAGAGTCTAATTAAAGTGTCTTTATCAATCTATAGTTGAAGTGAAACCTGTGAGACAAATTAACAAAACATGATTTCAGTTGAAAATCCAATGAACCCTCTGCTCTTTTTCACAAAAACATGCTTATTTCTTGCTTTCCACAATTGACCGAGAGTATCTGGCGGAGGAAAGAAGCCAAAACATGAATATAAACTCAGATCTTAGCATTTTACAATTGTCTAGTCCACTTTGTTGGGTGGATTCGTTCCATGGACGATCTGAAACACCTTTGTCTGAACACAAAAAAGATTGAAATCGGCTAGTGTACAGCTCCCTATCTAAATGAATAATGCCAGCAATATAAGGCTAGATGTAGAAAGAGCAATGAGCAATTCTTCCTTTGCTGATTTCTTTATTTGTAGTAATTAATTCTGATACGATTAATATTGAAGTCTATTGCTTACTTGCAGGATATGAGACTTTTTTCTGTTTGGGTTTTGAAACCATCCTTTTCCCTGAATTTACCCATCCAGACCCTTTTAAAGTTGTTGTCTTGCCCACAATGCCTGAGAAGCATTGGACCATGCTTTAACCAGCGAGACTATGATGCTCCTAGGGCCTTGTAATGGATTTCATTTTTGGGTTCTAAAGTCATCACATTTGAACATGGATAGGCACGTAAAATTTAAATTAACAGAGAAATCAAATCCATTTAAGACTCCTGCACAACACACATGCAGCCTCTATAGATTCAAATCCAGCACTTCAGTAGGGCAAGCACAAACCTAAAACAATAAAAACAAAATGCCAACAAACATAATACTTGTGTAGTACATATTACTACAAATTGCCTTAAACATTTGTGCAGCAGCTAATGTAGAACATTACATTAGCCCTTACACGTAAGTAAGCAAGCTATTCAGCCATAAGCAGCCTATTTCTCATTCATGCTACTTACATAGCTCAATGGTCATTTCTATTGGCACCAAAACCTTGTCAAGCATTTTTTAAGCATGTGACTTGCTTAATAGCAAAATCCATGGTTTCTCATTTTCATTATCAGATCTGTGATTGTGTCGACTTCTCTAAACGCTCTGTCCATCTTTCCCATAATACATAAGCAATCAACCTCTAAATTGTAACATTCATATATAACTATGCATGTGTACTTAGCTGTACTTGAAATAATAGATGAGGAAACATGAGATAGCAGTTTCTGTTCAAGAATATCGAAAATATGAGCCAAGGACGTGATATGAACTAGCTATGACTTCTTGAAACTTGACAGTATCAGAAGTTGGTAAATGACATCCATAGGTTTTGTTCAGGTTTTAAATTGATCTTGTCAAGTTATGGGATCCCCAAAGCACATCAACTGATTGGAAAAACAATACTCAGAATTATGTAATGACAAAATGGTTTATAACTCGTTCAACTTGATAAAACTTGAAACTCACAACCATTATGTTTCCTCAGGTAGTGACTTATGTTTCATAGCAAAAGTTGCTTCACTTGAATATACACGATGTTGCTAATCCTCAATCTTTAGATTGTTTTCTATATTCCGTACCTTGCAACAATTTATAAGTGCATGCATATTGTAAGCATATGAAGCTACATCATTTGCTTAGTTTGGTTCCAAGATAGTGCATGTTTTCATTGCCCCTCATGAAATTGTATGTATTTTTCTCAAGGTCATGATATAACCATATGAGAGCCAGTGCACTGGACCTTTATAATTTCACACCAGTTTCATAATTGTACAGCTATTAGTGGCACTCCGACAAAACAAACAATATGTTGAATCTTACCCATCCTATAAGAAACAAATAAATCGATATCGCCATGAAAAATGATGTAACAAATGAAATGAGAATTCAATCATAAGTATTTTGTCTTTCATGGAAATACTTTGCTATTAGTAAGCCGAAACCATATAAATTCTTCAATGAAAAACTATTGGCAATTAGAGTAATTTAGTGAAATCTTTGTCTATACTTTCAACTTTTTTGTTCTTTGATCCGGAGAAAAACTAAAAAGTTTTGCATGTATCATGGCTCACAGGTAGCTGCACAAACAATACCATTTGCAACTGCAAACAATGATATTTTCAACAAACATCAATAAACTTTAATGCCCTTTATTTTCCTGGCATTCATTCTCATTTTCGTCATCAGTGTCTTGCATAAGAAATGCTAAAAGCAAATTCTCAATGAAGGAATTTATATCAAAACACACGAGATGAACTTCAGATCTATAACTAGAGTAGACCTGCTTGGTACCACGATCAATCCAATATGGAAGTGTCCACGAATAAGTTACTTATGTCCTCTAACAGCACCTATGGAAAACACAAATAAATATATTTATTAATGGCGCTACCATTTCAAAACCTCCACAGTGGAGGAAAGCATTGCTGATAGACGAGTTAGATTTACAAATGTGTGTTCAAGACACATTCAAATTCAAGTCCAAATACAGTACTTTGATTTCAATTAAGGAATTTCCAGTTTCAACTGATTATCCTCCTCTCTGGCCTTGGCATCTTCATCAAGATAAGAGAAGGCCAACTACGATTGAACATCAGTAATATTTATGGATTTTAAAATGCAACCTGTTCAATAAGACCACACAACTTGACAAATGCTACTTAATCAAGTAATGGATTAAAACATATACATAAAAGGTGTTAGGAATAAACCAGACTTGCGATGCATTTGAACTTGTTAATACCTCAAAACGTTTATTCGCAGTCTATGAAACAGAAAATACTCGATTGCAATGTTAGAAAGGAATTAAAACTCAGGGAATTGCAATGTTAGAACGGAATTAAAACTCAGGGAAGAGACCCATCTTGACAAGACATCTCCACAAAGAATAGTTATTTCAGAACTTGGAAGAGGGAATGATGTGATTTGCATTAATTTGATGTCCATTTCCTTCTAAAACTTGTATGACAAACAATGCCAAGCCATATTGAAACCATCAATCGACAGGAAAAAGTGCCAAAAATACTAGCAGGCTGTTTCCAATTGTAATGCCATAAAACAAAATTTCCAATGAATGTTACTATTTACACAGTAAAAGAATGTAGTTGTCCATGTAAATATGTCAATGTGTGAGCTTGTAATAAATAAGCCTGTGTTTAGGTTTGGTCCACTTTACGTCACCAATAGTCTCCACATGAACATTGGCCATCCTTAAAGTGATGGAAACGGTTTAGATCCCTCACAATAATTTCTCGTGCAACGATCTTTGATATGAACTTGATGGCAGAGTGGCAATCACCACACACTCGAAGATTCTTGATAATCCGAATAGTCGTCCCAGGGGAGGTATGGATAATTCCAAATGCAATTGCTAGTTTCTCACTATGGTGACCAAGAGTTTGCTCCTTATACTCCTCCTCTACGTCTTTCAGCACAAATCTTGTGTCCGGCACGTACCCTGCTGATTTCATCTCTTCAGATAATTCCTCTAACTTAGCATAAATTTTCTCTGTTTGTGAATGTGAGATGTCTCCTACAAGGAAAGCATGCACCCGTTTATTCACCTCAATCCAACTGCACCCAGGCTTCTTTTTTATGCACCTATCTTTCATTATTTTACGAACCTTGTCAAGGTCATCCCACCTTCCAGCTGCAGCATATATGTTTGACAGTAGCACATAGTGGCCAGTGTGTTCAGGATCCAGCTCAAGAAGCTGTTTTGCCACTTGCTCTCCTAATTGTATATTGTCATGGGTTCTACAGCCAGCAAGCAAGCATCCCAACACAGTGGCATTAGGTTTTACTGGCATTTTGTTGATAAAGTCTTGTGCCTCATCCAGCCGCCCAGCCCGACCAAGAAGGTCAACAATACAGCTATAGTGTTCCATTGTAGGTGCAATGTAATGTTCTCTTCTCATGCAATCAAAGTATTGCATCCCCTCATCCACTAGTCCCGCATGACAGCATGCAGACAAAACACGAAGAAAGGTGACATGGTTTGGATTCATGCCCAAATTTTGCATTTGTTCAAAGAGCATGAAAGACTCCGTGGCACAGCCGTGCATTGCATATCCTCCAATCATCGCATTCCATGAGACCACATTTCGTTTAGGCATTTTGTCAAACACACAACGTGCATTCTCTATACTCCCACATTTTGAATACATATCTACAAGAGCGCTCCCCACAAAGACATCCGACAGATACCCACTGTCTATAATTTCTTCATGGATCCCCTTTCCCTGTTCCAGAGCACACAAGTTGGCACATGCCGAGAAAACACTGGAAAAGGTATTTGAATTTGGCTTCACTCCTGCCTGCTTCATTTCCTTAAAAAGATTCAAAGCATCCTCACTACTGCCATTCTGTGCAAGCCCTGCAATAATCCCAGTCCAGGAGACCACATTTCGCTCTGGCATTTCCTCAAATAGCTTCAAAGCTTCTCCCACATGTCCGTTCTGCACATATGCCACAACTATTGTTGTCCAAGACACCACATTACGCTGTGGCATCTCCTGAAAGAGCTTCAGTGCCACATCCATGTCCCCACTCTGTGCATATCCTGCCATCATGGAAAATTTTATAAGATTGAATTTTTTCTGCCGAGTGTAGAATAATTGGCAAATCTTCCCATTTCAAAATAAAAACATAAGTATTATAGGCTTTGTTTGAGAATAAACATTAAATTTTCCATTAAGTCTAGAATATTTAGTCAGTCTTCCCATTTTGAAAAAATAAAGTTAAGAAACAAATGATATTTAGGGGAAAAAAACTTACTAGTAACAGTGATACTCCTAATATTTTTGGAGAATCTAACGACCATAAACTCTACATAGACAATCAAGCAAAGCTTGAGGAAATTATTTTAAAGTAAACATCTATGAAAACAATATTAAAAACAAGTAAACATGCTTTGATAGGTTCTACAGACCAGTCAAGCATAAAGGCCCTAACGTTTTTTTGGGAAATCTGTCAATGGGCAATCTAATTTCTCAGAACTTTGTGACAATCACCCAATTGGAGAATCCAACTTAAATGTTTGTAAAGGATTAGCCTATTGGCCAAAAAATAGCCATGAAATTTTACATACCATCTATCATTGAACTCCAAGAAAAAATCGTAGAGGCATTTTATCAAACACTTAAAATTTGTGTACTATGTTTATTTCTTTCTAAAACTTTAAATTTTCCTGTCTAATATTTGAAACTTTTGTAGAAAATTTAAAAATAACCCATAAAACTTTACCTGACTGCTATTACTGAATTTCAGGAAAGAACATTTGATTGAGATATTTTGTCAAATAAATATAAGTATTATATGCTAATATTTGAAAAAATAGATTTTACCGCCACAAATTTATTTACCAGTGTAGAATGATTGACCACTTTCCCATTTCAAAAGAATGAAGAAACATAAATATTATAGGCTAAATTTTGGGAAAAAAACATAGAACTTTCTCGTATTAGTAAATAGTGATACTTGTAATTTTTTTTGCAGAATCTAATAACTCCACAGACTCTTTATAGATTGCATATGAAAACTTGGCTGATGTATTATTTGGGTAATTTCATAATGGCTAATTCAAATCTTAAAAAAATTGTGAAAAAAATTTAAAATTCCATGGAGAAAATCCAACTTTATTTTTTGTTTTAAATAGCAAAAAATAGCCCATAAAATTTTTCATCCTCGCAATCATTGTTTTCCAGCAAACAATGTTTTGTTGAGATATATTTTGAATTATGCAGTCATGCAGTCCATCTTTCCATTTCAATAAATAAGAAACCTATACATTATAATTTATAGGCTAATATTTGGGAAAAGCGGCAAATTTTACTAGTAATATTGATACGTGCAAAAACATTGGCCAATTTAATAGAAATGTAACAGCTTAGTAACTTAATGTACATTGTGGGTAATGATTTTTGGAATATTTTTCAATTGGAGATCTAATTTTTGAATTTTCTGTTGAGAAAAATTATAGAATTTGCTGGTAATAATCTGCAAAAATTTTAATTTCAATTTGTCAATTGAAGAATCTAATTTCTGAAAAATTTATAGAAAAAACATAGTGTTTACTAGTAATAACAAGGCTTACAAAAACAAAACAGAATAAAATAACTTTGCGTTCAATTTATATAGAAGCTTGGCTAATGATTTTTCTTTTAAATCTGCCCATTGCATAATCTGGTTTTTTTCTTAATGTTGAAAAGCCCATAAGATTTTTCATACCTGAAATCATTGAATTCCAAGAAACAACATTTCGTTGAGGCATTTTGTCAAACACTTGGCGTGCATCCTTCATACTCCCACATTTCCCATACATATCCACAAGTGCGTTGCCCACAACCACATCCTCCTCAAATCCTCCCCTAACCACATCCTCATGAATCCTCTTTCCCCTTTCCACGTCTCCCAAATCCCCACAGGCTGGAAGAACACTGGGCAAAGTGAACTGATTTGGTTCAATTCCTGTTCTCTGCATTAATTCATACAATTCAAGGGCCTCTTCAGCCAGGCCTTCCCTTGAATAAGCTGCAATCATTACAGTCCGTGAGACAACATTTTTTCTCGGCATTTCGTCCAAAATCCTGCAGGCCTCTAATAGCTTAGCAAACTTTGCATGCATGGTTATAACTTCATTTCACAGAGATATTATGCTATAGAATTTAAATGCAGATTGGATCATGTGGGTGTGTATTGATTTGCCCTTTTAAATGTTTTTGTAGCTTAGGCAGCCCTGAATGAAAGTATCCTGAATATCATAGGCGGGGAAGTATTCCATAGTGTACCAAAAAATTAGGGCTGATTTTAGTTTGCCCAGCTTACAGTGTTACAACATGACTCTCTGAATAGTTATAGTTTGTTTTGGAATTGGCATTATTGCACTCTGTTGTTTTAAAGCAGCTGAATTGGTGATTGTTAATATAAGGAATAAAAGATTTGTAGGGTTTTTTCTGCCAGCGATGGTCATAGAGGAGTGCTGTTCAGGGCCATCAGAACACAAAAGAATATTAGGCAGAAATTTGAATATTCAAGAGTTTTAAAACACTTCCATTGGGGTTTTAATTGCAGTAAATAACAAGAAACATACCATGCAACATTTTAAAAAAAACGTATTGGTTATTATGTAAGAGGATAATTGAAAAAAACATATGTAAGAGAAAATGTCTCAAAAAACATATATTAGAGAAAATCTCTCAAAAAAACATATTTAATTTAATTAAATATAGATATATTAATGTCTGCTACTAGCCAAGAATGGCCAATGGAGCTGAAGCAAGGAAAGGAAAGGTCCTTTTGAAGCCATGATGCATTGTGCTCAGTCATTATTAGACAGCATTTCCACATATAAGACCACCCACACACCTGACTATGCTTAGAATAAAATGTACATAACAATGAGAGTGCCCAGTGCATCTTCTGTAGAGTGATATAGAACAAAAACAAAAAGCAATGAAAAGCTCTGAAGTGACAAAAAATTTGCCACATATTTCAGAGTTGTAAAACCTAAAAACCTGAAGTTAACTCAAGCAACCAATTCTCTTCACATTTTAAGCAACCATGATAGGGTTCAAATTGATATTTGTTTGAGTCCATAGTGACGTGTGTTATCTAGTTCATCTTGAATATGTCGTTTGGTTGGGTCATATCTTGTGGATTTACCCACCCACTACTTGGGAGTTGAAGGACATAAGTACAAACTACTAACATGGGGACAATCTCGATTTGAGTGCTTTTGTTTAAGTTGAAACACCTCATGAATAAACAATGTCAAACAGCTTTGATCTTCGTATCGAAAGAAGGTCCTCAATGATCCGTGAGGATCTCTAAATAGGCAGTGATGTCTCCAGTGGATTTGGTGAAACTAACATATTCTCAGACTCAGGGTCTAGACAATCTACACATGCTCATCTTGTGGGAGGTGGTGATCTGACTCTACCCAAAGTTGGGATCAAAACTAAAACTGTGATAAAGAGAATCTTAGAGAACAAGATAGCATCTTCTTGGAGTACTCTTTAACCTGGAATAATCAACATTCTTGGAAGTACGAATAAAGTTGCGAGTAGTGGAGAAGATTCGTCTAAAGGGCTCTGTCAGATCTATCCATGTTGCCTTCAAGTAAGCCGTGTTAATCTCCTCGTGAATTCCTCTATTACCTTATTGTTTGGTGAGTTGAGAAGCATCAATAGAAATCTGAAACTTCTAGAGGAGCAAGTCACCCTATGTCAAGAAATAATTTACTGGAGAAGGATAGCAAGTCCAACATACCCACTAATTTACACCCTCATTTTATGAGCTACATTGAAGATTTGAAGGCTAAATAGGAATATCTAATGTGAAAAAAATGGGAATCTGCCATACAATGGCCTTTAGAGCATAGCAACAATATAGAAATTAATGAAATATGAAGATGATGAGCCCCATATTCTGTTAGAATATGTGCATGGAGAACTATTTTCATTACACAAATGTGTTTTGATCACTTAGAAATGACTCTAAATATGGTCATGCCCCGTTTGCCTCAAATATACCTACACACTAACAGGAATTTCGAAATTTGTTTGGTGCTGAAGAGAAGACTTTCTCTGCTGCAAAAATCTTATCTATACTTTTGTAGCTAGAGATAAGAAACAGAAGTCTCTCCTACACGGCTGCACCAATGGGAGAGTCCATATAGCTGCTATGACAAACTATTTGGATAGATCTCAGGATGAATTCATGGAAATCATGGTTACATAATGCATATTATATTTTAGACCCCAAAATTGCTCATGAATAAAATGTAGGAGTTGGAATATATATGTTAAATTAGGTCCTTGAGTAGAGGCTAAATATTTATATAGTATAAGGGGTTCTCAAGTGTCTCTTTGTACTGACCCTCAACCTGAAGAATAAATGGATCGCTTAACCAATAGAAGATTATTTAAGAGCTAGGCATGGGAATAGTGCAGGTTGCTAGTATGAAAGAAGAGAAAGTATTTTGATGAGGAATTCTAATCCTCTGTTGGATTGTACAGGGGATTTCACATGCCTGATTACTGGGTTTGGAGGCCATCATACTGATAAGACTATACATTCTATTTAGGGGAATTTTCAAGCGACCTACCCAACAAAGATTGATAAGTCTATACATTGGATACTTCTCTAGCTCATACTGTTTCTAGAGTACCCAAACATCATCTTCCAATGCCCAGTCACACTGTCAATTAGCTACGCAATGATAGCTAAGCTTCAGAGTATCAAAATATTTAAATCCTGTAAATGCATGATCATTAAAATGAAGAAATTTTTCAAAACACTCTAGAAATTAAAATATTGACGTAGATGCACTTTCAACCACCCACAAGCTTTGCTGAGGCTCAAGAAATCCCTATAAATACATATCCCTGCCTTGTTGCATCATCAACACCATGTTTTTGCTTTCTCTTAGTCTGCTGCACCTAAAATCATATGAGCTTTCATTATCACATCCTCTCATCGAAATGGAGATAACTTGTTTTGGGATGGCCTGCAAGGAGGTTGGTTTCTGAGGTGTTTGCAACAAAACTTGGATTACTGAGCTTCGCCTGCTCCCTCTTGCACCAGAAGATAGGCATTTGTGGGAGCACAGACAAGATTCTATGAGAAGGTTGAAGATTTTGCGGTTGGTGGAGTGCAGTATTTGGAAAGATGATATTGGCAATTCACGGGAATCTGTAATATCCAATACAAGGATATTAGAAGTGTGGATTAAAATTGCGGGGAATAACTCTGTGAGTAATATCAAGTAATGGAAGACTGACTTTGTATGATTCAGTCAAGGCTCAAGCATGAGAACCAGAAATCAGTTTCTACAATGAAAGCACAATGGATTAATCCACATACAAATTCCAAGGCTGCTGGTGACCAAGAGAGTTGACCTCCACTACGTGCAGGAAAGCATGTTTGAAAGAATGGCATCGGTAACAACTGATCTCCAAGCACACAATGACACCACTTATGCTCAATTTACTAGTCTGCATAAAATGCATATGAAAGCATATTCAATAGTTTGTATGTTCCCAAACAGACAGATCATCGCACAAGTTATTATTAATGTCAACCTAGCTAATGGGGTTTGGCTTCTCAAGTGATAATTTTTGTTTGCTCTGCTTGATCATTTTATGCGATATATAATTTTATTGCTTGCTGTGGTCATAATTCTATTAAAATGCAAGCCCTAAGGGTCAGTATCAGTGCAACTACTAGTCAAGAGATTTGGCTCCTTAAAAGGCAATTTTGTATTTTGTATTCACTAGTCAGCTCTCTATAACAAAATCCAAATCGGCGGTTTGACAGAAAGAAATACAATAGTTTCTAGGAAGATCATTTCAGCAGATGGTTTTACTTCTCCATCTTCAACCTGCCCAAATTTATATACATAATTTCATTGGTATAATATATTTTCTATTATTAAATAATAATAGTGACAATCACTTTTCAATTTTATGTATACATCATATCAAATGATATTACTTCCTAAGATGCAATTCCTCTTTTTAAATGTCATTCAGCCCTTAATTTGAGATAAAGCTCCATGTTTTTCCTCTTGGAAGTGAGCAGAGTTCAAATTCAATAGTGAACATATAAATATTAAAATGTAAAAATTGGTGGCTCGCCATTTAGGAAGGCCCTTCTAATAACTATTCCTGAAGCAGATTTTCAGACGAAGAGCAGTAAGTTGTTTATTGTAATTTCTAGGTTTGAGCGAGGAACAATCACATGCCAATCTCCAAGAATTCCTATCGCCCTATCATAGCACTTACTAAATGTGCCATTGCTAGTATTTAATATATATGAAGAGAAACCACTCAATGGAACACTCAATTTTAGTAAGAAAATTTTGAAATGTTTTCATTCCTTTATGACTTTTTTTAAAGATCACCAGTTGGAAAAACCTAATTTTTCAAAAAATACATTAATATTTAGCCCATAAAAATTTCCCTACCTGCAATCATTGAACTCCAAAAAACAGCATTTCCTTGAGGTATTTTGTCAAAGACATTGCATACCCCCTCATTCTCACTAAGAAAGATTCAAATACTTTTGACTGCTTAATGATTTTTATAAAATTTACAAATTGGTTTATCCAACTTTTGAATTTATTATTAAAATAATAGCCCATCAATTTCCCAATCTGCAATCATTCAAATCCAGAAAACAGGCATTTTATCAAACACGTTGCACTAAGAAAGATTCAAAATCTTTTGATTTCTTAATGATGTCTTGGAAGAATACCAATTAGTGGATCTAATTTTTTAATTTTTTTTTAAACAACCCAAAATAAATTTGTACCCACAATCATTGAATTCCAAGAAACAAGCATTTCGTTTAGGCATTTTGTCATATATATTGCATGCATCCTCATTCTCACTAAGAAAATTTAAAAATCTTGAACATGACTTAAAAAGAAAAAAAGTTGAAAAATATATTTTTTCCTATCTGCAATCATCATATTCCAAGAAACAACATTTCATTCAGGCATTTGCCAAACACATTCCATACATCCTCATTCTCTCTTAAAAAAAATCTTTGATTTTTAACAAATTTTTTTTCGTTTTGATGAAATAGAGCAAAATTACTTTCTAAAAAATATTACAGACTATTAAAAAAGTGGACGGTACGAAAGCACGCTCCGAAGTCCACACTAGGCCTAAAATAAAAAGGCCTAATAAAACAGCCAAAAGCTTAAACAAAAGCAGTCCACATGACGCCCCTAAGTCCAGCACACTAAGCTTGAAATAAGAAGGCCTAGTAAAGCAGCCAAAAACTTAAACAAATGCTATCCACAGAACCGACGGGATTCCTAACAACAATTTGATAAATTACCAACTGATAGATTTTTTTTTCATTTGTTTTAAAAAAATAAAAACAGTCCACAAAGCATTTCATACCTGCAATCATCGAATTCCAAGAAACAACATTCCGTTTAGGCATTTTGTCAAATACTTGGCGTGCATCCTCCATACTCCCGCATTTCCCATACATATCCACAAGGGCATTCCCCACAAACACATCGCCCTCAAATCCACCTCTGACCACGTCTTCATGAATTCTTCTCCCTCTTTCCAATGCCCCTAATTTCCCACAGGCAGGAAGAACACTGGGAAATGTAAACTGATTGGGTTCAACGCCTGTTCTCTGCATTATATCGTACAATTCAAGGGCTTCTTCAGCCAGGCCTTCCCTTGAATAAGCTGCAATTACTGTAGTCCATGAAACCACATTTTTTCTGGGCATTTCGTCCAAAACCTTGCGTGCCTCTGCGAGCTTAGCTCGCTTTGCATAAAGGGTTATAATCTTATTGCACAGAGAAATTAAGCTGTGGAAGTTAAATGCAGTTTGGATCATGTGGGCATGTATTAATTTAGCTTCTGAAAAGTTTTTAGAGCTCAGGCAGCGCTGAATGAGAACATCATACATATCATAAGTTGGGTAGTACTCCATCGTGTAGAAAATCTTTAAGGCCTCTGTCACTTCGCCTATCTTACACACTGTTTTAATATGGTCCTCTGAATAGTAAGGGTTAGTATTGTTGCACTCTATTGTTTTTGAAGCACTGGTGATTGTTGTTATATGGAATGGAAAAAAATTTATGCATTTTTTCCTGTGCTTCTTTATAAGGCATGATATTGTGTGTTGGGCATTTGCCATTGATGGTCATGGGGAAGTTTGTGTGAGTGTGGTTCAGGGCCATGACAAGAAGGCAAGATATTGTGGGGAGAAATTTAAAAATTCAATATTTTACCTCCCTCACATTTAATTTGAATTGCAGGGAATGAAGGGGATAAATAACACTGCGTTTTTTTATTGGATCTTTTAACATCCTGTTGGTACTGGGCATACTGATAAATGTTGCATTTTATCAGTGTCTTTTGAGACCAGGTATCTCCATGATCATATTCTCTTGAAATTTATGAAAGCATTTTTACGAGACTCGACATTCTCTCGTCTTTTATGGGGTATTGGTATTGAGTCTTCAGAGTGAGTAATGATTGATTGGCGTAGGATCTTTGTGAATCATAGCAATTTTTTTTCAATGATCGATGATAATCTTTCTTCTTTTTTTTAATATATGATTATATTTATATATTAATAAAATAAAGATATGGTATAATATTAATTATATAAAAAATGAGTGGAGAAGTCACACTCTAAAGGTATAATTATATTGAAGGTGAAAATATTTCGGAAAAAGTTTAAAAAGTGGTTAATAAATGATTACACATAAAAAATACATCGCATCAATAGTTCAACATCTAAGTATTAAGAGTAAGGTGTTAGGTTCCCTACTTCATAAGAGCACAATTGATTACCTTGTATAAGCAACTAAACACGAAATTAAACCAGAATTAACAAGTAACTAGAATTCAGAAATAGCACAGAATATGAGAGACAATACAATCTTGTATTAATATTCTTCCAGAAGGAAATACAATGAAGAAGTCACACTCTTCTTCCCACACCTCTAGGGCGTACAATAATTCTCCCTCAAGAGTTCTTTCTCTCACCACCAATTACAACCACAACTCAACACTGAGTTGTTCCCTCCACCAGTCAGTAACAATACTGCCAGTCCACCAAGTACTCAAAGTACTCCAAGTAGATCTCCCTGATCTTGCACACTTGCAAATCAAATGAGACAATACTAACCATGTAGATCTTACCTGATCTTGCACAACCTGCAGATCAACTGATCTTACAATCGGAAGGATCTCTTCCTTGATCCCTCAATTACAATACAGCCCCATGGGTCTATTAAATAGATCCCAAGCAAACAATAATTAGAAACACAGACTCAAGACTTAAATTAGTCTTTACATGCAAACACTCGGACCTCCTAGAATAGACCAAGTCTAATTCTAGAAACGCATGCAAATGCATGCACACACAGGTGACCGACGTCAGTCTCTGTCTGTCCACAGATGACCGACGTCAGTCTCTGTCTGTCCACAGATGACCGACGTTGGCCGATCTATGATCGATGTCGGCAGCTTCCGGTCTACCTCTGACCGACGTCGGTTACTGTGACACTTCAGCAACCTCCATGTTTGCATCAGTGAAGCTTTTAGCTCCACAACCTAACAATCTCCCACTTGGAGATAAACAGTTGCATCTGTACCTGTACTTGTACATCATCTAATTTTGTTTTTTGGCTTGTATCCCTCTTCAAGTTCAGTCTTGAAGGCCAACCACCACATATCCTGTGGTGCTACTCCTGTCATCCAAGTAACCTGCCATATCCGAATCTACATACCCATGTAGAGAAGTGCTTGACCCTGCATAGCATGTTAACCTACTGTTGGTCCCTCTCAGATACCTGAGAATCCACTGAACTGCTTTCCAGTGCTCCTTTCCCGAATTGGCTACAAACTTGCTAACAACTCCTATTGCTTGGGCAATATCAGGTCTAGTACACATGTACTCAACCTCATCATGTGATTTGGGACACTATTTTGTGAATTGTCCATCCATAGGTGTGCTAACCGGTTCTGCATCCTGCATCTTGAACCTCGCCACTACCTTATTCACATAATCATCTGAAGACAAAATCAACCTGTGATCTTTTCTGTCTCTAGAAATACTCATGCCAAGGATTTTTGCTCCTGAATCCTTCCTGGCACACCACTGAGCTACTTTTACTTTTAGCTCAGCAAAACCCTGCATGTATGAACCTGCAACAAGCATATCATCCACATACAGTAACATGATAATGTTACGACCATTATCCAACCTGGTAAAATAAATACAGTGATTACATTGACATTGACTAAAGCCATGCTTTGTCATACACATGTCAAACCTGTACCACTATCTTGGAGCTTGCTCAAGACCATATGACCTGGCCTTCTGTCTCACGTGTCCATTCTCTCCTTTCTTTAACCTAGGAATCCATTCGTCTTTCAGTGCTTTCATTTCGGCTGGCAACTCTACCAAATCTCTCATTTGGTTCTTCTCTAAGGAATTAAATTCCTCATTCATGCCATGCTCCCACTATTTCTTGAATTCTACTTGCATTGCCTCTTCAAAACTTCCTGGTTCTTGACCATCAGTGAGCCACAAGTAGTATAAAGAAGGGGAATAACAAATTTGAGGCTTACTTACCCTTTTAGTCCTCCACATGGGTGTTTGAGACTCCTTGACAGCTTGTTGTCTGCCCAAAATCTGTTCTAACAGTGACTGATGTCGGTCACCCTTCAGTCTGCATCCAACCAATGTCAGTTTCATGCGACCAAACTAACTGTCGACGTCGGTTCCCTGACCGACGTCGGTGTCCACTTGATCACTGACGTTGGTTCCTTGACCGATGTCAGTGTCCACCTGTCTGACACCATCGACTCTGGTCTGCACATGATCGACGTCGGTACCTGCCTGTTCGATGTCGATTCTCACCTGACCGACGTCGATAACTGTGTTTTCCTGTGAGTGACGACTTTTATCCGCGAGCACACTTTGGATCAAAACCTTGTCCAAATCAACCTTGCTCTACTCAGAATTATTCAGCCCCTTGAGCTGATCTCTGTCCATCATCTTTTCCTTGAAAACCAAAGCTTTCCAGTTCTTAAGTTTGTCAAAAATATCAGACTTCCTCTTAAGAACATGCATTCCGTTCTTACTCATGTGACCAAGCCTATAGAGCCACATCTTTGCATCTACATCTGAAGTAGATAAACTAGAAGGAAAATCAGTAATACAAGTCGATAGATAAAGAGTACCTACTTTCTTACCACATACTAATTTAAGTGCATCCTTAGAAACTTTCCAAGATTCCACTGTGAGAGTAACTGTGCAACCCTCATCACCCAACTTTTATGTAGAAATTAGACTCCTCTTCAGGACTGGGACATGCATGACATCCATCAACACCCATGTGTTGCCCGTCTGCAATTTTCGCTGCACTTCCCCTTTGCCAACAATTTGACAAGGCTCACGAACCCCTAAATAAATCTTTCCAAAGTCTCCATGGACATAATCATGGAAAAATACTCTATTTGGGGTTGCATGGAAAGAGGCAACAGAATCTAAAACCCAAGATTCTACTTTATCCAAGGAACATATAAGAGCAACCCGTGCAATAATACCTGCAACATATGCTTCTTCATTTCCTTCATGTTGATCTTCTACCAACCAACAATCTTTCTTTGCCTACCCTTTCTTTCCACAATACAGTAATTGATTATTCTTGCCATTGAATTTCTCCATTCTTAACTTACTTTCTTCTGCCATTGCTATACTCCCACTCAATCAGAAACTCCTGAGAGTGACCTGTAATCAACAAACACTTAAAACACTCTGAAACTAAGGTGTTAGTGAACCAAGCTCTGATGAACCTACAACTTGCTCTGATACCACTTGTTAGGATCCCTACTCCATAAGAGCACAATTGATTACCTTGTATAAGCAACTAAACACGGAATTAAACCAGAATTAACAAGTAACTAGAATTTAGAAATAGCACAGAATATGAGAGACAATACAATCTTGTATTAATACTCTTCCAGACGGAAATACAATGAAGAAGTCACACTCTTCTTCCCACACCTCTAGGGCGTACAATAATTCTCCCTCAAGAGTTCTTTCTCTCACCACCAATTACAACCACAACTCAACATTGAGTTGTTCCCTCCACTAGTCAGTAACAATACTGCCAATCCACTAAGTACTCAAAGTACTCCAAGTAGATCTCCCTGATTTTGCACACCTGCAAATCAAATGAGACAATACTTACCATGTAGATCTTACCTGATCTTGCACAACCTACAGATCAACTGATCTTACAATCAGAAGGATCTCTTCTTTGATCCCTCAATTACAATACAGCCCCATGGGTCTATTAAATAGATCCCAAGTAAACAATAATTAGAAACACAGACTCAAGACTTAAATTAGTCTTTACACGCAAACACTCGGACCTCCTAGAATAGACCAAATCTAATTCTAGAAACGCATGCAAATGCATGCACACACAGGGGACCGACGTCGGTCTCTGTCTGTCCATAGATGATCGACGTCGGCTGATCTATGACTGATGTCAGCAGCTTTCGGTCTACCTCTGATCGACATCGGTTACTGTGACACTTTAACAACCTCCATGTTTGCATCAGTGAAGCTTTTACCTCCACAACCTAACATAAGGAACATAAAGCAATTAATAGGATAATTAATACACACAACAAACATTGACATCAGGGGAGGTGGTGGAGATAGCAGATCTTGGGGCTTATCACCCCATCTTCCCATAGCAGGAGGATCCTCGTCCATAGGTAAGGGCTCCCAGCCATCAGTGTGTTGAGCTTCTAATTCATCATCTTGGTGTCTTTTAGGGGGAATTGCCAAAGCCAGTGACAAAAATTTGTTTTGGAGGGGGAGGACCCCAACCTCTGTTGTCACCATCATGATTCAGGTGAGGGGGCCCCAATGCTTGCTATCATCTCCACATTTGAAAGAGCCATTTGAACCACCATGTCATGGGGAAGACCATCAAGGTGGTGACCGACGAGGAGAATGACTGTGTCTAGTTCTAGAATGTTATCGGCATGGACCACGCCCTCATCCTCGAGAAAATGTAAGATAACGTGGTGGCTCAGGGGGTTCACAACTAACTATGCACGAGGCATTTCTCTAGTGGTCGAGTAAATGCTAGAGATGATTAAGCTCCAGATGAACTTTATCAGTTTGGGTTTAAATCTAAAGAGTAACATTAAATAAAATAGTAATTTTATTAGTAACAAAAATACTACGTTCCATCTCTTCATTATTAAAGCAAACATAATTTTTAGCTTTCCATAATTGAAATAAAATATTAGCTTGAAATATCTACCAAAATTTGTTGTACTTTACAGGAAGCAAAATTGAGTCCCCTAAGAGAGCCATTTTCCATGTAAAGAATTCAAGATAGAGAGGTTGAAAAAGGGAGTGAATCTAGCACCACGTAGATTGTGCATGAGAGCAAAACTAAAAAAGGTGCTTAAAAGTCTCAAGTTACTGACAAGCTAGGCATATGGGGTTTGAGACCCCTAAATGCTTGAGCTGGTCACCCATAGGGAAACCCTGATAAAGGAGACATCATAAAAAATGAGCTTTTTTTGGTTCAATGATAGCAGACCACACAGTGTTAAAATGCTTGGCCCAAACCCCATGATTGAAATGGAGATTCCATCTAAGGTTGAGCATTTCATCTAGAATGTGTTGAGAGGATAAAAAATTATAACTCAATCGAGAATATTGAGTGGAGGGGGCAGTCATAGGCTAACGTCAATCCTTCAACTAGGGAACAAGGGAGTTGACCCCTATTTTGTGCAAATATTCATCAGGTATAGAACCTTGAATTTTTGTTATAGCCTCTACATCTAAATTATTTAAATGAAATTTATTTTGAATTTGCTGCCAAGTGAGCCAGGACTAATTCACCTTACAAAAAATTTCACCTATAGTCTTCGCACCTTTCTTGAATAGACTTAATCCTTTAACCCAAGGGACTAAGACAAAGGGAACATTGTGAAATTTTAAGCAAGGCGACCACTAGAGAGACAGGTATTAATGGAGAGGCCATTCCTGAAACCCTCACCTATCTAAGTAAGATGAAGCTTAATCTTCTCCCATGCTTTCTATAGGCTTTGCACAACAAAATACCCTTGATTTTAACTGGCATTGGGGTAACAAGAAGGGAGTGAAGTCCCAGGCCTTTCCAAGCCTTTCTGCCACATGGAAACCCCTGAGAAATACAATGGTGAAGAAGAATATTCCAAGATTCATCACCAACAAGACCTCTAACGATCCATTTAACACCGAGAGTAAGGCCTTGAATTTTAATGTCCAAAAGACTTAGACTACCAGCTTCCTTAAGCTAACATTATATGTTCTAAGCTACTCTATGAAAGCCTTTATGACCTTCAGAATTAACCATAGAAAATCTCTTAGGAGTTTTTCTAATTTACTGTAAGCAGCATTAGAAGGGGTCCAATAGGAAGAGTAGTAAACATAAGTTGTTGCCAAAACTTTAGAACAAATTAAAAATTTGCGAACTAGAGATAAAGGCTTTGTGATCCAAAAATAATTTTTTTCTCAACCCTTTGCACCACATAAGATCATAACTCTGAGGGAGAAGCCCGAAAATCAAACAAGATGCCAACAAACTTAAACTAAACCCCTGGAAGAATCCACTGCCATTGATATCCCTCCAGCCAAGGAGGTTTGGGACCTAGACATTAACAACAACATTGAGTCTTTCTCCATTGAATAGATGAAATTGAAGCCAAACAAAAAATATGGAGACATTCCATAGCATTCTTAACTAACTCTTCTTCCTCTTGAAGAGTGAGAAAAGAATCATCTGCAAAGTGTCCATTCAATAGCTGTTTGGCAGACTGAGGGAGGGAAATGTCTTTCACCAAACCCCTGGCAGTGTAATTAAGTAATAGGTAAATAAAGCCTTTTGTTGCTAAAACATATAATGAAAGGGCTAAAGGGCATCCTTGTTGGATAGAACTATGAAGTTCAAACCAAGAAGATTGAGTGTCATTGATTGTAATACATGCCCCAACATCCTGGAAGAGCATACTGACTATTTGAACAAATTTGGGGCCAAACCAAGGGCTTGCAGCATGGGTAGAATAAACGGCCACTCAATATGATCATAAGCCTTCTCAAAATAAATCTTGAAAAATAGAGCTTTTTGATTAGAGACACAAGCCCATATCATGCCTTCTGAGACAACAATGAAGTTATCCAAAATGACCCTGTGTTGAATAAAGCTAGTTTGTTCACTTTTGACAATTAAAGAAAGGATATGTTTGATCATGAGGGCTAAAGCCTTAGTAATAATCTTGTATGAGATGTTGATCAGAGTAAGAGGTCTCCAATTGGTGATAATTTTAGGGTCACTAGCCTTGGGAATAAACTTAATTTTACCTTGATTTCTAGGGGGTCCCAAAGAGTTAGTTAAAATAGCTTCAAAATATACCTTATGAAGATCAAGGCCAACAGTGTCCCAAAGAGTCTGGTAGAACTCACATGGAAAACTGTCAATTCCTAGAGCTTTGTCAACTACCATCTATATAACTAACTACCTTATGGAGATCACTAAGAGATAAGGGCCTATCACATGCAATCATTTGGGAAGTGGAAAATTTGTAAGGAAGACCTTAAAGGCATTGATGGAGAACCACTTCCCATTTTAGAGAGGAAGCTTGGGATAAAAAACTCCATGATAGTGATGAACAAAAGCTTGTAAAATGTCAGAAAGTTTGGTAAGCCAAACATTTCCTTGACAACATTAATTATATCAGCAACACTCCTGGAGTAGAGAAGGGCAAAGAAGTCCTTAGAGACTTTGCCTCCTATTTTCAACCAATGCATATGAGCTCTCAGTCGAGCTCCTTTGGCCTTGTGAGCCTCCTCTATTTGAAGCTTGTGATGCCAATGGGATACTTGAGTTTGAAGTTGAATATTAAAAGGAGATAACTCCAGCTCCTGTGAAACCTAGAGATATTCATGATTTGTAGCATTATGTAGATGTTGTTGAAAAGAGGCTGCTTGTTTACCATATATTTGAAGAAAGGTGGAAGTGTAAGCAAGAGCATCTGATCACCACTAGATCCATCCAGTGTCCCCCTCTAGCTAGGGAACCAAATTCTAGATTATGGCAATATTCCCCACTATTCTTTCATGTTTAAGGTGAGCAGTATTGAGACAAAATTGAGTAGAGGTAGGCTTCACTTGAGGCGTGGTCCACTCAATATTGAAACAAATAGGGTGAAGATCTAATAAAAAAGTATCAAGAATTACCAAAACTAGATGGTCATGCACCGGGGCAAATAAGAAAAGATCTTGTTCAGCGAGCAAAGCTCATTCTAGTCGCTAAAGCACCCTATATTCTCTCTATCAAAAATTGGACCAAGTAAACCAGGAAGTAGCCAAGTTTTTCCTCTGGTGATGATTGGGATCAAACACCCTAAGTTTGTTACACATTAATAACCAAGCTTCTTGTTTACAAGCACACCAACACATGGGAAGGTGCCCTTCTTTATCATTAGCCAATTTCACCATGTTGAAATCGCCATAGAGGATCCAATGCACGTCAAGAAGTGAGTCGATCAACCATTTCCATAGAGAGGCCCATTCCACAACATCATTAGAGGTGTACAAGTTAACCAACCCAATAATGTGATTATTAAAGTCAAAAAGGGTCCAAACCCCAAAAAATTTGTTCTGAGAAAGCTCTGGAGCCGATAAAGTGATGGCCTAGTAGCTTGTCATATGGCCCCAAGCCAAATTATTCATATTTCATTTTGCAATAAAAATCCATAAATCTTAACCTCTTGCAAGTAGAGAATTTTCATACTGCTAAAAATATGAAAACTATTCCTGACTACATACTTACGTGGAGGATCAATCAGGCCCCGAACATTTCAAGAGTAAACAATCATTAGGAACCATTGAGGTGCATGTCATTCTCCTCTGTGAGATCTTCAAGCACAAAAAATTGATTATACATAGGTTTATCGGGCATGTAATCAAATATTTTAAATGGTTGTCTATTATGAGCATATATTCCTCCTCCTCAAGAGATGGAGAGGGACTTCAAGAGCATCGTAACATCGATTTGCAGTCTAAGGTGGCCAAACTCCATTCTTCCTTTGAAGTATTCACCCTAGGAAAGGGTTGTGATGGTAGAACTAAGGGTGGCACTTTAACCAGAGAAGTCACTACTTATGGAGTATGCATAAGTGAAGGTGAAAATTTATTAGGAAAAATAGTTTTTCTAGCAGAAATTGAGGCATGATTATTCCCAACAGGTCTGTATGAAGAAGCTTGTGGTCTACCACCACCATTTGAAGAGTTATTAGTTTTTTGTTGGTGATTGTGTTCCAACCATCATTGTTGCCATTTTGAGCTTTAGCCTCAAATCCACCCTTTTCCTAATAAACAAGGGGTGCATGCACCATGAAAGGAAATTTCCAGATCATGTGGTTTGAGGACTGGCACCAAAAAAAATTATTCAGGAGATTGATATATAAAACATGCTGAGAAAATATCTTAGTGCCAATTTATATATCAATGGAGTCTTTCAAGTCTTGGGATAAATCCACTTCAACACAAACCCTCTTTTGGGGATGAGCCTTAAAGAAATTGGTCTGCTTATGGCATATGAAATGCCCTATGGGTTTTATGAGTTGGTCAATAAAACCCCATAAGGGGAGAGGCAAGCCAGGAAACTCAACCCAAATGGAGATTTTCAGCTTTGCTTGTTCTGAAACTTGATAATCCCAAGTCCAATGAGAAAAAATAACTAGAGTGTTGCGAATAAACCAAGGCCCATGGTTAACAATGGTTGTGCAGTGTTTTGAGTTGGATAAACAAAACAAAAAAAATGCTTGGTAAAGTTTTGGACTCCTTCTAGTTTCACTCCATGGCCTTGCCAATGATTGTGAACCCATTGTTTTAGAAGGCTCTCAAGGGCGACTCGACCCAAAAAATAATCAAAGTAAAACTTTCAAACAAATGGAAGGTTTTATTAAATTTAGACATTCAAAATAACACCAGGAAATGGAGAATCAAAATTAATAACATTACCTTGTGGAAGACTTTTGGTATGAATTTACTCGCTTGCTTTGGGGCCACGGTTACTTTCGCTTGCTCTAGGTTTCTCTGCATTTGTTAATGTAGAGAGAGAGGTGGCGGTCATTTAAAATAAGGTAACCCTATCACCTAGAGGGTGAATTGCTAATCAAAACTACCAATAAATTCAAACTAAAGCAAAATCTTGCCTATATCCATAGCGATCGACAATGTGACAAGGCAGCTTAAAGGCTCATGAATGTAACTTAAAGACTCATTATACTAGATTAAAAAAAAATTATCGATTGGATTGACTATAAAATATTAGACATCCTTAGATAAAATATCCATGTTTAAACACAATGGGATTAGAGCCCTAAAATTGCTTCCTAAAATGGTATTAAGTTTGAATTCATAACAATGAGAGCCCTAAAATTGCTACCTAGAAAAGTTTGACTTCATAATAAATGAATAAACCAAAAAAATTATTCAATCTTGTCTATTATGAGTTATAATTCATTTGAGCTTGTGTTTGATGTAACACTCTATATTGGTTACATTGCTTGGATTAAAATAATTTTTCTTGGTGTTGACTAGTTTAGGACATATCTTGTGGTTTATGGTAATGTTGAACTTGCTATTAATGTTATATTTTGACCAAGACGTTAGGGTAACCTTTAGGGAAATAAATTTCTTTCTACCATTACTAAATTTTACATAAGCTTCTACCATAGTAATGGCCACATGATCTTCTAATACACATGGAAGTTACTAAATCCAATGAATCTAAGTACATGTGATATTCTATGGAGTTGGTGATAAGTGTACAATTTTAAGGGATTATATTGTACATGTGTTGTAATTTTGGGTTAAAATTCCTCATAATTTCATGCATCTCTTTCTTTATCATGGAAAAATGCTTGAACTTAACACTATGATCTACAACTTTACCTAATTAGGTTATAAATGTGTTTTCAAACTGCACCCAAAAGGCGATAGATCTAATTATTAAAGTAAGAAACCAATCATAGGTGCTTCCCTTAAATGTGATTTGATATCTTGATTTAGTTAATTCCTTATTATCCTTGATTTAGATAACCCTTGATTTGTTGTGGTGAGTTTGATGCATGATACATTACTCTTTGTGCAAGGGGAAAGTATCATCATAGAGAGGAGGATAGATGCATACTACTGATGGATGAGAGAGAATGTGTATTTTTTAATTAGCAGGAAACACTTTTATAGAATCAGGAGCTACAAACTGGATAAATGTTTTTGAATGGAGCTATGAACCACCAAGGAGAAGCCTTTACAAAGACTAGACCTATGAACCAGTGTTGGGACACAACAAGGGGTTCAGTCACCTAAAAACACAACACCAACATAGCCCCACTTAAAGACAAGAGTGAGTAGAAGGACGTACGAGAGAGATCCAAAGAGAAGAAAACATGACACAACAATGTTAAATAAGACCAGTCAAAAACAATGTTTAAACTAAAAAATGAAAAGTTATAGCTTTTATATCATCCCATGGGTGATTTAACCTTTTAGGGTTTAACTATGTAAATCCTATGTTTAGATTAAAGGGTTGAGTTGTCTAAATTAGTTAAATAATATGCAATAATTAACTACTAATTTATTATAGCTTTTGACTTTCTAAAAATAGTAATAAAAATGAGCAAATAGAGACTTATCTAGAAAGTGATTGTCGTGAAAGATCTGGGTTCTAAAAATTGGGTTTTGAATAGTTTTAAAATGTTGTCAATAGAGTCTTGGGATCTAATTGCTCACTGGATAGTAGCACCCCACCTGGATAGTAGTGCCATACTGTTGTAGTATCCTAAAAATGGTGTTAGTGTCCCCTTTGTGGGAGTGTTCTTATTTTATGGGAGCACATACACCTATGTTTTTAGGTCCTATTCCCGTGCACATAAAATCTGGTACTCTATGTTGTGTAAAGATGGATTATAAAGATTGTTAGATCAATCATTAGTCATGAAAAACTCAATAAAATTCATAAGAAAATAACTAGCTAAGCCAACTCACTCAAATGGGGTTTTGCAAATGAAAATAAAGAGCTAATGAAAGAAAGCATACACATAATACCTTCCCAAAATCATCCCACCATCCAAATGTGGCTTAAAGCATGATTTTCCCCTTTATTTGGTGTTCAAGTCTTTGTCAATGATGCAAGGCAAAAATCATCCATCATCTCTTGCTCACCAATGAAACTAAGCTCATGATATGAAAATCCAATGTATGCCTATCTTGAAGCTATCCTATTGAAAATTAAGTATAATAAAGATAATTTTGCATAATAAGTTTACACAAATAAAGCTTCAAATGGTGGTCTTGGCCCTCCTATTTATAGTATTTTGGAATTAATCAAGATCAACCACGACCATCCATCTTGAGATCAAGATGTGTGCCCATGGATTAATCTAATATTGTAGAATTAATTCATAAATATCCTCATAAATATTTGGGAGGAAGGGGTATTAAAGAGGCATGGGAGGCCATAAACTTGATATTTATTGTATTTATGGTTTATGGATGTCACCCAAAAATGATGCCATTCGATGATGCAGATATTAACAATTAATTTCCAATTAAAAGATACTCAATAACTTTCATGGAATTCTCACTTAAGCTCTTAAGTTGGTTTAATTTTCTAGTGGGATTAATCAAATTTAGTGCAATTATTTAAAAATTGGTTGCACACTATTAATCAAATTGATCAGAATGTCATATTACTGGGTCATAATTTAACTAGAAAGGAATTAGAAAAAGATGTTAAGTGTGTACAACCCAATACTCCATTTAGAATATTGTCAACACAAAATAACATGTGCACATGTCATGTGCTTGTGAATTAGAAGAAGAGTGATCCAGAGCACCAAAATGCATTTTCATCAATTTGACTTTAAATGATTTGAGAAAAGTTAATAATCACATAATTTGTATTACCCCATTTAGGAATACATTCACCTAAATTGGCACTTGTATACAACAAGCTCGAACGCTTTAGTGCATTTTAACTTATTTTCGCCTAAATTAAGCATTTTCAAAATTTTTGAGTAGGATTGATAGTTTCAACACAATGGGGTTAGGAATTGGATGTCTACATATTGCCCATATTTGAGAAGGAATATCGAGACATTCAGGCGAAGCAATTTCTTTTCAAAGAAAAGTGTTATCAAGAAGAAGTTAAAAGGAAATGATCCATGATGCCCCCTTGAGAGGACACATAGGGATGAACGAGAACTCTCAAAAAGAGAGAGAAAGTGAAATTAACTTGTGGGAATTAAGTGAGATTAAATCCCTATTGAGCTAATGCTTGCACACATTGATTTCATCAATGATCGAAATATTATTAGATTATAATGGGCCCCAAGAATAGGGGGAATGGGAAAGATACAATCCAAAAATATAATCAACACACTTTGAACACATCCAAAACTAGGGTGCAAGTTACGCGCTTAGGAACTTATCAATTTTGAGACAAGTTGCACACTAAAATATTGCTAGAACAAGGGCAAAAGTCTACAGAGCTTGGAATTAGAAGAAAAGGAGAACATGCCTCAAGAGAAAGGAAATAATAATGTGCTCTAGCAGAGTGAATTTGATTGGTTGATAAAGTAATGTTGCCCCAATAGCATTTATTTTGATCACTGATAATTGATTGTGCTCCATTAGGGTTGATTTAGATTTGTGATTGGTTTAAATGTTGTGCCCCAGTTGGGTAAATTAGCAATCAATAGCTCAAAGTTATAACCTATGACATAGATTAAAGATGAGTGGGTGTAAACATAGATGCGATGGTATAATGGCTATAAAATCCATAAAAAATTTAGGCATAAGAGAATGCATAAAGTGATGAAAGAGATGAATAGAAAAATGAAGGTGGCTGAGTTGACTCGAGATACGTCATGTATCCAAGCATTACCCACATAGTCTAAATGAACCTCAAGGCAATGTAGTTCCCCGAAAAGCATGATAAAATGGAATGAAGAATGAAGAATAGAAGAAAAATATAACACTATTTGATTAGAATAATAATGTATGCCAAGAGATGCACATTTTGCATAGAGTTGGGTGCAAAGGTTCATCGGTGCCTAGTTTCATTGGTGCACTTGAGAGTTGATCATCGAAGTTGTATTGACTTTGAGACTTGGATCCAAAGCACATAATGCTTTCTATAGCAAAATGGAATTATGCATCATAAGCATGAATGGCCTAAAATGATATTGTATTTCAATTGTGCTGAAAAGATAATGATAAGAATTACCAAGACCAAAGTTACAACTATTTACATTTAAATAAAAAACAAATAAAAATAAAGGTAAAAATAATACACAAATGTAACCTAACTTAAAATAAATATATGAACAATCAAGATTTAAGTAGGAACAAGAATTTTCAAAATCAAAGCAAGAACAACTTAATAAACAACATGAAAGCATGATATGAATGATCAAGATCCATGTGTATAATTAAGAAGTATTTGTAAAACAAAAAAAAAGAACAAGATAAAAAAATGAAACAAAACACCAAGAAGGAACAAGAAGAAAACAAAGGAAGAAAAATAAATAAATGAAGAGACAAGAAAGCACAACAAAACACCAATAAAGATCAAATAAACACACACAAACAAGAGTTAAATACAATGTTAGTGCAGTTTAAAAATAATTGTTCATGTATGTGTAGTAGAGACGCTAATTTTCATCACAACGTAACAAGAAAAAGGACACAAAGTTATCATTAGATGATAGGGAAACAACATAGAAGAAAAAGGGGAAGAAGAATAAAAAGATGGGGTGGCCGATCTAACTCCAGATGCAAAGGGCAAGTGGATGCTGCCTACATAGTTCCATGGATGTGAGTTCCAACATGAACTTCATGCCAAATGTAGCTCTCCTATGAAATGGGATAGAATAAAAGTGATGATAAGAAAACATGATTAATGTGATATAGGAATAAGGAAAAGATCATGCAAAATGAAAAGCACGTGGGACAGTTACTTGTAAAATGACAAGAGCATGGAGATCAAAATGCACAAAAATTGCTAGAAAATGTTTTTGTGTTTGTTTTATCAATTATTTTATAATGTTTTTGGGTTTTTGGAATAAATAATAGAAATAAACTATTCAAAAATGTCCAAGGAACTACTTAGCTGAAGAGATGCACATCCACAGGTAAGAATTCAAACAATAACTAAAATTGGTTACAACGGCCCCATGCTCACAAATTGGTGAGAGCGAGACCCTACTTAGGCAACAATTCCTACTAAACATCATTAAAAGAATAAAACAATATGCAACATGAGATATATTTGAAGTGTCATCTCGCAAGCAAAAATCATGAGCTAAAAAGGTGTCTGTGTTCACTTGTATGTAGAAGAAGCTACAAAATACTCTCTAAGCTGATCTGCTTTGTAGATCTGACATTGAATGTGTTCATAATTGCCTATGAGTCGTAATCAGGTTCGTAATTGGTCAAGGGATAAAATATATTTAGGTTACAACAACCCAAGACATGAAAAGAATGTGGTTCTCAAAGAGAACAATCTAGGATGAATAGGGTCTAAAAGAGGATGGTCCAATGTGGGATAAAATGAGTTCAGAGTGGAATATAAATAATCCAGAGTGCTAATGGTCCAAAGGTTCAACTGTCTAGAGTTATAAAAAGAATATGGTTCTCATATTAACGGTCTAGTGTAAGTCAAAATAAAATGAATATAGTCCATCATGGGATGGTCTAGGGTATAATGGTAGGATAAAATACTCTAGCACAAGTTGCTCCCAAGTAAGGGGTCTTGTAGACAATGGTTCGAATGAATATCAAACATAGAACCTCTTAAGGTGCAAAATGTTCATGGGCTTTAGAAGTTCTTCACCATTTGGAGTAGCCAGTCTGTACGCCCCTGATCCATAGTTTGTTGTGATAACATATGGTCCCAGCCAATTAGGTTGGAATTTACCTTTTTTCTTGTGTTCATAATTTGTGTTCTTCTGGTTCTCTTTCAAAACCAAATCACCAATCTCAAACTCCCAAGGGAGAATGTGCTTGTTGTAACTTATCCATAATTGGTTTTGATAGGCCTGTAAGTTTTTTATGATAGCCAAATGCTTATCATCAGGGAGTTCTAGCTTTTGCAACTTTGAGACTCTATATTCATCGGCATCTTCAATGTTCTCCAAAGATACTCACAATGAAGGCAACTTGATCTCAATTAGGATAATATCTTATGTGCCATAAATAAGGGAGAATGGAATGGCTCCCATAGGGTTTTGATGACTGGTTTGATAAGCCCAAAGGGACAGAAAAATTTACAAGTGTCAATTATGGCCTGCGATATTGACAATCTTTTTGAGTATGGATACAATGGTCTTGTTCGATGCCTCATCTTGTCCATTGCCTTGCAGTTTATATGGTGTGGATTTATTTTGCTTGATTTTGAATTTTTCACAAAGGTCTTTTACATCTCTTTTACAATAGATCTGCCATTATCAGATATAATACATGCTAGGATGCCAATCGATAGATGATATGGTAATGAATGAATTTGGTTGTGTATTTCCTAGTGACAAAAGTGAGAGGAATGGCCTCAATCCACTTATTAAAATACTTGGTTGCAGTCAAAATATGTTCATGTCCATCTGAAGATGTTGGGTTTATTTGTTTGATGAGATCGAGGCCCCAAGTAGAGAACAACCATGGTGTAATGATCTATTGTAGTGGTAAGGAAGGTGCGTGTATAAAATTTCCATGTTATTGACAAGGAACACACTTCCTTACATAATTTCAAGCATCTATCTCCATTTTTTGCCAATAAAAATCTATTCTTAATATCTTTTTCTCTAAGACTACACTATTGGTATGGGCCCCACACATTCCTTCATAAACCTTCTTAAGCGCTAGCTTGGATTCTCTCAAAGATAAATAATGTAGTGTTACATCATATCCTTTGTGATAAATCATGTTTCTAAGGAGGTATAATGATCTATATGATGAAGGAAACTTTTATATCAATTGTTGGATATGTTAGGTGGAAAAATACGATTATGGAAATAATTATTAAAATCTTGGAATTGAGGCAATTTAGGTGGGGGATTAGGACCAACAATGGTGCATACCCTTTATAAATCAGGGAAAACATGTGCAGGTTATAGAAGGTTTCCAATTAAAAACTAATACTCTTTAAAACTGCTATCAATCTATATCAGTGACCCAACTATTGTCATTGCATCAACAGATCTATTGTTGGCCCTTGGTACTTGTTCAAACTACAAAGATTTAAAATGAGGCTTGAGCTTATCCATAGTATGATTGTAAATAATAATATTATCATCTCTAGTTTGATATTGATTTGTGGTTTGATTGAGAATCAATTGGGAATCACCATAGACCATTAAATGTTGGATATCCTATTGTATGGCAAGATGAAGTCTTGCAATAAGTGCCTCATACTTAGCCATATTATTGGTACAATTAAAATTGATATGAAATGCTTTAGGAATTAGATCCCTTTGCGATATAATAAACAAAATGCTAGATCCAAATCCATGGGATCTAAAGGATCCATCAAAATATAGCTTCCAATGTTTAGGTTCCTATAGTTCTTATTTTATTGTCATGATAGAATCATCTAGGAAGTCGAATATGAGTGTTTGAGTGTCTATAATAGGGGCTTCTATAAGTTGATCAATAATAACATGCCCTTTGATAGCCTTCAGATTCTGATACTCAATATCAAACTCTCTTAGGAGCATGACCCACTTGGCCATACATTCTATGAGAGATGCTTTAGATAATATAAATTTGAGAGGATCTACCTTAGCAATAACAATGGTGTTATTGTTCAGCATACAATGTCACAACTTTTGAGAAGTGAACACCATAGCTAAACATGCTTTCTCAATAGGCATATAATTGTGGTCATAATCCACCAGTGTGTGGCTCAAATAATAGACATCATGTTCTTTACCTTGATCATCATGTTTGGCTAAAAGTGCATCCAATGCATGCTCAATTACTAAAATGTAAATAAGTAGTGGTTGCTTAAGTGTTGGTGGTCTCAAAATTGGTGGGTTGGCCAAATAGGTCTTGAGATTCATAAATGCTAATTGGCAATCTTCATCCCATTGAAATGTTACCTCTTTCTTCAAGATATGTGTAAATGGGTGGCACTTATCTGCCAATTGAGAAATGAACCTACATATAAATTGGATCTTTCCTTGCAAGATTTGAAACTATTTGAGATTTGAAGGTGGAGGCATTTCCACAATAGTCTTGACCTTAGTAGGGCTAAATTCAATCCATCTTTGTGATATAATAAAACCTATAAATTTTCCCGAAGTGATGCCAAAGACACACTTCTTAGGATTCATACAGATTTTATATTCATGAAGCCTCGTAAAGATTCTTTGTAGAACATCAGGATGTCCAACATGTGTTCTTGATTTAACTAGGATGTCATCAACATAGTACTCAAAAGTATCATGCATCATTTCATGGAAGATAATAGTCATGGCATGCTAATAAGTGGCTCTAGCATTCATTACTACAAATGACATGACTTGATAACAAAATGTTTCCCATGGAGTGGTGAATGAGGTCTTCTGCTAGTATTCTTGGGATATCTTGATTTGATTGTATCCACAACATCCATCCATGAGGGAAAAAATTTCATACCCAATAGTAGAATCAACAATCATGTCAATGTTGGGTAGAGGAAAATCATCTTTGGGGCACACTTTGTTGATATCCTTGAAATCAATACAAAGATGTATACCCTATGTTTTTTTTACTAAACAGAACTATGTTTGATATCTATTCAAAATAGTCTAGTGGTCTAATGTAACATGCTCCTAATAACTTTTTTAGTTTTGATTTTACATAAAGGATGATGCATAAATACATATTCCTCAATTTTTATTTGACTAACTTGGCATCTGGATGAATAACAAGTTGATGCACAACCAATCAGGGTCTATGCTTGACATGTTGTAATAAGCCCATTCAAAGATGTAAATAAAATCCTTAAAAATGGATATAATGTATTCTCATTCTAATGTAGTAAGGGATATCTAAGGTAAACAATTTTGGGATCATCATATGTTCTCAGGTTCACTTCTGTAGTGTTTTTTACTAGGAGTGTAGAACCATATTCTAGAATTGTAGGCAAGGTGTAATCATGATCATCTTCTATTGCTACAATTTCTTGTTGTTCCTCCCAAATATCTAGATACTGTGATGAATCTAAATCGACCATATTAGGTAATGAACAAGTAGCAAAGATCTCTATAAAATCAAGAATAAGACGCTAAAAAATTTGTTGTTGTTTTGAAGTGATGCTTGTACTGGCTATAGAGCTAGAACTTGATGGACCTTGAGCATCCTTTGGGGATGAGAAAACATTCCCATCCGATAGCACCTGAAATAGGTTTTCACTCAAGGTCTTATTTTTTTCTTTACTTTTCCCCTAATCAACAAGCATATCAAAGAGGTTTTCACCCAAAGATCTCGATGTTTTATCTTTTTCATGACCAAGAAATTTTGCCTACTCCCCAAAGTAGATAGAAGGATCCAATGAAAAATCAAAGCCTTGTTTATGATCATCAATAAGTAATCCATCTCTGAGGCCCATATATTCTATGATTGATTTTTCATTTTGAAATTCATCAAGTCGCATGACTGAATTTTTTTAGTCCCAATCAATGAGTGCAAGATGGCAAAGGCATAGGGAACAATGTGATGTTATGGTTATAATGGAGTTTGAATCAAATAGGTTTATGTTATCAAGCTAATTGAAAATGCTATAATGGGATGCCACATCATTTCTAGGAGTCTCATCACTTATCGATTTATAATAATCACTATCTAAATTCATGAGGCCACCCCCAAGTGGTATAAATCCAAGATCATGATTCAAATTAGGTATACCAATAGATAAAGGTTCCTTACACTCATGGGCTAATGTGCTTTCCTATTTAATCAAAATTGTCCATGATCCAATTAGGGATAGGATATTTTGGATTTTGAAATTAATAAATAATGTTGTTAGAATATAACCAATCTCCTTTAGTGATAACCTCCTAATCCTATTTTGGTGAAGTAGCAGGTATAAATACCATAGGTGGTTTTTGTTCTTTATTCTATTGCCGAATCAAGTTGGGTATGTTAGGGATTTTGGAAGGTTTGGGTTTACCAAATTATTTATGAGACTTCAAAAACTTAGCAACCTAGAAGGTTTCTTTAAGATGGTACGTGGAAATGCCCATGTCTTCTATAATAACATGTTTTGCAAGAGTTGTGGGAAATGGATTGACAAAAGTGGATGCTAGGTCACTAGGGTTGATATAATTGAATTTTGGTGGATGTGAAACTATTTCCTTGTTATTCTTTACAACAAATTTAGAACCAAGATAATAATTATAATTATGAAACTCAACCTCTAGATGTTTGTAATAATGATAAGGTTGAAGATCGACATAAATAGTAACCTCGATCTCATCATGGGAAAACTTAAGGCACTGATGCAAGGTGGATGGAATGCCCTATACTTCATGGATCTAAGAATGATGAAGATGTATGTTATAAGGTAGCTCAATATCCATAATATGTAATAATGTGTGATGGGAAATAGACCCAACAATGATTAGAAAACAAATGGTATCGAAAGACTCCTTGGCATTTTCGTAAGCCTTTATTGTGATAATCTCTAGATGAATGTCCTTCATAGTGTAGCCCAATATTTGTACTAGTTTGAGGGACACTATGTTCATCATCAAACCATTATTTATAATAACCTTCTTGATCTTATGGTTTCTAATGATGACCTTAATATACAATGTGTTATTATGGTTTGGACCAAGAGTGGACATGTTTTTCAATCAAACGCAACCTGTCAAAATGAAGATAAGATTTCCACTAGTGTTTGGAACTATTAAATATTTATATCATTGGGAATAGTGGACTATTGAATAAGGTTGTTCAAAATAGTTTTATAGACTTCATATGTATGCAAGAGATCCAAAATTTAAATCTACACATGGGTTTTTCTGAGTTGGTCTGATAAACTTAAGGTTTCCCAACATTAGAATGAGATAACTTAGCCTTAGTTGGCACAATGTTCACCTTTGGATCTGAAGGCACTATGTTCATGTTGGGTTCAATAGAAGAAGATGGAAAATGGCCCTTAAGGGTAACTCATGAGCGTCTAGTTACAATTGCACAATCTAGAAGTGGCAAGGAGCCATTATAATTAAAAGATGAAGGCAAAGGTCCTTAGAAAGTGACTCATGGGCATCTAGTTACATTTGAGAAATTTTGAGTTGATGAGGAGCCATTCTAATTAGAAGAAGGATGGGGTCCAAAAATAGTAACCTATACAAATAAAGATGCAACATAATTGCATTGAATCAATATGACATTACTAGAGGGAGAGGGTGTTGACCCTATAATAGTGGGTCCTATGCTTTACAAAGCACGAGATGAGCCACAAGATTTGATAGTAACAGTGACAATGTGGCCTATATAAATGCATCCCATGGTCTTGTTATAGTTGTAAGGCATGTTGTTGTAACTTAGGTTATTAGCATGGGTTTTATGATCTTGATTATGATCATGCTAGTCACGATTTTAACCTTGGTTATGATTTGGCCACTAATTCTATCCTTGGTGGTTATTGATTATGTATAATAAAGGGGTCTTTATAAATTCCCATATCCTAATTAGTGTCATGTGGAGCAAGATTGATATCAACTTTGCCACTCTCAATCCAATCTTTAATAAGGTGTTGTAATTAGATGCAATGATAAGCATCGTGGCCAACAACATGGTAAAATTTTCAAAATTAATTTTCCTTATACCAATATGGCTTTGGTTGATCTACAAGAATAGCCTTGGTATAGGCCATGAAATTAGGTTAGTTGTTATGAGCTTTTGGAAAATTGGCTTAATAGGCTTTCCCAATTTGCCAAAGACTTTGAATTGATAGTGGAATGTCCTTCATGGAGGGACTCTTTACAAATTGGTTGGTGGATTAGGGGGAGCTAATTTTACATTTAGATCTAGTAGAGCCTACACCCTTTGTACATATCTCGATTTAGTTACTCCATTCTCTACCATGTTCTTGTTCTTATTGAAACCCTTAGGTTTATTTTGTGTAACTAGGTAAACTGGTGATTGGGTCTGATTTGATGTTTGACACTACACAAAAATATTGATATGGCCTTTGGCAATAAGCACCTTCTCAATCTGCCCCCTTTTGTCTATGATTTCTTCAAATGAGTTAGCACAAACAAGTCATAGATTATGTGTGACTTCAAGGTGTAAGTTTTATGCAAAAATATCTGCCAGCTATTTATCTAGAAAATTATGTTGAAAGTGACTCACTAATGCTCTCCACCACTATAGATATGCTGTGAAGCTTTCTCTATCACATTGTTTGGCTTTACACAAGTCAAAAATGGTCAATTTGTGTTCAATGTTATATGAGAAGTGGTTGACAAACTTTTTAAATAGGTCATTCCAATCCACAACCGATCCATTGGGTAACTTAAATAGCCAATCTAAATCTTGTCTCACTAAACTTTGCAAAAACAAATGAAGCAAATAAATGTTACTATAAGTGACCTCTTGTCATAACATAAAAAATCCCTGGATGCATTCACGATGGTCACCCTTCTCTTTGTATTTGTCAAATTTAGGTGCCTCAAAATTAGATAGAAAGGGTACTTGGAGAATACTCAAATCAAATAAATATGGACATATCTCATTAAATTTATACTTCTTGACTCTATTTCCTGTCTCCAATGATGACACAATCTCCTTCATGAAATTCTACTCTTGCATTTTTGGTGCATTCATGGGTGGAACATAATTCTATTAGGGTGGTATGTTCCCATGTTGCATAGATTTATTAGGGATATACACCCTATGATCTGTGACTTTTTTTCAATTCTCTCTTGAAGTCAAGTAATTGAGCTGTTGATACCTAGGGTGATACATATTCCCTAAAATCTGTTGGCTTGAATTATATTTGTTCTATTGATTTTGGGGAGTCTTGGTCTATTCACGAAAGTATGTGTTGGTTGAGATGAACCATCCAAATTATTTTGAACAATTTCTTCAATATGTATTGAATCTTTTGGTCCTTGGTTCTACAAAGGGGAAAGAGGTTCTTGATGATTGAAAAATGTATGTTTTGTGTCTGGCAAAACATGTTGCACAACCTCTTATGTCTTGGTTTGTTCATTTGAGACACCTTGATCTATTGTAGCTGTGTTCTCAACTAAAGTTTGTTGTGTTGGTTCAATAACATTCCCTTGTCCCTTAGAAGCATCATTATGTATTGAGGTAGCAACTAAAGAGTCTGTCAAGTTCGTGATAAGTTGTTTTGCATATCATTGACTTATTTTTTAATCTTGGTGACAAGATCTTGATCATTTAGTTTTCACTGTATAAGTATTTCATTTCCTTTGCTAGAATAAGATATGTTTGTTTTTGAAATATGTGTGAGGGATTATTATTGATGTGCTCTCCTTCTCTAACCAAGGTGTGTAATTATTCCATAGGAAAGTTTGAGCTGATTCTAACATCAGATTCAATCAACCATAGGAGTGCTTCATCCTCGTCCTCTGAGGGTTGATATTCTAAATAATCCTCCTTAGATCCTACAGTCATAGAAATGTTCTCAAAGACCATGCAATTGTCTTGTCCATCATAAAAGTGCTCCTCCTCATAGCTAGGGCTGTAAGATACCCCATTATGATTGTACCTTTGAGTCATGTCTCAAAAGATTTATTCTCTATGTTTAGCAAGATTTGAAAAATGTTTTACAAATATTTAACAAGGTGTAATTTGATCATCTCTAAACAAATGACAATGCAAAAGAGACTATAATAAAAAGGAAGGTGGCATAGTACCACACAATTAGAAGAAATGTTCATGAAATTACTCAACCTTGGGTAGGGTTGAAATTATATTTTTTTTGAAGAGGGTATAATAACTCAAAAACATATAGTGTAAACTAGTACACCAAACATAGATTTAGAGATACATCAATACCATAAAATCTCATTCAAATTCAATGAGTTGTTACTATAAAAGTAGAAGAAAACCCTTCAAATTAAGAAGGTGACAATGCAAACTAAGAAACTTGAGATGTGAAAACATGAAAGAATTCCTAAGTATAAAACTAAGACCAAATGGGGCAGCACAATGCTGCCACATGGTAAGAGGAGGTAGAATAAATGTGTTCTATAACTTAGAGTGTAAGTGACATGCTAGATGACCTCAATTCACAATGATCAAATTATGATGATGAGTCTATAAATGACCTTCAACCCAAACAGGAAATTGAACCCAAGTTCAGTCAAATGCAAATGGAAAATCTGATTAACATGTTGGCCTAGAAATTATAAAGGTGAAATTTTGAATTTGAATTAAAAAGTGAAGGAATTAAAGATTTCTGGAAAATGATTTAGACTCAAATGGGCAACGTAACAACACTAATTATATAAAATAAACACAATGTTTAATATGCAAATTTGAACAAAGCAAAGGATGATTTGGATTTGAATAACGTAATACCTCCTTATTCAAGAAATGGTAGATAAAAATTGTGTTTGGTTATGATGTGTTGTTTACAAAAAAGTTTTAAATTCAAATCAAGACCAAGAAAATAAAGGAAAAGACCAAATACAACTAATTAAATCATCCTAAGCCCTAAACTGACAAGGTTACATCATACTATTAAAATTCATCTATATACATGCTCTTGGGAGGATTTTAAGTGTTAATCTAAAAATTAAAGTGCATGAAGTAGTAGGGTTTTTACACCCCCTTCTCCCAAGAGATTTTATGGTGACATGGACTTTTGGGCTACTTGCCCTGCATCAACAATATGTCCACGATAGGTGGAGTTGTTCTAAAACTTAAATTTTTGACTGTATAGATGGTCTCAAGTGTGGCTAATGATAGAGATGCCCCACATCAATTATACCCATGCCAATCAAATTATTGTGAAAAGGTATTGTCATTTTCACAACCACTACATCCATTAATTTCTTAGTGTAGTGTGATGTTCAAAATGCCCTTATGGTCTAAATTGGATTGCCACTAACGGAGTTTGCTTAACTGCTCAAGCAAATATCTCAATGGGTTACCATCGATTTGTATACCCCACCATGGAGTGGGGTTGAAACAATTTCAAGAGATGAAACCTTGAATTAAAGCTTCCCTAAAGAACTTGTGAAGAAGCTATGAGCTCCCCTCCACAAGCCAAATTGCATAAAATAAAACTAAGTGACTAGACTTTGGAGGTTGTTTTTAGATCACCCAAACCATATGAGTTTTAGGGAGAGCTTAGAAAAATTTATTTTCACACCTTGAAAAAAGGCAAACTTGCAATGAAAAGACACTTTTGGTCACCCGAGTTTCCTAAAGGGGATGGGGGGAGAGCATACATGCACTCTTCATTTTGCTTAAAAAACAAACAAGCCTAAAATGATCTAGCATAAAACAACACACTTTTGAAAACCTTACAATTTAAGTGAGTGTTATTTTCAATCACCAAATTGAAATGTTTAAAGAATTTCTTAGTCCCTTGGCCTTAGTTTGTAAAAACTTTGAAAAACTTCACAAAACAATTAAACAAACCATCTACGTTCCTTTTAAACACCAAAGGGAAGGTTCAAGACTTAATTATGCTTAAATTAGTCGCTTTTCCATGTGGGTCTTGTAAAGGTTAGAGAGTTTCCCCTACTTTGAAGCATAATTGATAATTAAATAGGCAAGTTTTGAAAACTTTCTCTCAAGTTCTCTATTTTGAAACAATAGAGACCCACGTCAATCAGTAGTGATGGATGTTAGTTGCGGCAAGACTGATGCCAGTCAAAAAAGATTGATAGTGGTCACTTTTGAACCCTTAGGTAAAAAATATTTTTCACAAAAAACAAACTCTTGTTATCCCTAGTTAGAATAAAATCTCTATAAAAGCTTTGGATCATGCAAATTAAGTTTAGATAGAGACTTAAAAACTCAAAATGACACCCTAAAATTTTGAATAAAGCTCTAAAATGTGATTTTTCTATCATTTTTTTTCCTACAACATAATTGATGCCAGTTAGCCAGGACTAATGCTAGTTACATAGAATTGACATCGATCACTTATGACCTGTGTATCAACAAAAAAGCCAAAAGTATGGGAAAATAATGATCAAAATTTGATTTTAAGGATTTTTAATGAATTTTCAAAAATCTAAGATTTCCAAAGTGTATTCCTTACTTGAATGGGCTGCATGGTCCCAATGGGCATGTCAATATGTAGAGATGGATTAAAAATATTGTTAGATCAAGCATTAGTCATGAAAAACTTGAGAAAATGTATAAGAACATAACTAGGTAAGCCAACTCACTCAAATGTGGTTGTACAAATGACAATCAAGAGCTAATGAAAGAAAACATACACACAATACCTTCCCAAGAGCATCCCACCATCCAAATGCAGATCAAAGCATGATTTTCCCCTTGATTTGGTGCTTCAAGTCTTCATCAATAATGCAAGGCAAAGCTCCTCCATCATCTGTTTTTCACCAATGAAAATAGGATCATGACAAGAAAATACAATATATACCAATTTTGAAGCTATCCTATTTCAAATTAAGCATAATAAACACCACACACAAATGGCTTGTGGAGAGAATTCTGCATAATAGGTTTACACAAATGAAGCTTAAAAATGGTGGTCTTGGCTCTCTTATTTATAATATTTAGGAATTGATTAGGATCAACTATGACCATCCATCTTGAGATCAAGATGTGTGGCCATGGATTAATCCAATATTGGAGAATTAATTCATAAATATCCTCATAAATATTTGGGAGAAAGGGGCATTAAAGAGGCATGGGAGGCCATAAAATTGATATTTTTTGTATTTATGGATTATGAATGTCACCCCATAAATGATGTCATTTGATGATGTAGATATTAACAATTAATTTCTAATTAAAATATATTTAATAAATTATATGGAATTTTCACTTAAGCTCTTAATTTGGTTTAATTTTCTTAAGTGAGATTAATCAAATTTAGTACAATTCTTTGGAAATTGATTGCACACTATTAATCAAACTGGTCAGAATGTCATATTACTAGGTCATAATTTGATTGGAAATAAATTATAATATGTTAATTATGTATAGACCAATACCCCATTTAAGACATTGTCGACATAAAATAACACATGCACATGTTGTGTGTTTTTGAATTATAAGAAAAGAATGATCCAGAGAACCAAAATGTGTTTTGACTCGAAATGATTTGAGAAAATTTAATAATCACATAAAATGATTTGCCCCATTTAGGGATACATTAGCCTAAATCGGAACTTGTATATGACAATATCGAACCATTTAGCACGTTTAAGTGATTTTGGCCTAAATTGTATATTTTCACAGATTTTGAGTAAGCTTGACAATTTTGACACAATGGTGTTAGGAATTGGATGTCTACATGTTATGCCTGAAAAACCTAATTTAGTGTGCAAATCCTAATCCTCCTTACAAGTATGGCATGATCAATAAATGTACGTTTGTTAGTAGGATATGTTGTACATCCTCAATACCTCACTATGAAGAGAGTTGCCTATATACCAATATTTCAAGGAGGGATCAAACCCAACACAGTTCTCCCACCTGGTGATTGGGGCAAGTGCAAGTGAATGCTAGAATGAGAGTGGACTTGGATGCCTTGAATGTGTTTAAGCTTTGAAAACTCTAAAATCTAGGCTTAAAGCTATTGTAGATGGTAGTATGTAAAATTATGGTAGAATAGGGATCAAATACCATAATTTTATTCAGCTTGTCTTTTGTTTAATGGGATTTTGCATCTATTTTCTATCTAGTGAATAAAGATCAAATATACTTGTATTTATAGAGATCTGTAGCTTGTGTGGCTAGCAAAATGTGCTTAGATTGACCTTAAGAAGGGCACACATTTGAAAATGTATCCATTCAAGAGAGTCAGGGAAAAGGACAATAGTGCCTAGTTGGGGACACTAGTGCTATGTGGTTGTAATGTACCAAATGTGGTGCTAATGTCCACTTGGTAGACTATCGAGTAAACTAGGTTGGGATCTAGGAGAGTTATCCTAAGACTATGTTTGAGTTGACTATAGGTGTTTGTAGTCTGCACAATGGTTATAAAAGTGTGTCTAAGGCTCTAGGATAGGTCTAGGGATAAGATAGGAATAAGCTAACTCAATAAACCACTTTTAGGTGATTACATTTATAACCCTCCCCCCCTTTATACTATAAATGTAGCAAAGCAAAATGATGAGTATAAATGAAAAAGAAGTATACCTGGACTTACATTAGAAGTGAATATCATATAGCTAAATTTGAGTATGTGAATTTGGGTCTACATATGTGAAACATGATCTAAAGTAATGACCTACAATGAAATGTGCAAAATCCAATCCTTACTTAAGAGATGATCAAAACCAAAAGACTATTGAAAAAATGTAACTGAGTCACGCTGATTAAAGAGAGAGGAAAGAAACAAATACACCTTATTGGGTACATGAACCAATGCATGAACTTGGTGATAACTTGTGTGTGAGTGTACATAGTGATAATATCATTTAATAACTTGGACGGTAGACAGTTTGCTTAATCCTCATATGGGTGGCTCAAGAACTCAATCTAGTTTTGACTCCATCATTGCCCACCCCCGCTTGATGGATATTGATATTTGAATAACTTAGATAAGACTATGATTGTGTCTAACCGTCTCATGTGGGTGGATCAAGAACTCAAGTAGGCCATGAATCCATCATTTCCCTCCTGTGTGAAGTAGATTCATTAGTAATTGAGTTGTGTAAAGTGATAAAAGTTTCTAATTGTGTATGTAAGTTTGACGACCACTTATATTAGGTGAATTTGGGCCACTCAAGAATGTCAACCACTATAAATGGAGTAAGGCATGAATTTGGTGACAACCTAAAATATGATAGCAAGTGCATACAATGTAGAGAATGACATGGACTTTTTCTATTCCATCTGATCAACATGTGTGTAGCTAAGTATATGGAAACTATGTGTCACACACATGCCCCTAATATGGTATTTGAATATACTAAATCTGAATTGAGTATGTAATAAATGAATCTATATGATTGAACTGAATGTGGGAGTGATCATGTCACACATGATGCCCCCAAATCTGAGCAACTGATCTGAATCTGATCTAAAATGAGTGTATCTAAAAAAATCTAAACATAACTATCAAACCTATGATTATATCTGTGTAAATATGTATTGTACCTAGTGTATTATTCTGAATAATCAAAATTGTCTTGAAGCTGAGGCTACTAGATAGTAGCACCCTATAGTGGATAGTAGTGCCTTGTGGTACTAGTGTCCCAATTTGGGTGATAATGTTTGTCTGGTCTAAAATCTAGGTGATCTGAACTGTTATCTAAGTCTCTATTTTTCCTATATCTACCCTATGTCTAATTTTTAAAACTAAGCATGTGTGCTAGAATTTATCTATGAATAACATATTAGGATCTTGATCTTTGTGATAAACCCCTATGAATGCACCATATTTCTAGGGTAGTTGTGAAACTTATGTAAGGATTGTTCTCAAAATAAGTAGCTCTATAAAATGTGTTAGTTTGAGCATTTGCATGATATTCTAATACAATGCACAACCATAACATCAGAATGTAAAAGTAGCTCATCATAAATAGGTAATGTAAGATATATGTTGTAATCTAACATTGCACAAATGTGTCAAGATATATGTAATCAATGTGTATAATAATAAATATGAGTAGCTACCTAGGGGGATGGGGCATGATGTCCATCAAGACACCCAAGTAGGAAGGATAGATGCATGAGGTCCCTCATGGCATCAAAAACTAGTGTGTGTTTAACAAGAAAATACAAGTATCATGGTAAAGAAGCATACAAAGAAGAATGCATGCAAGCACATGAGGCATGTAAAGGTAGGACAAGGGGCCAAATTATAAGGGACATGGGCACATGTCATTAAATATGAGAATGAAGACATACAAGGACATGTTTAAATGTCCACATACACAAGCAACAAGCAATTTGGCTTAGAGCCACATAGAAGGACATGTTCAACTGTCTGCATATAGAAGTGGGAAAGCACACACAAGGGACATAGGCACATGTCTAAGGAATACAAATAGAGAAGTGGCATTGAGCCAAAGAATAATGGCATATTCAAATGCCCTCGAAGATGGAGGAAACATAGGAAACAAAATCAAGTCTAATCTAGGAAAACTATAAATGAAATCATGTATAATTATGTAGTATAAATCTATGTAGATGCTAGGATGTACATATGCTGAGTCTAACTAGTGATAGTCGATAAAAAATATGAGTAATGAGTAGCAATTATCATTATCAAGATGTATCAATGCACAAATTGGAATTTATAGTATGTAAACATAGAACTTGGTCATAGAAACTGTGTATGAGATGCCCCTGAGTGGGCAGATATATCAAATGAATAAACTTGGATCGGTGTATATGCCCCCAGTGTGTATATGATAACAAGTTTGGATTAGTGTAGTGGATCAGAGTCCTATATGTAAGTTGTAAGCACTCAACAAAAATAAGTGAAGCATATGTGTATGATAAAATTGACTATACTAGGATAGGTAACAATATGTAATATTTGGCAAGTAGTATAAATATAAATATAGCAATGCATACAATCTATAAATTTTGTGTTTTTGAAATATTTGAATGTTTTTGTGTTTTGACATATTATATTATTTTTGTGTTTTTTGGATATAAAATATGTATAAAAAATGAAAATAAACTATGTACAAGGAGAGAGAGAGAAGTATGTTCAAGGTTATGAACCATACTAACCAATGAGTCTCATGAGATACTCATTATCACCATAACCTATGTCGAATAGGAGAATTGTGATCATGCATGTGGTGTGAAAGGGCAATTATGAGCTCATGATCTGTTATTTTGTATAATTTATGTCTAAAGCCACCTATGTAGTGATGTTATGATGTTTTGGTGCTGACTATGATGCCTTGTGAATTGTAGGGTTCTTAGTAACCCATTTGGTAGAAGAAGTTATAGGTGATGTAGGTGCCCTATTCTAAGAACCCCTAGAAGCCAATAAAAATGATCTTGGCTTAAATTGAGTAGAGGAAGGTCCTCTAGAACCTATGATCTATATCTAATGTAGAGGTCTCTCTATTAATGGTCTTCATGGGAGAGTATGCATACGTGTAGAGTAGACTTGGCCTGCATTGATGAATTTGCTAAAGACTATGATATATGTATAGGATCTTTATTACTTAATATAACTAATAATCATGTAATATCTAGTAATGGTGCTGGAACTATAACTAGTGTTTGTGCTAGAATTGTAGTTGGAATAGGTAGATGATAATCATATGGGACAACCTCAACCTTAACCACCTGATTAGTATGTAAATAATTTAGGCATTAATGTATTATATATGGGATGGCTTAGAGCTACTGTAACCATGACCTGCCCAATAATATATTGAATACACCTACAGTAGGTACTACTAGAAACCAAGTGGTTATGTGTGTTGGTCCCACCTATAATAGAAGCATAATTTCCCTGATGGAACTCTGAATGTGGCCACTTAAACCACTAATGATTATATCTATGGGGAATATATCCTATTTTGTGTAGCCCAAATGTTGTAAGAGTGTCATGATGTACATGATTATGCTTGACCCATTCTCAACCATAATACTGTGAATAGAATGGTGGTCGATGTATGTTCATATGAAGAGCACATGTAAATTTGTGTCATCATCCACAATCTCCTACTCTAAAAATGTGATAAGTGGTCTAGGTGTCACTATAGTGTGATACATCCCAACAATGTTATGCAGTGGATGTGTTTCATCTATAAATGTGTAATAGGAATCTAATGGTGGATGTTCTTGGTATGTATAATGAACCCTTGATGTGCCCCTTACCTCATTCATTATATTCTTTGGGGAAGAATCTAAAAATATCTTTAGTGCCTTAGCCTCTATTTGTTATTTTTTAGTGCCTTTGTGGGTATGCCCACATCAATGATGTTAGCCTCAATTAGATCTTGTATATTGTGCTTTAGACTAATAAATTTATTTGTCATGTCGCCTATGATACTCATAGAATGAATTTGAATCATAACTCTTTGGAAGAGTTCATGTTATATCAACCTCTTTAATGTAAGGGAGATATATGACATTACATTCTAATAGTTGTAGTACCTATGTTGGTGACTCTATAAGATTAGTAAAGAATCTACATCGAAGAATGGATACAACCAATTTGAGAGATGGCTCAAAAGCTACATTGACTGTGGCCTTTTGATCACTTTTGTTTTATGTGGCCCTTACCTTGTATGGAGGTCTATTTGAACTCTTAGGAATTGATTTTGATCCATTTGTGTACTTGAGTTTGCCCATTGATAAAAGCTTAACCTCTCTTTCCTTGACTGTGTGGCACAAATCAGTAAGTATGGGAAATTTCTTGAACAAGATAGTTTCATACAATGTTGGTAAGAGACTTTGTTTAAATATATTTTGAAGCTCTTTGTCTGCCATGGGACTAGTTAATTTGGATAATATTGTCTTGTATCATAAGACATAATCTATGATAGGATCATTTGACTTTTGATTTAATTATTCCAATTGTGCATATGATATCTTATCATTGATGTTGATAGAGAAGTATGCTAGGAACATATTAGATAAAGGATTGAATGTCATGATAGATTGACTTGGAAAATCATAGAAACATTGTAGGGCATAATCCTTGAGACTGCATGGAAATAACTTCATAAGAAGCTAATTATTGGACACATATTCTAAACATGTTACATGAAAAGATCTAAGGTGATGCTCTAGGTCACCCTTTCCATCATATAATGTAAGCTTGGGTGCCATGAAACTAGATGGCAAAGGATTTGTCACTATGTGATGTACTAAATGTGTGTGCATGAGAATGTTGGTATCCAAGGCATGTGATGGCCTAGTTGCTCCCTTATCAAGATGCAACACTTTAGAATATAGAGTATGAATCTTATGCATAAGGGAATGTACATCTAGAGTGGAGGAACTAGCCATAAGTGGTGTAGATATCACTAATGGTTGAATAACAATCTTGAGTTGTGTTATTTGAGTTGGTTGAGTTGGACCCACTAGATATGTAACAACATTATTAACTGGAGGGGTTGAATATTGACCATTATTTATTTTCTTCTTTATTTCCAATATGGCGTATAGGATCTATGCATGATCAAGGGGTTGCTCCCAAATTCTATCTCTAAAGCCTTTTAATAGCTCATCTTTGTTCATAATTATGTTATTATTATTAAGTAGAGGGAGTGTGTCATGATTTGTACATTTGGAGTGGAAGAACTAGCCATAAGTGGTGTAGCTATCACTAATGGTTGAATAATAATCTTGGGTTGTGCTATTTGAATTGGTTGAGTTGGACCCACTAGATATGTAACAACATTATTAACTGGAGGGGTTGAATATTGACCATTATTTGTTTTCTTCTTTATTTCCAATATGGCTTATAGGATCTATGCATGATCAAGGGGCTGTTCCTAAATTCTATCTCTAAAGCCTTTTAATATCTCATCTTTGTTCATAATTATGTTATCATTGTTAAGTAAAGGGAGTGTGTCATGATTCTCAATGTGTACCTCATCTTTATCTTGGTTGTATTATTCATTTTTAGATGCATTGTCATTAAATTCCACATAATCAAGGTGTGAAGGATTCATAGTTTAATTTGTATAGGCTCCTTGTCCTTGTTACAGGCTTGGATAGTAGGAATTTGAATATACTTTATAGGATTACCACCTAGTCTATCACTTATTCTTAATGGAACAGAGATAGCTTTTTTAGATGGCATATAGTGAACAAATTGAAATAGAGATACTAAAATAGAATATATGAAATTTGAAAAATTAATAGTAGCTAATGAAAATAGGATAAAAATGATATAAACCCTAAGAACATCTAGGGATAGGGTTTTGAATCTAGGGTTTATTTGCAATAATTTAAATTATATGTAAAATAAATTGAAACCTTAATATGAAAATTGATTTAATTTAGCTAGGTTGTCTAAAAAAATAGAAATTCAAAAGTATACAACCTTGAATTATTGCACAAAAAATTGGATTAATGCAAGCTAGGGTTTAGAGCAATATTTGAAGTAAGTCAGGTTCACCAAATAATTTAACCTTTTAGGGTTTAACTATGTAAATCCTATGTTTAAATTAAGGGTCTGAGTTGTCTAAATCAGTTAAATAATATGGAATAATTAGCCTCTAATTTGTTATATATTTTGAATTATTTTAAATTTCTAAAAATAGTAATATATATTAGTAAATAAAGACTTATTTAGAAAGTGACTGTCATGGAAGATTTGGGTTATGAAAATTAGGTTCTAGATAATTCTAGGTGTCATCAATAAGGTCTAATGATCTATTTTCTCACTGGATAGAAGCACCACACTTGGACAGAAGCACCATACTATTGTAGTGTCCTCAAAGTGGTGTTATTGTCCCCTTTGAGGGACTGTTCCTATTTTTTGGAAGCTTTCACGTGTTTTTATGTCATGTTCTTACATGCATAAAATCTAGAATTCTATGTCGTGCCTAAAAAACTTGATTTAATGTGCAAACCCTAATCCTCCTTAAAATTATGGCATGAGTAATAAATGTGTATTCGTTAGTAGGATAGGTTGGACATCCTTAATACCCAATTTTGAAGAGAGTTACCTTTATACCAATACTCCTTGGAGGTATCAATCCTGATGTAGCTCTCCCACCTAGTGATTGGTGCAAGTGCAAGTGAATGCTAGAATGAGTGTTGAATTAGATGCATTAAATGTGCTTGAGATTTGAGAACTCTAAAATCTAGGTTTAGGGATTCTCTAGATGGTAGTACATAGAAGTAGGGTAGAATAGGGATCAAATACCTTATTTTTTCTTAATTTGTCTTTTGTTTGAATAGGCATTTATATCTATTTTCCATCTAGTGAATAGAGGTCAAATAAACTTGTATTTATAGATATTTCTAGCTTGTACAAATAAAAAAATGTGCTTAGGTTAACCTTAAGAGGGGCACACATTTAAAAAATTATTCATTTAGGAGAGTTAAGGCAAAGGATAGTAGTTCCCAGTTGGGGACACTAGCACCATGTGGTTTTAGTGTCCCAAATGTGGTGCTAATATCCATTTGGCAAACTGGGTTAAGATCTAGGAGAGTTATCTTGGGATTGTGTTTGAGTTGACTATAGGTGTTTGTGGTCTGGAAAATGGTTATAAAAGTGTGTTTAAGGCTCTAAGATATGTCTAGGGCCAAGCTAAGAATAGGCTAACTCAAACAACACTCTTAGCATCTAAATACCACTTTTAAGTGGTTAAAATGGGTGACACCCTAACAAAAACTTTGAAAAAAATATCACAATCTAATAAAAGACATTTAGCATTCTCAAGAAGAAAGTAAAAAAGAAGAGAGGAGACATCTACAAGTAGGAATTAGAGTTTTCCAGGAAAGGATTTCCTCCACCATCTTCTGGGAACCATCTCTAATTAATTATTCAACATCTTGTCCCAATATTTCTGCCTTAGATCTTTGACCTCTACATTTAGTCGAGATACCTAAATCAAGATTAGGTTTCCCACCTTTGGAGTTATAAGAGGATCATGTTTGGAAGCTTGGAGAATCCATCTAATCCTCTAGTTTACCATGATCTAGTGTCCTATCTTTAATATCGCTAGTTTCTAGTTGTAATAAGGTTGACACCCCATCAATATCATATTTTTCCTCTACAATGACCTACTCAAGAGTATTACCTAAGAGGGGGCATCATAAAAATGAGAAGGAGAAAGACTAGAACATTGGGTAAAGAACACACCATGGTTATGCCAAATAAAATCATCATCAGGTGAAAATGAATCCTGATAAGAACAAATAACAACATGGTGCCCAAGACAATTGTAACAAAAACACCTTAAAATTAGGTCTTCATAGTTGAAGAATAGAATCTAGGAGCCCCAAGAAGATTCCACCTTGAAAAAGTGAAAAAGAGGCTTGTACAAATCAATGATAACACAAACCCTCATAGTTTTGCTTCCCCTAGAACTCTCATCAAATTTTCACATAGGAATGCACCATATTGGTCAGTAGTTTGGTTGCTCCCCTCTACATAAAATAGAGGGAAATTATATAATTTAAACTAGATTGGGGTAGTATAAATAATCATCTTCTCCACACCAAAAAAAGGGACCAAGGGAAAAATTAAAACCCATGGTTGCCAAAAAACTAGGGTCCATAAGTCCTAATGAAGTCACAAACTATAAAATACCTAAAAATGACTTGAAATAAGCCTCTACCAAGCAATGAGAAAGATAGGTCAATAACGGAGCTCCACTCAAATGAAGCACAACTAGAAAGCTCATCTTAGGAAAGAAAAAGACCCACATAAGAATTAAAAGCTCATCAAGAGACAAAATAGGGATCACATCTAGAGAAAAACATAGGGATATCTCTTACTAATAATGTAAGTTGACTGGATTGGTACTATGTCTATTGGCTAGTAGCATTAGGTTGAGTGAAGTTTATAGGTAAAGAAGAAGATCCCCTTATTTTATAGGAACATGAAACAAAGATGGAGTGTTGTGGGGTGAGGTAGGGAGTATGGATAAATAAAATTGTGTAGTTGTGCAAAGGATTTGAGACATTTCTGCATCTTAGGTATATTTGACACTCACTAGTTGCTTAGCCATATTAGAGACCAACTTGAGAAGGATAATTTGTTGCTATAGAGGAGCAATCAAGGCAACCAAGGATGCCCTCAAAATAAGTTGCCTCGACTTAACCAATGAATTTGACAACCCTATAATCTAAAACATAACACATAGGGGATTTGGACTTGGGTAGGTGTAAAAAACCCCTAATCAGTCATTTTTCTTAGCCATCAAATTTATTATAATCCCATACAATAGTTTTGTTATTAATTGAGGATAAAACATCCATTGTTAAGGAAATAGGGTCAACTTGCTCAAAACTCCCATCTTAAAAATTGTCTAATTAATCTAGCTTGTCAAACACCAAATCATCTAATGCTCACTCAAAGGCTTTCAAACTGAAGAACATGTGTAAAGATACATTGGGAAGTGAGTAGGCTAAGGTTTTTAATTTGAAGTTTTTGACAGTCATTTTCGTTGTAATCATAATCATTTCTATCACTTGGGTTCACAATCAATTTTTTCTACGCACTTTGATTGTTTATTGTCACTTCTATTATGCATACTTATTTGGCAACATTTGACAATAAACTTAAGTACATGCTTTAGTATACCACATGGGAAAGGGAAATATCTTCATCTTTTGTTATAAGACTTGTGATATGATATGAACCTTGTTGTTTTTACATAACATGCTAAATGTCGCCAAGTTCTTGAATCAAACTTAGTGCACTAAGAGTCTTCTTGATTGACTCAAGAGTTAATTTAGGTGTTGTGAGTGTGGAAAGTACATCTAGACTACACATTTCCCTCTTATTATCATTTGTTCTCAGTTTTGCTTTAGTATGGGTTCTATGTCTTTGCAACTTTGAGACTTTATGATTTTGGTAAATAAAAATAAAAATAATTATTTTATTATCAGTTTGTGTAAAAAATGTATGTATAAAATCTCAACCTACTTATATGTATTATACCCAAGCCATGAGTCATGGGGGTCAAAATGGGCCATCATATCTTAAATTAATTTATGGAAACATTATTCTATTAACTAATTTTCCATTGAGTATGGGACTTTATTCCCCATCACTCCCTTTTTTTGGCATTTGTGGAGATAAGGGAATGAGTCCTGAGAGGTGATTGATCTTTCCCCTTATCAACCTCCTAGCCTTGTGAGATTGGAAAGTAAGGAAATAAATAGTGGTATAGGCAGGAAGACATAATCCAAGAATAGAGCATCTATCACCTTCTTAAAAGATGAATTAAAGGGTAAAGTTGAAAGAGGGGATTGGGATAATTTTGAGCAATTATTTTCTTAGGAGAGAGATATTTTACTATCATTTATAGGAAACCCATCTCAATTTATTGAGATCATCTTATTTTATTGAATTTTAGATGTTTTTTGGAGAAGCTTAAGAGACCATATTCATAAAAAGGTAGAAGTCATTTGTGAAGGATTGAGAGCTTAGGTCCGCACTGACTGGAGAAGATAAATCATAGAGGATGGATTTGATGTTATAAGAGCAGATAGTTTAGAGAGGGTTGTGTTAGCATTAGTGATATGTTTAACTATGCTTCTCATTCTCTTTCTCCCTTTCTTGTTAAAGAAAATGAAATAGTAATATGTTGTTGTCTTGCAACTAATCAACTATTATATTATTAGGAAGGCCATTTTTATTGTGAAATCACACCCACTGGCATAAGTATGGTTTAATAAGTTTTTAATGTCTTTTCTAGGTTAAAATTACGTTATTTGCACCTTTATAATTCACATCAACCATCCAAAGAAAAATAATGGTGAGGAAAAACTCATCAAAAGGTTTTTGTAGATTAAATGATGGTAGGCCATGACTCTTAAGGTGTCAGATATATGAAATACCCACTATTCGAACTTGTGACCCAACATCTAGCATCCCCTCAGACTACCTCTAGGCTATAACCCTCAATAAACTCATTGACAAGTCTTACATGTGTGCCAATTTTTTTCATTAATAATTCAAACATACATTCAATTTCACAAGGTATATTACCACACAAACAAATGAATAATATAAATTTCAACTCTACACAAGTATAAAATTTCTAACCATTTAAGTTTATAAATATCATGCTAGACTAATGCATCACAATTCATAAGTTATGCATAATTTTTTTTTATTGATTTTAGCCATATATCAGTCAAAATTTAAATTTATCTTTAATTTCAAGGAAATTATAAAATTATTGTGTGTGGGGTGGGTGGATATGGGGGAACGTGCTAGGGGGCTATTCAAAATAACTAATATACATTTCCTACAATTTTAGGGCGATAAGGAACCACAAATATATAGTAATTGTGGCTAAACCATGCCTCAAAGTAAGCATAAATATATCCTTTAGGGTGATTAAAAGAAATAATATAGAAAATGGAATAAAATTTACGTTGATGGGATAATGCATATGTTCACTCAATTAGCCATTTTCATAAGGAAAAGACTACTTTTAGTCAAAAATAAAACATTTACCACTAAAATGACGCCTATTGGTTCTAGTAATCTCATAACTTAAGTTCAAATGAATGCCAACCAACATAATTATATTCACCAATATTTATAACTCGCATGGCATATTAAAAATAACATAGCTAAAATTTAATAGTGAACACTCTAAGATAATAAACACCATAAACTGAATCATCAGAGAACTAAATTAATACTTAAGATAAAAATACCATTTGGAGCTTAATATATAATTCTTCAAAAAATTTCCTTCATTCAAAGTATCCAAATGCATTTATAAAATAGAGAAATATTCACTGTGATTGTAATAATTTTTTTTTTTGAATTGTGTAAAAAATATCCTTAACAACTATTTCCCATTTCCTTAAATATATAACTAAGTGGTTTAACCATAATCAACTTCAACCTCTAACTAAAAAATTACAAAATTTTCTCATGAAACCCTTGAATCTAGATATAAACTGCCTAGGATCCTCTAAGCAAATATTCCCTACCAACAAAATCCTAAAATTCTAGCAACACTCTTTCATGTATGCCACATGAAGAGCCATTTATTTCTAATGCTCTATTTTAGGTTAAGAAGCTTCACATTTTTCTTTGACATAGTCCACTTTGCATTTTCAATAAGCATGTAAGTACATTCCATCTTTTGTGCCAGACATGTGACATAACCCTCTACATAGTTTCCCTATGTTTTCTGTCAACTAGTGAATTCCACCTTGAACATACTGAGGAATGATTCAACCATATATTTAAAAAAATCTAGTGAAAGCCACTTACCTTCTTATTCTCCATAGTATAAATAAATAAATATATAAAAAACAAATATTTAGCCTTACTGGTAAAGGTTTACAATGTTCCTACCATCATTTCTAGTTTTTTAAAGACCATGTCTAAACTATTCAAGAAATTATTAGCAAAGTCTTGAACCATTCCCAATTTAAACTTTGTAAATCTAGTTCCTAATGGAGTCTGACCCTAATTGTTTCTTATCAATTTAAATAAAATCAATCATTATTTTCACATCAACTAATTTCCCTCTCTTTTCTTCTACATTCTTTTGGACTAACTTCACCTATAGTGACTAATATTACATATAATGAATAATATTGTAGCTTAAAGAAAACCTAAAACAAATAATTTAGAGTTCATTCAACTTTAAATAACACATTCCACACAACACTTTTGACCATGATTAAACCTTTGGAATTCTCTTTTGATCTATGCAACCCTTTTTCTAATTGTGCAATCTTGTTCTTGTACTATTCATAATCATTAGATACTTTATCATAAGTCATATATCCAAATTTTTTTATCATGGCAAGAGTGGTGGGTTTCTTCATCTTTTACATATCTTCCACTATTCATTTTTGAGTGGTAATCACTTATTACCCTCCCCTCTTTATCTTATATATCGTGACTCTAAGGATCATTTTATCTTCAAATTTCATAGTAACTTCAAGTTCCTTTGTGATAATCATGTCAGTGTTTTCTTGTCTTCCTATTTCAAACTCAATTTCCACCTCAAATCTTAGAAATATGGCTTTGGAAGGCCACCTATAATACTTATCAATGAATTTTAACTAACATAAAAATAATTTTGAACCATATTGGGCACAACCATCTCTTCATTCAACTCTTCATTAGGTTTTATCATAGATATTGACTTGAAACAACCTTATCTTGATTATCAACCAAAAAAAAACAAAAAAAAACTATCAACATGAGGAGACACAAATGATCTTAGAGCCTAAATTATTAGTGTCCCAAAAGTTATGCAAGGTGTTATCAATATTTAAGTGAGATCTAGATTTCAATAACATTGATTTAATTGAAACCATCATTACTTAAGTATCTTGGTTCCCCTATATTTTTAGAGCTTCTAATTATTTTTCCTTGATCATTTTGTAATTATTGATACTTCTTGCCTCTTCCAATTTGACAATGGCCTCTTGATTATCTACAACATTGATGAAGATTTTTTGATTTGGATGATCTTCATTTTTATATCTCAAATTAGTCCTCATTTTTAAAGAATCTAAATATCTTTCTACCCTCCTTTAAGGATCCCATTTCCAAAACTTAACTTATAAATTTTTTATTGAAGAATATCATCTCCTTTAATTTTTAGAATAGGAAACTAAATAAATAAATGATCCCCTAAATTAATTTTTAGCTTTGGTAATATACTTATATTAGTTTTCTTGAGGATTGACATCACTCTAGTAAAAAAATGGTAGGCAATCTCCGTAACAACTAACCTATCAAGTGACAAGTACATAAACAAGAAACAAGTGGTAGAATTCAAGGGATCCTTCAATCCTAAGGATTGTGTTGTCATAGAGTTAAAATAGATTACCTAAGCCTTAAATGGATTCTCTCATAATAGATGAAAATTTGGGGCATTCCTTATCATGAAGAGTTTGGTAAACTACAAGGATGATTTTTTTTACAAATGGTGGGATAGTTAGTGTAGTGTAAATGATCATACAACACATTAGAGATGATGTGGATGGGATGGGATTATTGCGTATGGGGCCATGGGTTAAACAAGTCACTATGAAAATATAGGGTAAAATAAATATATTTGATTAAATAACACACAATATAAAAATTTCACCTTGTTTGCATTCTTTGAAATCTCTGAGCAAGTAAAAATAGATTAACTCACCCCAATTTGGAGGATTTCCTTATTATAATAATTTTTTTAGTAATGGAATCCATTATATGTCCATAAAATTTATTTTACTCTTCTAAAACAAACAATTCAATAAAACCATAACTTATTTGATTGGACTCTAGATAGTCGAATAAAATAGTACATATTACTTATTTTTTTGCACACTTGTTTTCTTGGTCCAATCCCTTAGAACATCATAGATTTTATGCCATAATTTCCATGTATTTATCCACATCTTTCTATAATCAAAGGAGGGTTTTGGAAATATCAACATATGTCTAATAGAAAACTTAGAGACATCAATAGTTATCCTTCCAATTGAAATGCACAGTCTTCCATTATTCTCTTCACAATAATGACATATACCCATAATCATTTCCCAACATGGAAATACTTTTGACTTAGCTGAAACATTGTGTATCTATTAGATTTGAATTTTACACATATCCTCTTCCTTGTTTTCAATATCTTCCATCATATCACTTGGTTTCTATCATCCTTAAAAAAATAATATAGATCATTGTAATTTGGTTTACTACATATCTTATGAGTGAAAATAGTGATTTTCAGTTCTTTTCTTAGAACTATATGCACTTTACTTATTTCCATTATGAGTAATGAAATCTCATACATGGTTTGTTTCTTTTCTGATTTCATAGTGCTTTTCAATTCCTTTCTCATAAATATATGCACTTTATTTACTGCCATTATGAAGAATGGAATCTCATACATGGCTTATTTGTTTTCTGCTTAATTCTCCATCTACAAATTTAATGACATCTTCTTGTGCAGCTCAAAATATCATACCAATGAAATGAACCTTCACATAAGTGATATTTGAGTATTTAATTCAAATAGGACATGAGCTTTTAATATCATTCATTAATTAATAATCATTACTTTTGAATCTCTCCATTCAATTTCTTTGAGACATTTAATAACTATCAATTGACTAAAATTAAATAAATAGATTTAAAATGATAACAATTTCATTATTGTATGATGGGGAACACAAGCAGCATCTCGTGTCATGGAGGAGGTCGACAGATTGTTTTTATCAACTAGGTAGGTCCTTTAGGGTGCAAGAATAAAAGATGGAAACACATGGTGATAACTTGTATCTTGAATGAGTGTTTTTAATCTACTCAATCTATTCATAATTAAAAAGAGACTCTAAAATTTGAGATACATGGTTACTCTTAACTCAAGTAAAAGAAATAAATTTTAGATTTGGATACTCAACATGACTCTCTAATTTGAGATATTTCCAAGTGGTGTTAGTTCATTTCAAGGGGGAAAATGGGTAAGTATAAAATGAGACAAATAAAACACTTACAAAGCTAGGTTTTCAAATAAAATTGGCATAAAATAAATTAAAAGAGGAATTTGGCACAAAATTAAAAATAAAACCAAGTGAACAAAAAACTATATATTTATATAAATTTCCAAAACTAACTTTATCTTTAAAATAAAAATCATTATTTAACCCATCATTGAGGTAAAATTGTTTTTTTTTAAATGAAGGCTTGGAAGTTTAGTAAAGTAATGTAGGACTTGTTATAATGGGTTTCATAATGTAAATTTTTACCTTAAGGTCCAAAAATAGTTTCTTTTCATTTTGAGAGTTCAAAATCATGCCCCCAAATTTTCTTTAAGAATTTGGGGTTTTTAGTGATAATAGGACGGTGTTAAATTTTTCCCCAACTTATCAACTAATTATTGCATTTGGATACTAGTGTTGATAAGTTATAATATTCCTCCATAATTGATTATTCATATAAAAACATCAAATGTTGTTGTTATTGGTGAGTGGTAAAAATTATGTTAAAAATGTGTATTTCTTCCTTAAACCTCTAATTAATGAGTTTCAAGAATTATGGGATGGCATGAAGATGTATGATCTTTTAAAACTGATAGGTCAAAATCACTTCACCTATTATGGTATATTGTGTTAGATTATTCATGGTTTTCCTAGGATGGCTATTTGTTCATATATTTATTAAATATGTTAAAATAGGAAATACTAAATTCATGTTTTTATTTGTGTAGATTATATACTAAGTTTGTTATTAATTATTTATAATGTAAGTCTTCCAACAAAGGGAAAGTATGTGTATATATGCAAAATTAGGGTTAGTAAATTATAAACTTTATGTAACCAAATTCCTACCTTAATTAAGCAAATACCTCTAATGAGAATGAAAAGGGAAGGAGATGCACCTTCACCTATGAATGAAGTTCCCTTTAATGTTTTGATTTGTTCCTCTTTGATCTTATATATGGTTTTTTAAATTGGGGACACACAAGAACAAAACATGTCCCCTTGACAAATCAATGTTTAGCTTGATGGATTCTTGACAACTTGATGACTTGATGTTAATGATGGATTTTTAAACTAACATTACTTCATTAGGTAACTTAGATTGTGTTCCTCACATTGACATAATGTATTTACATAAACTTAGCCTACTGAGAATGAGAGAGGATGTTTAGATTTATAGGATTTTAGTATGAATGTGGACCATTGATCTTGATGCAGGATCAATGGTTGATAATGCCTCCTCCTCATTGAATAAGCGAGGTTAGGAAGGCATGGGATTACCTTGGGATTTTATGACTGGTTGGCATTAGGATTTGGTTGATTGGATTTGGTGTAAGACTTTAGGATTTGGCTATGAGATTACACTAGATTTGGGTATATTAGATAGATGTCATAATGGGTGGTTGATGAGAAGATTTTAGATTTTAATTATTTTATGGAATTATGAATATTTGGATGTGCATGGAATTCATTATTAGGGATAGGTTAGATAATTAACATGTGTTAATGAACTAACATGATATGGGATGAATTTGGTGGGATTGACAAGGTCGAGATGGAATGGGTTAATTGATTGGGGGAGGTGGCAGGGAGGCAAAGGAATATTAGTTGATGATGGTATTAGGGTTATTGTAAATCATCTAAGTAATTTCATTACAATTGGTATCATAGTCTCAATTTGGGAAAGTTTTTGTGGTGTAATTTTTTGGATCTGGTGTCCTAAGCACTAGAAGGTCAAAAAAACATAGCTTGTGATCCAGGAAGAATTGTATTTTTCTATCACCTTAGTTTTGTTCATGGATTTTTTACAAAAAGGGGGAAAATATCAATCATTGGATTTGTCTCTGCAAGATGATCACAACAATATACTCTATCGATACACATTTTTAGGCTAAAATTTTTCACCTTTATGCACATTAACAGTTATTAGATTCATCTTAGCAAGGTGATCTCAATGGTATCATCTATCAATACATTTTTTTGGGATTGAAACCCTTGTAGGGGTTTTATATGGTTTGGCCTAACACTCGTGGATGTGGAAAGGGCAAGAAACTCCTAAAAATCCTCACCAAGATGACATGAAGTTTGAAACTTTGGATCCAAGTATTTTAGGGGTGGTTCAATGCCTTTAATCCAAGTCACATGACATGGTGCAAAAAGATGATCTCCATGCGATTCAAGGGGAAGTCATGTGGATGAGATGGGAGATGAATGGTTTGAGGGATAAATTGAAAAAAGTAACTAAATAATTGGCCAAGATTTTAACTTAGCCTTCATAAAATAATTCTCCACCACTTTAGTTTGGGTCTCCCAATCTTAATAATCATAACACCAATTTGCAGATGAAGTTGATGTTACCAAAAGTGGACTTGTGTAAGTTTAATGGTAAGGATCCAATCACATGGCTTAATCAAATTGAAAATTTATTTGATCTACATTATAATCTTTATTCGCACAAGGTGGTCATGTCCTCTCTATATTTGGAACCTGAGCAATTCATTTAGTATCATTGGTTGTGTGCTTAAAATAAAAATAAGGGTGTCCTAGTTTCATGGTCAGTACTTTTTGAGGAGTTGTAGCTCCACTATCATTATAAAATCTATAAAACCTACTTCATTTAGCTAGTCAATTTGTGCCAAAATGGGACTATAAAGGATTACATTCATCAATTTCATAATCTCTCCTTACATATGGTAGACATTACTGAGGAAAATTTGACAAGCCTATTTTTGGGTGGCCTCAAAGATAACATCCAATTAGAGATTCACATGTTTAATCCTAGTACTATATCTAAATCCATACTAAGGGCACACATAAATGATTAAAAAGAGATATCTAGATGAAAACCTTTTACTAATGTCCATGAACACACTTTCCCTACACCATAATTTTTACAACCTACTAGATTGACCCCTCTTGAAGAAAAACATGTGAAAGGTTTTTGTTTTGGATGCAATATCATATGGAGGAAAGGACATCAATGTGATGAAAATAATTTATTTTACATTGAAGGCACTAATGAAGAGGAATCAGATGATGAGGCTTCAGGGGTAGGTTTGGAAGAACTCGAGGATGAATTTGAAGATTTTCAACCTACTATTTCTTGGCATATAATTTTTGGCATTAGTACTTTTCAAACTCTTAAGGTGGTGGGTTTCTTGAAGAAATGAAAGGTGATCATGTTAATTTACTATGGGAATACACATTACTTCATCAATAGCAAGTTGGCTACTTGTTTGAATTATTTTATTTACCTAGATCCAAAATTTTAGGTCATGATTACAGATGGTGGTACCATCAAATATTTTGGAAAATGTCAGCATTAAGCTTGATATTGGAGACTACTTGTTATATTCCCCTATGTTTAGTATTCCCATGGAAAAAACTAACATTATTTTGTAAGTGCAGTGGCTCACCACTTTTGACACTATTGATATGAATTTACAAGAACTATTCATGAGGTTCCCTTCATAAGGCAAGACCTTTAAACTACATGGATTATGGAATAAATATACGCAACTGTTTAGTTCCCATTAGATGACAATGATTCTTACAAAAAGTGTTGAGGAACTTATGGCACACTTATTTTCTATATAGTTTCAACCAACCAAGGATTTTACACATCCTAGTTTCTAAAGGGTATTGGATGACCATTCTTTTATTTTTGGTAACATGCCAAAAGGAATTCCTCCAATCCATGTGCATTATCATGACATCAGGCTCATTTGGGAAATATACCACCCAACGTCATACCCTACAAATATCCTTATGTCAAGAAGAGTGAAATTGAAAATATGGTACAAGATGTTGGATGCAAGAATCATCTATCATAGTCAAAGAAAATATTCCTCCCATGTGGTCATAGTGTAGAAGAAGGATGACACTTGAAGGATGTGCCTAGACTACAAAGAACTCAACAAGTAAAACATCAAATATGAGTTACCTATTCTAGTAATTGATGATTTTCTAGATGAATTGCATGGTGTTTATTTTACCAAGTGAGGCCTTTGCTTTGGGTATCATTAGATTTGAATCTATGATGAGGACATACCTAAAACAACTTTTAGAACTCATGAAGGTCATTATTAATTTATGATCATGCCTTTTGGCCTCAAAAATACACCATCTACAGTTAAGAGTTTGATGAATACTATTTTTAGGCCATTTTCAAGAAAGTTTGCATTGGTGTTTTTTGATGATATCCTCATCTGTAATAAAAATTGGAAGATCATTTGAAGCTTGTAAAACAGGTACATTCAATTCTAGAACAACATTAGCTTTATGCCAAACCTTCCAAAGGTGTTTTTGGTGTACAAGAGTTAGAGTACTTGGGTCATATTGTTTCACATGAAGGAGTTAAAGTTCATTCTAAAAAATCCAAATAATGATGGAGTGGTAGGTTCCCAAGACCCTCAAGAACCTTTGAGGATTTTTGGGGCTAACTAGTTACTATCTCAGGTTTGTCAAAAAGTATGATAACATTTCATCCCCACTCGCCTCTTTATTGAGTAAATACTCCTTCCAATGGAATAATTCAACTACAAGGCATTTGAATAGTTGAAAATGGCTATGTTCACAACTCTAATTTTGGATACTACTATTTTTTCAAAAACTTTTGTTGTGGAGTGTGACATATCAGGATATGGAATGGGGGTTGTACTCATACAAGAATCCAAACCAATAGCATTTGAAACTTGCCAATTGAATGGAAAAAATAGGTTCAAACGAATCTATGAGAAATAGATGATGGCTATTCTGTATGTAGTTAATCAATTGAGATCTTATTTGATGGGTCATCACTTTCATGTAAAGACTGATCATGATAACCTCAAATATTTTTTAGAACAACCATTATCATCTGAAGAATAATATAAATGAGTGACTAAAATTCTAGGCTATGATTTTAATTAGTGTATAAGAAAGGAAAGGAAAATGTAGTGGCAGACGACCTCTCCTAATAGGATGAATAAATTGAGGCATTGTTATGCACCATGACCATATGGAAGGTAGATTGGATAGAAGAAGCACAATTAGAATGGGAGAATGTCAATGTTACCAATGAATGGATTCAAAATCTTCATTAGGGTTCTGAATTATCTCAAAAATTTACATGGAAGGGGAAAGAATTATGGTATAAATATAGATTATACCTCTTTAAGCATTCTTTCCTCAAACATAAAATTCTTTAGGAGCTTCATGCCTTTCCACTCAGAGGTCACTCTAGATTTTTGAAAACATATCATAGAATAAATCAAGATCTCTTTTGGGAAGGACTCAAGTGGGATGTCTAAAAATATGTGACATAATGCATGATATGTCAAGAGAATAAAGGGGAAACCATTAAGACACCAGGTATTTTGTTGCGTTTATTCATCCCCAACCATCATTGGGAGGAGGTTTCCATGGATTTCATTACTGAGTTCCTGTAGTCTGAAGGTAAAAATGTTATCATGGTAGTTGTGGATCAACTCACCAAGTATGCTCATTTTTTCCCTTATCACAACTTTTTATTGCCAATACAGTAACTTCTACTTTTTTCAATACCATCCAAAAATTGCATGGTACTCCAATGATCATTATAAGAGATTGAGATCCCATATTTATTAGTAATTATTAGACTAAATTATTTACATGCTTAGTACCCAGTTGGCTTATAATTCATCCTATCATCCTCAATATGATGGATAAACAGAGGTAGTCAACAAATGTCTAGAAGGGTATCTCCATTCTTTTGTTTTTGATAAACATGAAAAATGTGTTCATTAGATGCCACTTGTCGAATGGTAGTATAATACTTCTATTCATAGTTCATTTAAAATGTCTCCCTTTGTGGCCTTGTATAAATATCACTCCCCATCCATCACTTCAACCTTGAAGGTCCATCCCAAGGTTAGATTTTTTGAGGAACACATTCACCATCAACAGGAGGTCCTCACCAATTTACGAGAAACTTTAGCCATGGCTTAGAATCACATGAAATAATAAGAGGATAAATGCCATAGTGAGTGGAATTTTGACATAGGTGATGGGGTTTTTGTGAAATTATAGCCATATAAGTAGATTTCATTGAAGTAACATAAAAATGATAATAAAGTGTAACCTAAGTATTATGGCCCTTATAAAATATTGTAGAAAATTGGTAGTGTGGCCTATAAGCTAGAATTCACCCAATCCACTCACATACATCCTGTTTTCCATGTATCTTTCCTAATGAAGGTAATTTGCCACACATTTTTTACTCAAATTGAGTTCCTGAATTAGATGAGGAAGGTCAGGTTATTTTAGAACTTGAAGCAATCCTTCAAACATGTACTAAACAACTACGAACTAGATCAATTTAGGAGTATTTGATCAAATAGAAGAATTTGCATTGTGAAGATTAAACATGGGAGGATGTGTCTTTCCTAAAAAAACACCCAGGGTTGAGTTAATGTTGAAGACAATGCTATTTTGAAGGGAAGGGGCATGCTACGCTCTTATCCTATGGCATGTCTAGGGATATGTGTGGCTGACTTACATACCTCTTTTATGTTCTTGTCACATTTGTCTATGTTCTTATTAGGTTGGCCTATGGAATAACCACGGATAAATAAACTATATATAAGGGGTAGTAATTAGTATTATAGGATAATATTATGATTTTTTTCATATTATATTATTTTGGAAGTTACCCCCTTGAAGTGGCTCAGTCATAATATTCAAGTATTTTTCTCTTTCATCAATCAATTATTGTTGTGGATATGCTTATTCTATTTTTAATTTTACTATATATTATTCTATTATTATGAATCATCTAAGTAATATCATTACAATAAAACATTAATAAAAAGGTTATATGTTAGCATAAATAAAAAATTATATATTTTCTACAATCTCCCATATTATGAGAAATTATTAGTTGTAAATTGTTTGGATCTAATGCATATATTTAAGAATGAGGCAATTTCTATAAGAAGTCAAATTTATAGAAAAGACAAAGACACAACAATTTTCTAGAGTAGATCTCAAAGTTGTCTAAAAAAAGTGGAGTCTATGCAATGAAGAATCTACTCCATGGATATTAAATAAAACCAACTCAATCTAGTGAAACAAATAATGTGAGAGATTCACACAACAAATGGCTATGGGTCCTCTATGAAATCAATATTCGCCCTAAAAAATAGATAACAAGACTTAAGACATATGACTGGCATAATGTTTTGAAGTAAAAAATATGGAATTTAATTTCACATGTTTTTTGGCCTTAGATTAAAGATATAATTTATTAACTTTGCATTTGAATTTTTTATTTATGTAGCATACATTTTTTTTAGTGTTAAGGGATCCATCTTGTAATCTTTCACCTAAAATACTTTGGGTATTGTATCAAATTTATAAAATTTTGAGGTAATATGAATTTCCTTTCAAATAGAATTCTTCAACAAATTTTATGAGAAATATTATAGTAACTTGCATTCCTAACATTGTTTGTAAAATAGGTGGCTATCTGAAAAATAGATATATAAACCAAGATTGAGTGAGGGAAATCCATATTTCAGATATAGTTTGTAAATTATAGAAATAACATCTTGCTATTTTATGGACTCTCAAATCCATATATTAGTGCATTTGGTTAATGATCTTAAAATGGTATATATAGTAAACATATGATGGATGTCTTAGACATAGAGGCACATGAAGACCTTAAAGGGACTTCTGAAGTAATGACCACATCTAGTGGGATCCATGGCTAAATGATACCTTATTCAATAATTTTTTTTATAAACGTCATAATATATTGGAGAGGAATTTATAAAATATACCATACATTTGGGATGTTGACTATGGAAAAAATAGAAAAGAGTAAAACGTTCTTAGAAAATGGAAACATATGATGTTTTGTGTGAATTTATATCGAGAAAAAACATTATAACACATATGATAAGTATGAAATTAGAATAAATAACTTTCTTATTTACATGTTGATTGTTAGGATAATATGATAAAGATGTCACAGATCTGTTCAAGCTATTCAAAACTTGATAAAAGGTTGTATGGATTGAAAAAAATTAAGAAGAGAAGGATATACATGAGAGTCAAAAGATTGATTTGAAAAGATGCAATTAAAAAAACAAATACCACTTGAACTATGGTATACATGGCTGGAGTGTCCTACCATTCAATAGATGGTTCATTTTTAGAAAGTCTTTATCACAATAATCAACATAGTGTAAGAGAAGAATCATTGGACATTTTGCGAAGGTGTGAAGATTCTAATAAGGCAATTTCAACATAATAGTGATAATAATTGGATGTCTAAATTTTGGCCTTGTTTGAGAAGGCATGGCGAGACATTTTGTCAAAGCAATGCATTTTCAAAGAATAAAAATGTCACTATAACTAGAAGAAATAAATACATTCCTGCTTTTCATTAAATTTTGCATGAGTCACAGAGAAATGGGGTTACGAAAATACCCCAAACCATGTTTGGGTGGCCCATGATTCCCCCTTGAGGGGAGGATGGAAAAAATATTTTGATGGGTTGGCCCTTGATCATAATAATAATAATCACGTAATTTAGAAAATGAGGCTGAAAATGGAGCCATTAGAATAAGATATGAGGAAAATGGATAAATAAGGCTAAAATGATAGCCTAAGGAAGATAAATAGGGTAAATATAGGCCCAAGGGGTGAAATTTTGAAAATTTTACTAGAGTGGCACCTATATGAGATTATTCCAGGCCCAAAATTAGAAGAATTTTAGGTAGATTTGAATAATTAGAAGAAAAATGATTGACCTAGTTCCTTGGTTGTGATTTACAGGAGCGAGTTAGGGTGATTATGTCATGAGAGCAATGCTCTCAAGTTATACCATGATAGGGGATTTGGATGGATGAGCTTGTGGGTGTATTAGGGGATATGGATCTATATCATCTGACATGATTTCTAGTGATTCAAGTAGATAGGGCCTATTTGTCAGCACTTGTAGAGAGATGACATTTAGAGAATTTACATTCTACTTGTCAATCAAGGATGCCATGGTGATGCTGGAGGATGTCCACCATATATTATGAATGTCGATGTAGTGTCTAAGGATTACCTAGATGTCGATAGGTTGAAAGGATATTTTGGATGACTTGATTGGAGTGGTTTACTTGGAGATCATTGGTGGTAGTACTAACATAAATGCATTGGAGGACCTAGCTTGGCCTCTGGATGGTGAAACAAGAATAGTAATAGTAGGGGCACTTGCACAAGTACCAACACTAATATATGGGATAGTTCCCCTAGAGGTAGTCATATTGATGACTCTTGTTAGTGACCTTGTGCTACCAAACAAGAGTGGATGATTATTTCCTCTTGGTTTGATAGGAGTGTTTTAGGAGATGTTTGATCATTTGACATGATTTGTATGGGGACTTATTATGCTAGATGAGCTATATAGAGATCTGCATATGATAGCCTATCAAAAAGAATGGAGTATTAACCACAACACACTACTCTAGATTTGGGCATGGGAGCATATAGATATTAAGTAGCAAGTGAGGATGAGGTATCATCAAGGAATAAAGGATCTAATAGCCTTTGGGTGGTACTTGATAAGCCTAGGTTTACGAGGCCATCTTGGAGACTTACCCTTCTACAGATGAGTGTGAGATGAGATGGTCGATGGTGATTTTATCTCTATATATCAACTCAATGGTTTTGGATTGAGGATCTATTGGTGATTGGCTATATGATCACACTATGTTACATTACAGGCTACCATGACTTTATGGTAGTGGTACAAGTTGGATCAAGTCTAGCAATAGTTTGGATTCTAATAGGATATCCTAGAGGATCCCCACTATTTTGCACATGTGACAAAGGAGATCATGGAGTGGGGGCCACCAATGCCCTAAGATTAGCCAATTTTGGACTATGGTAAAGTCTTACATGTTTTATGGGATTATGCAAGTAATGTTGTAGATGTTGGTGTTATAGATGCTTACACAGCATGATGGGTTGGTGTTAGACTAATTAGATTGACTAGATTGTAACCACAATATTTAGTCTTACATTATAGATGGGTAAAATTGAGGAGAGACCAAGGTTAGACCCTAGTATAAAGATAGGTTCATGTGTTGGTACAACCAACTATACCACATGCCCTTCTATTATAGGTAGTTCATGCATAGGTACATCAAGATCCTCTAGATGATATAGATATGGCTGACCTGTATGGGCAAGATGTTAAGATGGGGGATGCACCTGGTGCTGATGAGTGTCATAAGGTAGGTACATGAGAGGTTGAACCCTATGAGATAGGTACAAATTTAAGGATAGAGGAGGTAAGGCCCTCCAACACAGACAAGTCCACAGAGGACCAGACACTAATTGACAAGTTTTAAAGTGAGATCATTACATGTTTATAAGAGATAGTAGGTCTTCATGGTGACATAACTAGTTTATGGGCTCAGTTAGCCACATCACAGGGGAAGATCACTAGTCTAGAAGGGATTATTGTAGCTAGGGATGCAAAAATTATGACTCTGAGGGGATAGGTGGTCCAGTTGGTAAGGGTACAAGTATAGTTGGATACTTGTGATGCAAAATTTTTGAGAATGGTTAGAAAGTGGGATAGGGGTTAGGTGGATAGGGAGAGATTGGTATCACAAGTAGAGAGGCTCATGGAGGAGTGAGATGAGGCTTGATTAGTTGAGATCAATAGTGGGGTAGGTTTAGCGAAAGCCTTGGCTGATGTGATTGCGGCCAAGGATGATGCCTTATGCGCAAAGGACTATGTCCTACATGTGAAGGATGAGATAGCTAACTGATGTAGGTTATATGAGATAATAATTTCCATTGAGAGGAGAACACCCTCCTACAAAGATTATATGAGATTCTAGTGGACTAGCCAGACCTCCAGGTCTATACATGCTATGGAGTTAGAGTGATCAGTAGCATAACCATCTTCATAGTGAGTAGTCATGGGGTTTCCACCACAACATCCACTAGCATCACCAGCATCAATCATGGGTCAAATTTTCTAGTAGATTCTCCTAAGGGACAACCATGATTAGAGCTGATTTTATTGCTCGATGTTGTATTTATGAGATGTATAAATATTCTCTTAATGTATAAAACATTAATTTGAAACATATATATGACATTAATTTTTGGCTCATTGTTACTTGTACATGGACTCTTAATATTATTTTGTGTCACATGATGTTTACATTTATGTTTCTCTTGTTATTGTTACAACCTGATTTCACCCTATGATTTTACTTTTAAATATGTGGATTTGAAATGGTTAATAACTGAGCACTATAACATATACTATTAGGAATAATGATATTGATGATTTGTATATGTGATGTGACAGTTATATTTCATTATTCTGTGCATTGTAGATGTGTTCTTGTTAGTCTTGTATCATTGGTTATATATATGATGACTTAGAATAACTACATATTTGATATGAGGTGGATGCAAGATTAGTCTTACCCTCAGAGCTTGATGAGGGAGAGAATCATCAGAGAAGGTAGTGCAGATGGGATGATTGCAGTATGATAGAATGGAAATGCTAGTAACCCAAATTCACACACTACCATAGATTGACTTGTTAAATTATTTGCATTAATTTAGTTTTCTAGTATTATGCTTGTTAATGCTAGAATAGTTTGCATTAATCATATTTTGGTTGTGCTTTAAAGAAAAATAAGTTCTTATTTTGAAATTAGTTATAGTGATTACTATGTTGTAAGATGCTTTATATTATACTTTATAAATTGTGTCATTTATGCATCTTTTAATAGGAAATTAGAATAGTAGTAATGCTATATTTAATTTGTCAAAATAAAGATTTATTATAATCTGAAATTGTTTAGTTATTGTATTAGATAATTATTAATGTATGATATTTAACATATTAATTACACTAATTAAATATGATTATAAATCCTAATTAAACATTAGGATGAACACATACTTAAAAGACTTATCTAGTATTAATCAAGTGGAATTGATTATTATTTATTAATGCATGAAATCTTATGATGACTTTACTTGAAAATGTGAAGTTGAGTTACCTTAATACTAACTTGAGAAATCAAGGGAGATAAATTATAAATTTATCCAATAATTACTTGTGAGACTCCCAGTTAATTATGAGGAACAAAGCCTACAACTTTGGTTGCAAATGGCATACGAATAAATGGAAATGGTGAGTAAATGGTTTTAAGAAAAGGGAATGAGAAGGATTTAGACACATGAAAAATACACAAAGAAAGAAAGCTGGAAGTGGGAAGAAGAAAGAAGGATTTGGAAGAAAAAGAGAAATTTGATCTGTAATGAAAGGAAAAGCATACCAGGTGGGTATTGTAATTTTTTTAATGGTGTATTTTGTATTGAAAGAATTTTGGATTATAGAGTATATTAAAATCAAGGAAACTCTGTGAAATCTGTAAGTAAACCTTGTAAAAACTTTTGAGAAATATTTTTTTAATCTCTCTTTAGAAACTAGAATGATTTTCATATTAACCCAAAATATTTTATTAGAGGCAGTAGTGACTCGATAGAGATAGAAATTAAGGAAAATAAAACTTCCCCTCTCATCACGAGATCAACACAACCTCTATTATTACCATAGTTGTGAAAAATTTTAGCAAGTTGTGGGAATATAATTTTATTAAAACTATTTTAATTGCTCTATTCCTTTATTTTATCATTTTTTAACTCAGCCAAATAGCAATGCCCCTCTATCTTTTCACCAGAATGTAATATGTTTTTATCCCCATGCATGTCAATACATATATATAATGCATATGTACTCAGTCATTGATATTGTCTTATCTATTGCCTCAAAGCAATGCTTGTTATCACTACGTCTTGGGTTTGAACCTCCAGAAGTAGCCTATTTCATCTAACAACATTAATGTTATTACCATATTAAGTTGTGTTCTTTTATTTTCCTTAATTCAACCTAAGATCAACACCGCCACCATTCTTTTCTTTAACTTATCCCATGAGCAAAATGTCATCACCGTTATCTTATCCCAACTATTTCAATTTAGCAGAACCTTGTCCACTTAAGTCAAGGATTTTAACGTCATCGATATTTTTGCCCTCAGTCATTTTAACTTAGGTAGAATCATATTCCATTTTTAGATAGGATTTCAATGGATATAAAACATCCTCCTGCGCTTTCAATAGACTTGATGACATTTATTTTGGATTTTTTTGATTCTTCCTAGAGTTGTTCTCTGAAACTGTGGATCTAGTCGCCCCTTACCACTATAATTTTTGCTTTTGCTAATGGCTCCTGGAGTGGACCTACAAAATTCCTATCATATTTTCCTTTCTATATGGTTTATGCAATTTGAGTCGAGGGTTGATTGGCCAAGTAAAAGTGATAAACAAAAATCCATTCTTTTTGCTGCTTAGCAATTTTATTTTATTATTAATGTATCTTTTTTATAAACAAAAATTATATATATATATATATATATATATATATATATATAGTTAGTATTTTATTTTTATATTAATATATATATATATATATATATATATATATATATATATATATATATATATATATATATATATATATATATATAATCATAAATTTATATAGTTGATTAGTAATTTATTTTACTATATAATCAAAAATTATATAGTGGTTCAGTAAGCACATCTACTTATGTCTTATAACAAGATTTTATGTTTAAAACATATCATAGATGAAATTTTTTGAGATAAATATAAATTAAATGCCATGGAAACATACAATTTGATTGTTGGCATTGTTTTATACTCTGTGATCAAATTATCTAGGGGCAAGGGATTTTAGCTCATTTCTTAATATTTGGGGTTATTATATGAAATGGAAGATATTATAAAGATTATGAAGAAATCAACAAAATATGTTTGAAAATGATTGATTTATGATAATACATATTTGTGTTATTTTAAAATTTCAAAAAATTGATAATTAGAGCCTTTCCTTCCAAATTTTGTTGGTTTTAGGGGAAACCAAATTTAACCATTCTAGAAAACGTCTGAAAAATCTTTGTTTCTTAAATGTACTTATTTTGTATAAATAATTGAATTATGCTTGAAATTAAATATTATAATTAAGTTAATATAGACTTTTTTTGACATATTTGGTTGGCATGGATTTGTCAATGTATGCTTATTTATATAACATATTGCATGTATGTGATCATGATCCTTAGATTAGTTTACCCAGATGGTGAGCTTGCACTTTGAATTATCTATCTATTATGTATATTATGGGGCTCATATTGATGATACTACCCAAGCAGTGAGATAATTTCTCAAGCTTGATTAACATCACCAATGATGGGTATGGATAACCCGATCAAGTGATATGTTATGAATTTAATTGATCCAAATGATCATATATTATTTAAAAAATTTGGTCAAAGTAATGTTAGATTAACATTATCAATTCATATGTATGATTTTCATGTTGTACGATATCATAGTAGAAATGTATTTTTTCTTTATGATACACATCATGTAGTAGAATCTTATAGCACATGGGGTACTAACATTCTCAATCTAGATTCCCACATCATTCTATTTGCCTATCCATGTAGGGAGGGTAATTATTTGATAGGAGATTATGTAGGGGATCATTGATCCATGGTTGGAGTAGTGAATTACTTAGATGATGCTCTTCCTCCCTCATAATAGTACATTCTTAAAGATAACACTTGAGGTTATTAGAAATACACAAGTTAGTGCAACTCAAGCTTTGAAGAGTTAGCTATCTTTATATTGTATATAAGGCTAAATATCTATTGAATTTTTTAATGTAATATTATTTAATTGAATAGCCATTGTTGTATTGTGAGACCAGTCGTAGCTGTGTCATTATGTATTTCCTTTCATGAAGTTGTAACACTTTATGTTGTATTGGAAATTAAAGTTGAAATTTGATGTTTATCTATTAAGATATATGTTATGATTTTATAATTTTAAATAGAATACTTGTTTAAGGAAGTAAATTTAAATAAATAAATAAATTATTGTTTTTATTTTAGTACATCTATCCTAGTTGTAACATGTGGTATTAGAGCTTAGGCTCAAAATCTTGGACTTAATGAATCTGTTAACATTTTCACATTCTTATTTTTAGTGAGAAGGAAGAATGGTGCAAACAAGAGCATCAGGGGAGGGTCCATCAAAAAACAATAACCCATCCATTGACCCTAATTAGTTTGTTGTTGATTAATCAACAAATTGGATAAATTACTCATAGTCATGAGTGATACTAGGGATGAAATTATAGCCTTGAAATAAGAGGTTCATGTTCATTGTGAGGAAGAATGTCAGGAAGTACCTGTTGAGTACCCTAATGAATAGGATAATCAATAAGATATAAGAGCTTAGGTAGTTGCAGAGCTATGTAGGGATATGAAAAAGGTGAGTCCACCTAAGTTTTATAGAATTGTTTTAGGTGATGGATTCAAATCATGGTTAATTGAGATGGATAAGTATTTCGAGATTAGAATCTACTCTGAGGTCACTAAGGCAGTTTGGGGAGCTTATCAGTTGGCTAGTGAAGTAGCTACTTGGTGGGTTAACAAGAAAATAGAGATGAAACTTAATTCAAACACCACAACTTGGGGGAAATTTGTGACATTGTTTAGGTCACATTGGCTACCAAAACTTTACTTTAACTAGAAGCTTACAAATTTTTAGAATTTGAAGCAAAGAGAGTTGTTGGTGAATGAGTACTAGGAGTAGTTTACCAAACTTTTAAAATATGTGTCTCAATACCAAGCTGATGAAAGGTTCAAAATCATAATTTTTTTATGGGATTGAAACCCTAGATTGGAGGTGAGGTAGATATTCATGGGCCTTCTACTATGTACTAGGTTTTTGAGAAGGTAGTGAAATGGGAGCAAAAGTTGAAGTCTCTAGCTTAGGTCAGGGAAAAGTTCAAGAAAAAGTTTGGCAATTCAAAGCCAATTTTCAAGAAGATTAACTAGAGTCAAAGGAGTGAAGACTCCAAGGGATAGTTCAAGAATCAAAATTCAAAGTTTAATAGTCGATCTAGTAGCAAGAAATAAGGTAATGGCTCCAAGGGTGGTTTCCAGGGAAACTCTCAAACTGATAGGAAAGGACCACTGGGCAATTGTTTCAATTATGGAGGAAATCACTATGCTCATAGATGTCCTCATGACAAGTTAAAGAACAAAGGTCCAAACCCTCAATAGGTAATTTTTTAGCAATGCATTCATGTAATAATTTATAATTGACAAGCTGAATTTTAAGCATCACCCATATATATATCCAGTATTTTGTTTGAACATCTAGTTTTTATTTTGATAGATACAGAGGCTACTAAATGTTTTATAGCTCCTAAAATACTTAATATGTTTCCTATAAAATCTAGATGTATGTAAAATACATGGTTAGTACAATATGGGAATGAATCTAAAGTTATGGTTGACAAGTGTCTAGTCGAAGCATTGATTGAGTTGCTTGAATTCATAATTGACGTGATTCTAGGAGACAATTGGATTGCTAAGCACAAAGCCAAAGTTGACTGTCACTTTAATAAGGTTGAGTGTCTAGATGATTTTGGAAATCTGACCCAACTACAAGGTGATAAGAGAGAGTTATGAATCAGATAAATTTTAGCGATATAACTCAAAAGGGGTTAAACAAAAATATGCAAAGCATTTATCATCAAGATAATTGAAATGGAAGAAACTAAGGAACTATTTTCTCCAAATATTGCACCCTAGAAGAGAGTGTTCAATCCTCTTCTAGATTTGGACAACATTGGAACATTTCCAGGCATGTGGGTATACCTATAGAGGAAATGGACCTCTATATTTAAAGGGCTAGCTCCTTGAATGTATCCATGCAAAACCTTTGTCTAAACTAGTTTGATTGAAGGGAAAAGAGTTAGAAATTACATAAAGAAAACCTATTTTAAGAATGGTGATGCACCAAGATTATCTTCCACATGAATATCATACCCTATTTCATGATACAACATGATACACACACTATTTGCTCTAAAGATTCTAACACAAGTATTTCAATATAAAGGCAAGATGTATGAAATGACACAAGGTAAATGAACAGAAAGACAACCTATACATTTCAAGAATAGTTATACACATGCATAAATTTAACACACTTGGATGCACTCTATATGACCTGTTAGACCTAGAACCCTTGTTCAAACATGAAGGACAAAAGATAGAAGGATGCAAGCCATCACTTGTTGTCATTATATGTCACTTACACACTCAGGTAATTACTCAAAACTTCAAAGAAAAAGACTTGTACTAATGCTTAAAGGAAGGATATCATTCCAGCAGGGCTTCACCATACTCTATATGGTCTCCTTTTTTATACTAACCTAAGGGATGTATTTATAGCAGAGAGGAAGAGAGAGGAGGAGGCCTTTGGTGCCAATAAAAGGAATCAATTTTTTAAAGTCTTCATCTTTAGCTGCAACCATCTTTGAAAATGATGCTCATTCAGGCCATTTGATTGATCTATGTCAACTCCAGTGGTTACGTAGCTAGCTTACTCTCTCAAAGATGCTTTCCAAATAATTGCACTAGTAGAAATAGATATTTTTGAGCTGGGTAATGGCATCAATCAGTTATGCAAATGAGTGTCCACTTATAGATTTGTCTTGATGCATAACAACTTCTCACTAGCTAATTGAGGTGTGTAATGGCATATAGAAGAGTCATTTTCATTTTATTTGGCCTTGGAGAGGCATCTCCTGAAGTCTATGTGTATGCCTCCATGACATTTATCAGAATTATTTAAAACTTATTCCAGCTCAACCAAGTCTTTTGCTCCTTTTGATTGGCAGTCACAAATGATGCAGATCATGGTATGACCAATGGTGAGATGAACCCTCTAATGGGATTTGGTGGATGAAGAATATGAGCCCTTGGATCTACTTTGGATGATTAAGTGAGGACCATCGATCTGCCTAGGACCCACTATTTTAAATGTTAATGGCTATTTTCTAAGGTAGAAGTTGATGTCCATGCAACTATTAACTTAACTAGGAAAAATTCCTTGAGGCACCTTCCTCATGAACCCTTTTATTTCATTCAAAACCATCATCTTTCTACATACTCTATAGCTGTCCCTTTTCTTCGTAACCATCATCTCTCTATGGAATCTACAAGTGTCCTCCTTTTAGACTGCTTCAAACATACCCTTCAACAATCCTTCTACAGACTCTACATAAGTGTCTATACCCTTCAAACTTTTTTTAAAGGACACTTTGACATTGAAATACCCTTTGGGACCTTGGGTTTAGGGCACTTTGTTAGAAAGGTGACCCTTCAGACCTTTTGAAAAGGCCCTTTGGAATTTTTCCAACTGTCCCTTTGGACTTTTAAAAATTTCCCTTCAAAATTTTTTTGAAGGACACTTTTGTAATAAAAATACCCTTTAGATTTTTGAAAATGTCCCTTCGAACATTTTTTGAAGGACACTTTTTCAGCAAAAAGACCTGTCAAACTTTTTTTGAGTGTCCCTTCAGTCTTTTGAAAATGTCCCTCTGGAATTTTTTCAAAGGACACTTTTAAAACAAAAAGTTTGAAAAAAGACCCTTCAAAATTTTTGTAAGGCACTTGCATGAGGAACAACTTCTTTCAGAAAGCTAAAAGTGTCTAATTATTTTGTAAAATTTAGAATGATGAATTCCTTCAAAGAAATTATAAGGGACACTTTCCTTCAGATTGGTTGAAAAGACCCTTCAAAAAAGTGCAAAGTGTCCCTTCGAGAAAATTGAAGTGGACCAATTATTCAGAAGGACAAACCCTTTAAAAATATTATTTCAGACAAAAAGTCCAAAATAAATCCTTCAAAAATCCTTTAGAGATAATTCTTTCAAAAAAAATGCAAGGGACATTTCTTTCAGAAATATCATAAAGTACCCTTCAAAAAACCTATTTAGGACACTTTCATGAGAAAAAGACCCTTCGGGGAAAGAAAATGTTCCTTAAAAAAGGTGAAAAGTGTCCCTTCACTTTATAAATGATCCTTTGGCATTCTTGAAATGCACCCTTAAGAAAATCTGAAAAGGAATAATTCCTTCAGACTTTTTATTTCAGACAAAAAGTTCAAAACAATTCCTTTGAGATTTGGACAAAAAGACCAAATAAAGGCTTCATAAATAAATAACACTTGGTCCTTTTTTTCTATAGGGATGAACCAATAAAGATGTTTCACTTAACCAAAATAAAAGATGTAAAATATGGGAGTGAAAAATGGCTAACATTCTTGGCGATTTCAAGGGGAGGCATGCCTGTTATGCCTAAGACCAATTGCCTAAATCCTTCTATTAGGCATGGAGTCATGCATATAAGCACCCAAAAAATGACTTGAACATACCCTTGGCTCAAAAACACAATTTGGATTGATTCATACACACAAGGCAAAAACACACACCAAACAAAAGGAAGGAAACGCACTTGTGCTACAAAACAGTTAGGGAACACAACATCAAACCAAAGGAAACACACACCTAAAATAATATTTATAAAATAGACTTGAAAGGACTAATAGTAAAATTTCGGATGTATTCCATTCATAGGGATAGACAATTCTTCTCCATTCATCTTGGTCAGCTAGAAAGAGTTACTTTGCTTACACCTGCTAATGATGTAAGGGCCACTCCACAAAGTGTCAAACTTTGTATATTTTCCTGATTTTGCTCTATCCTCATCCCATTTCAAGACCAAGTCACTTTCCTTAAACACTCTTGCACTTGTTCTTTTGTCAAAGGACTTCTTCATGAGTACTTGGTGGTGTTATATGGTCTTGTGTGCATTGTCTCTTACTTCTTGTAGCTGTATTAGTTCTATCAATTTAACTTCCATTGGAGTATTCTCAAGTAGTTTAAGATATTGTGCAAGTTCTAGAGTAAGGATTTCTTAAGATATGGACAACCCAGCCTCTCTCTCATAAACAAGCACAAAGGGAGAATTATCAATTGATCTCTTAGGATTAATCATGTCAGCCCATAAGACTACCTTCAACTTGTTGTGCCATTCTCTTTGATTATTATCTAATGTCCTCTTGATGATCTTGATGAGATTCTTTTTAGTAGACTCAACCAATCCATTACCTTGAGGGTAATAATTGGATGAGGTACTCAAGTAAACTCCATTCCTATTTTCCCTATCAAAAATTTTAGCACTTATGAAAGCAAGTGCATTATCATAAATGATAACATGGAGAACCCCAAATCTTGTTATAATGCTCTCATAGAACTCCAAGATTGCATTTTCATTTGCCTCCTTCAAAGCAATAGCCTCTACCCACCTTGTAAAGTAGTCAGTAGCAGTCAATATCCATTTGTGTCTAACACTTGATGGAGGGTTGATCATACCAATGAAATCAAGGCCCCATTGCATGAAAGACTAGTCTACTTGGATAGGATTCAATGGAAGGGTTGCAAGCTTCTCTTTGCCTACAAGGAAGGCACATTGAGGACACTTTTTAGTTGAATGATAACAGTCCTTAAAAAGACTAGGCTGATAGTAACCAGCCGTTATTATCTTTGTAGTTGTTGTCTTAGGATAGAAATGACTTCCATCTATACCATTATGAAACTTTTATAGCATCATATCAAACTGATCATTATTAACACACCTTAAAAACACACCATTCACATATTTTCTAAAGAGAACACCATCTACAAGACAGTAAGGAATGGTTTTCAATCTAAAATACCTCCTTTGAGACTTGCTCAAACCATTGGGGCACTAACCATTTTGAATAAATCTAATGATGTTTTGTGTCCAACTTTGAACTTATATGTGATCAGTTGGCTGGGATTGAACTTAGTTGATTAAGAATTCCTCTTTTTTTTCTTGGAAATATGAATCTAAATGCTCACATAACCCTTTTCCTCTTACCAAGTTTGTAACCTTAATATCCACATCATACTCCATCACCCTTGTAATCCACCTAGCGCTCTTTTCATTAAGGTCTTTGCTTAGGAGAAACTCCTTGGTGCTAAGAAGAGAAACCGTGACATGTATCTTGTTGTTTGAAACCATGTGTCTAAATTTTTTCAATCCTCTTATCACTGTTAGAGCTTGCTTCTCAACAAATGTATACCTGACCTCATAATCTTCCAATCCTTGGCTGAAGAATGTAATTGGTTGCTCTACCTCTTCATCATTATTTTGCATAAGCATAACTGAGATTGTATCAAGGTTAGCAAAGGAATAGATTATGAAATATTTGGAAAAGTTTAGGTTCAAGAGAGTAGGAGATTCTGCAATTGCTTGCTTGATTATCTCAAAACTACTCTTACCTTCTTTTGTCTAAGAAAAAGCTTAGTTCTTCTTGAGCATGGATGTGATTGACTTTACCATAGTCACAAATCTTAGAATAAACCTTCTTACAAAGTTTGTTTTCCCCAAGAGGCTATGCATCCCTTTCTTGTGTTGAGGTAAAGACAAGCCTAGAATAGCCTCAATCCTCTCAGGGTTAAGAGACAAGCCTTCTTTTGAAACAATATGACTCAATAGCTTACCTTCATAGACAACAAAGATGCACTTTTCTAGATTAAGGGATATTCCATACTCCCTACACTTCTCAAACACTTGACCTAGATGTTTCATATGATCAGTAACACCTTTTAAAAAAATAATTACATCATCAAGGTACACAAGCAAAAACTTATTGATCAAACCTTTAAAAGCCATGTCTATTTCCCTTTGAAATGTAGCTCTAGCATTGGATAAACCAAAAGGCATCTTCCTATAGGTGAAGGTCCCCCATTTTTTAGTGAAGGCTATCTTAAATTGATCCTCTACATTCACTAGTATTTGATTGTAACCTGAATAACCATCAAGAAGTGAGAAGCATTGAGAACTTGAAACAACTTACAAAATGTGTTCCATGGAAGGTAGTGGATAATGATCCTTAAGCGACACTTTATTAAGATATTTAAAATCCACACAAAGTTTGATCTCTCCATTCTTATTTTGGATAGGTATAAGATTAGCCACCCAAGTTGAGTGTTTGATAGGAAAGATAATCTTATACTCAATCAACTTGGTCAGATCTTTCTTCATGAGTTCCTCTATCTTGGGATTGATAGGCCTTTATTTCTACCTAAATGGTTTAGCTCCAGGTTATAACTTAATGGTGTGATGAGTGAAACTTGGATTGAACCCTTTCAAATATTTGTATTCCCAAGCAAATATGTCATGGAATTATTTTCATAATTCAATAAAGGCTTGCCTCTCAGACAAAGAATATACCTTACCAATTTTTAAGAGTTTGCCCTTGTAAATCATGACTCTCTCATAGTTCTCTTCTTTTATTGACATGCTCAATATTTCTCTCTTATTTTTATCATCTTCATTGAAAAAACTCTCCAAGGTAATCATCCCCTTAGGTATCTTGTTTGTCTTTAACTGAATAAGGTGTTCATATTGATCATGCAGTTTCTTCTAGTTCTTTGAGGAGAAACCTGCCTCATTTTGTAAGACGTGTGTAATGTGTTCATCACTTTAGAACACTTGCTATGACATTTAATTATCTAGAATAGAAGACCTCACAATGACCTTGATTATATGAGACTAATATTTCTCTTTTTCTACATCAGCAACTGCATCAAACTGTGCTCTTATGGTAGCCAATCTATCAACACGCTTATTTGAATCCCTTAGTATGGGTTGTATGTTGAAAGAATCAAAGCCTTCAAGTAGGTATCATACCCTATGATTATAGGATTTAAACAATGGATTCTTGGCTGCATCTTGATTTCCCACTTGATGGATTACCAATTCACTATCCTCATAAACTTTCAAATTCTTGATCCCTCTCTTATTTTCCCATTAGAGGCTATGAACTAGGCCTTCATATTCTGCCACATTATAGGCGCAAATGAATTAGAATCTATATGAGGAGTAGTATTGATTATTTTATGGATAAAATAGCATAACTCTAGATCTTACACCTACTTTGATTCTTGATCCATCAAAAAACATCTCCCATAGTCCTTCAAGTTCATGATCTTCATTAGCGAGTGAAGGGATTGAAACATCCTTTTCGTGTAATCAATAAACTCTCAAATCAGTCTCTTTTATGAAAGTATATAGATCAAGTACATGTGTTTTAGTGATGTAATTATCAAGGAAAAGATCAAAAATACCTTCAAAGGGGGAGGATGCTTCACCATCCATGACACCTTCTTCCTCTTTACTAATTAGATAATTCTGATTTGAACTTGTCTCCATGTATGGCTTAATATGAAACCTTGATAAGGGTTGAGTCCTTATAGTCACCTTGTTTCCATATCTTGTTTTAAAATCTAGAAAAGACTAGTTAGTAGAAAGGCACCCTCCTATCTTAGTTGTGAAGTCCCTTGACAAGCAAATAGCAAAATGGGTTGGAAGGTCTACCACCACAATGTCTTGTAAAATGGGGAAACTTAGGCAATCATGTAGGAATACTTTCAGACCTTTAACAAATCCCACTATCTTGGTTGGAGTCCTATCAAGCTAAAATGCACCTTTCCTATGCAATTCATACTTCAACCCCAATTTATCAGCCACTACCTTAGGCATGATAGTGATACTAGCTCCATTATCTATAATACAATTGTGAACCAATTTGTCTCCCATAATGAGTGTGAGGTAGAAGGGTGGAGGATTTTTAGATTTGGTAGAGGGATCTAAGACATGACTTGGAGAATTGGTAAAATCCACACTATTTTGCTTTGATGTTTGAGGGGCTACATGAATGTTCACTAGCTATTCTTGTAACAGCTCCATTTGACTAGGCATATGCAAGACTTTCCAAAGAGATATGCTTGTCTTGGAATTATTTAAAGAATCAAAAATATTTAGAGGTGATGTATCCACCCTTTCTTGAATTCTTGAAGGTAGTGAGGGAGTCTGAGCCTAATGCATTATAGGCTTGACAACCCTACTTGCATTCTGACTTTGTTGAGGGGCATGACTCATAGTAGGTATTGCACTAGGATTCACACTTTGTAGCCTTAGAGAGGCATCACTTGGAGTCATAAGGACTCCCGAAACATATCCTAGAGATCTCTTCTTAGTTCTTGTGTTGGATGTAATTGATGTGTTTTGATTCAACACATAATCATCTTTAGCTTGAAAGTTCATGATACCTACACTCTGGCTACTACCTTCTCCATGAATATCCCTTTGGATATGATTCACTTCTTCTTATATCATATAACTATTAGTTTATTCTTGTTCCACCAAATCTTGTCTATCTTCTCCACCATCATGCATAAACTGACCTTGAGGGTATCCCAATTGGTCCAAATGATCCTCCCCTTGGACCAGGTTAGCATGTACTAAAACAAAAAACTTCATGGAAGGAGTGGGATTAGGATTATAGGCATTAGGTTGCCTATTGAAACCTTGCTGAACCTATCCTCTTCCTTGGTAGTTGTATTGGGGTGGAGTTCTATAGCCTTTTTGAGGATAGTATTAATGGTTAGGTGGAGCATTTGTCTAGAACTGAGCTTGCTTGAGATGAGCTCATAATGATTGAATATCATCATATTTATCCACAACATTATCCATCTTCTTGGGAAAGGTTCTTGGCTTGACATTGGTGATAGGAACTTGTGCTACACTTGGAGCTTCAACCAAACTATGAGACAACAAAGGCATGAAAACTCTTGGAGGTAGCTTTCTAGCCTGTATTAAGATATTCTTAATTTTAATAGCCATCTCATATTCATTTGGTAGAGTGAATCCTCCAATTGACTATAACATCACTACCATATTAGTATTAATACCCTTGAGATAAGTGGGGAACACAAAGCTAGGAGGAGGTCTCATGACAGGCGGCAACCTATGCCAAGTCCTTTGAAATCTTTCATTAGAATTTCCCATAGATTCGTTAGGACCTCTCTTTATCACATTTAGTTGATTGATCAATGAGGTATGGTCACTCTTATTCTCAAATATAGTAATTAATAATTCCCCAAAACCATCCCAAGTTATAATGCAACCACCTTCCAAAGTCTTATACTAGTCAAATGCATTGCCTTTTAGAGACATAGCAAGCAATCTAATGGATATATTAGCTCGATTGATATTATGAAAGTTACAAAAATTCAAAATGTCTCTAATATGCTTAGATGGGGTAATAGGACACTCTCCATTGAAACCAAGGAGACTCTTGGTAGCATTAAGAGGAATAGGGTCGTATGCAGGAAGGTCAATTGGATTTTGGGTGTTGAAGGTCAAGAAAGGTTGTTATCTCTCAATTTCTCTTCTTCCCTCTTGATCTCCTATTTCTCCAACTTCCTCAACTTCTTCTTCTTCTCTAAAACCTTCTTGCCAAGGATCTCTAAGCACTAGGAATGGTTTAGGGTGTTGTTCTTCAAGAAGATCTTCAGCTAGAGGGGCTTCATCAAAAATCCTAGATGAACTAGTGAGGATCATGAAGTATAATGTGGCAAACTTGATCTAAAACTAGAGATTCTCACCTTTTAGAGTTTCCAAATTTTGGTTTAAGGATATTTATACAACCCTAGGCTTGTCAAGACCAACATTCACCTTGACATGCAAATAATTAGTCCCACTAGGCATGCTAGAATTGTTGTCCCCAAATTTTGCACCCTACAAGAGAGTGTTCAACCCTCTTCTAGATTTGGACAACATTGGAACATTTCTAAGTATGTGGGTATACCTATAGAGTAAATGAACCTCTATATTTAAATGGATAGCTCCTTGAATGTATCTATGCAAAATAACCTCTGTCTAAACCAATTTGATTGAAGGGAAAAGAGTTAGAAATTGCATAAAGAAAACCTGTTCTAAGAATGGTGATGCACCAAGATTATCTTTCACATAAATATCATACCCTATTATACAATACAAAAAGATACACAGACTATTTCCAAACTCTAAATATTCTAACACAAGTATTTCAGTATAGAGGTGAGATGTATGAAATGACATAAGGTAAATGAACTAAAAGATAACCTGTCTATTCCAAGAACAATTATACACATACATAAATTTAACATGCTTGGATGCACTCTATATGACCTATTAGACCTAGAAACCTTGATCAGGCATGAAATATAAAGGATAGAAGGATGAAAACCATCACTTCTTGTCACTATACATCACTTACACATTCAGGCAATTGCTCATAACTTTAAATAAAAAGACTTGTACTAATGCTTAAAGGCAGGATATCATTCCAGCAGGGCTTCACCATAATCTATGCGGTCTCCTTTTTTATAGTAACCCAAGGGATGTATTTATAATAGAGAGGAAGAGAGAGGAGGCCTTTAACACCAAGAGAAGGAATCCATCTATTAGAAGTCTTCATCTTTATCTGCAACCATCTTTGCAAATGATGCTCATTCAGGCCATTTGATTGATCTATGTCACCTCCAATGGTTATGCAGCTAGCTTGATGTATCAAAGATGATTTACCAACAGTTACACTAGCAAAAACATATATTTTTGAGCTAGGTAATGGCATCAATTAGTTATGCAAATGAGAGTCCACTTGTTACAGATTTGTCCTGATGCCTAACAGCTTCCCACTAGCTCACTGAGGTGTGTAATGGCATGGAGAAGAGTCACTTTAATTTTATTTGGCCTTGGAGAGGTGTCACCTAAAGTCTATGTGTATGACTGTATGGCATTTACAAAATCCTCTGAAACTTGTTCCAGCATGACCAAGTCTTTTGCTCCTTTTGATTGGCCGTCACAAATGATGTGGATCATGGTCTGACCAATGGTGAGATGAACCCTATGATGGGCTTTTGTGGATGAATAACATGAGCCATTGGATCTGCTTTGGATGATTAAGTGAGGACCATTGATTTGCCTAGGACCCATTATTTTGAATGCCAATGGTTATTTTTTGAGGTAGAAGTTGACGTTCATGCAATTGTCAACTTAACTAAGACCACTTCCTTTGAGCACCTTCCTCGTGGACCCTTTAATTTTATTCAAAACCATAAAATTTCTATGGCATATATTCCCTTTTTAATTTAGACCTATCTTTCTATGGACTCTATAGGTGTCCCTTTTCTTCAAAACCATCATTTCTCTATGGACTCTATAGGTGTCCTCCCTTCAGATTGATTCAAACATGCCCTTCGACAATCCTTCTATAGATTCTGCACAAGTGCCTATACCCTTAAAAAAAAATTTGAAGGATACTTTGGCATGAAAATACCCTTTGGGACCTTGGGTTTAGGGCACTTTATCAAAATGGTGACCCTTCTAAGCTTTTGAAAATGCCCTTCAGACTTTTCCCAAGTATCCATTCGGACTTTTGAAAATATCCCTTCAAGCTTTTTCCAGAGGACACTTTTGAAATAAAAAGACCCTTCAAACTTTTTTTGAAGGACACTTTTGAAATAAAAATACCCTTCAAACTTTTTTTGAAGGACACTTTGCACTTTTCTAACGGAACATTTTGAAGACAAAAGACTCTTCAGACTTTTTTTGAGTGTCCTTTCAGACTTTTGAAAATGTCCCTTCAAACTTTTTTTGAAGAACATTTTTGCAACAAAAATACCCTTCATAATTTTTATAGGGCACTTACATGACGAAAAACTTCTTTTTAAAATCTTGAAATGTCTAATTCTTTTAGAAAAGTTGGAAGGATGAATTCCTTTGGAGAAATTGCAAGGGACACTTTCCTTCGGATTGGTTGAAAAGACCCTTCAAAAAATTGTAAAGTGTTCCTTCAGGAAACTTGAAGTAGACCAATTCTTTGAAAATAAAAACCCTTTAAAAATATTATTTCATACAAAAAGTCCAAAACAAATCCTTTAGAAATCCTTCATAGATCCTTCAGAGACAATTCTTTAATAAAAAATGTAAGGGACATTTTTTTTTTGGAAATCTCACAAAGTACCCTTTGAAAAACCTGTTTAGGACACTTTCATGAGAAAAATACCCTTCAAGGAAAGAAAATGTTCCTTTAAAAAAGTACAAAGTGTCCCTTTGCTTTAGAAATGATCCTTCAGCATTCCTAAAATGTACCATTTGAAAATTTTGAAAAGGACCAGTTCCTTTGGACTTTTTGTTTTGGACAAAAAGTCTAAAACAATTCCTTTGAGACTTGGAAAAAAATACCAAACAAAGGCTTCCAAATGAAATAACACTTAGTCCTTTTTTGTTGTAGGGATGAACGAATAAAGATGCTACACCTAGCCAAAACAAAAGATGTAAAACTTGGGAATGAAAAATGGATAACAGGAACCATCTCTTGAAGACTATATTTTTCTTATAGATTTTCATGATGTTTTTCCTAAGGAATTACTAGGTTTGCCTCCCAAATGAGAGTTTGATTTCTCTATCGACATTATACCTAGATCAAAACCATAATGTAAGACACTGTATAGGATGATGACCATAAAATTAGTTGAATTAAAGGCAAAACTCCAAGATATATTGGTAAAAGGTTTGATTAGGCCTAGTGTGTCACCATGGGGTGTACCAATTATTTTTGTAAAGAATAAGGATGGTACCCTTTGACTTTCCATTGATTATAGAATGCTAAACAAGGCAACTATCAAGAATAGGTATTCACTATCTCGTATAGATGATATTTTTGATCAAATGTGTGGTGTAATGATATTTTATAAGATAGATCTTAGAGAAGGATATCATTAGTTGATGATTTAGGAGGAGGATATTATGAAAACAACTTTCAAGACTCACTATAGGCATTATGAGTTCACAGTGTTACCTTTTGGGTTAACCAATGCACCAAAAAAAAAGAATCTCATGAATAGGATACTCAGAGACTATTTAGATCACTTTGTTTTGGTCTTTTTGGATGACATTCTTATCTATTCTAAGAATGAAGAGGAACATCTACAAAATCTAGAACTAGTTTTGCAAAGGTTGTGAAAGCACAAGCTATATGACAAATTGTCTAAATGTGCATTATTTTAAAAAATAGTGCAATATCTAGGGCATATCATTTATGTAGATGTCATTTATATAGATCCATCTAAGATAAGGGCCATTATGGAATGGACAACACCTAAAAATGTGCATGAGGTAAGGAGTTTCATGGGATTAACAAGCTATTATTGGAAGTTCATTCTGAACATTTCTAAGATAGCTAATCTAATTATCCCCTTACAATGGAAAAACCAAAATTTTGACTGGTCTGAGAAATGTGAATTAGATTTTTAAGAGTTGAAAATAAGACTTATATCAGCACCAGTGTTGAGAGTTCTTGATTCCAATGGATAGTTTTCAGTGATCATAAATGTTTCAGGAGAAGGTTTAGGTGGAGTTATCATGCAAGATGGAGCAGTGGTAGCTTTTGAATCAAGGAAATTGAAAACTCATAAGGTGAATTATGCTCCTCATGACCTTGAAACTGTAGTGACTATTCATGCTTTGTAAGTTTGGTGACATTATTTTTTGAGAAAACCATTCGATCTTACGACTGATAACTTGGGACTCAAATATATCTTCACCCAACCAAATTTAAATGCTACTCAAAAATTTTAGTTAAAGTTCATTTTCGACTATGACTTTGATATTAATTATGTCAAGGGTAAAGAGAATAGTGTAGCTGATGCTTTGAGTCGTAGAAGGTGCATAAAAGTTGTAGCTACTATTAGAAGTACTTCAGAGACCAAGTAATTAAGTTCTCACCAGGAGATTATTACTATGAATAGGTCAGAGAAGTATTGTCTATTAATGCCGAAGATCATTGGTATAAAGGATTTAGTTTTAAGAGTCACAGTCTTTTACATTTTAATAAGAGAATGTATGTGCCTGATCGAGAGAATATACATAACATAGTATTGAAAGAGTTACACAATGCCCCATATTCAAGACATCTAGGAGTCAAAAAACTAATGGTAAATTTTAGACCTCTATATTTTTGGAAGGGAATCAAGAAACATGTGGTAGATTTTGTGTCACATTGTCTAGAAAGTCAATGAGTGAAAATAAACATGTACACCTAGCTAGATTTCTATATCCACATGATATACCAGAGTGAAAGTGGAAGGTGATCAGTATGGACTTTGTCCAAGGTTTACCAATGTCATAGATTAGGCATGATATGATCTTTGTAGTTGATGATAAACGAACCAAGGTGGCTCATTTCATATTAGGTAACTTGATAGATGATGTGCCTACCCTTGCAAAGTGATTCGTAAAGTAAGTGTATAGATTACATGGATTTATAAAGAAGATAATTTTGGATCGTGATCCAATTACGACTTCCAAGTTTTGGGTTACTCTAAACTTAGCTTTAGGCATGCATCGTAATTTCAACATCGCATATCATCTAGAGACTGATTGTCAGACTAAGCAAGTAAATTAGGTTCTTCAAGATCTTTTACATATGTATTATATGGATCAAAAATAAAAATAGGAAGATTATCTTCCATTGATTGAGTTTGCCTATAAAAACTCATATCAATTTATTGTGAAGATGGCACCTTTTGAAGCACTATACGGTAGAAGGTGCTGGACACCAATCAGTTGGGATAGGTTAGAGGATAGGGTAGTATTTAGGCCTAAGATGCTTTCTAAAATGGAAGAACAAGTCAAGTTAATTAAATAGATATTGGTAGATGCCAATGATAGACAAAAAGGTTATGCTAATTTGAAGAGGATAGATAGGCAATATTTTGTTAGTGACAAAGTGTTTTTATGGGTTAAGCTACAAAAGAGTTTGATTAAGTTTGAGAAATCAGTAAAACTATTACCCAAATATGTAGGACCCTTTGAAGTGTTAGAAGTGATCAATCTTGTTACTTATATGCTTGCATTGCCACTGACATTAACTCTTTTACATAATGTTTTCCATGTATCATATCTCAAAAAGTATATAGTTGATCCTTCACCTATTTTGAATTGGAATGCTTTATAGGTTCTAGATGCTTGGTCATGGTAGAACCAGTCAGAGTAATTGACACTCAAAAACTTCATTTGCATAATAGAGAAGTGTCACAGTGCAAGATCTTGTGGGACCAATACTATGAGGATAGTGCTACTTGGGAAGACTTTGATGAGTTCTTCAAGCTATTTTTGCATTTATTTGCATGATTGATGCTTGATATTATATTTTTATTTTAGTTAAACTCTTTTGATATTCTAACAATATTATCTGAATAAGTGTAATTAGGATGATGACCAATTTTAGGGGAGGATGTTACATCCCGATTTCACCCTATGATTTTACTTTTAAATCCATGGATTTAAAATAGTTAATAACTGATTCTTTATTTCTTTGATTTGACCACTATGACATATACTATTGGGAATAATGATATTGATGATTTATATATGTGAAGTGATAATTGTATTTAATTATTATGTGCATTGTAGATGTATTCTTATTAGTCTTGTATCATTGGATATATATATGATGACTCATATTAACTACATATTTGATATGAGGTGGATGTAGGATGGGTCTTACCCTCAGAGCTTGATGAGGGATAGCATCATCAGAGAGGGTAGTGTACATAAGATGATTGCGGTACGATAGAATGAAAATGCTAGTAACCCAAATTCACACACCACCATAGATTGACTTGTTAAATTCTTTACATTAATCTGATTTACTCGTATTATGCTCATTCATTATAGAATAGTTTGAATTAATCATATTTTGGTTGTGCTTAAAAAAGGAATGAGTTCTTGTTCTAAAATTGGTTATAGTGATTACTATGTTGTGGACTGCTTTATATTGTTCTTTATAAATTGTGTCATTTATGCATCTTTCAATAGGAAATTAAAATAGTAGTAATGCTAGATTTAATTTGTCAAAATAAAGACTTATTATAATATTAAATTATTTAATTATTGTATTAGATAATTATTAATTTATGACATTCAACATATTAATTATGCTAATTAAATATGAGTATAAATCCTAATTAAACACTAGGATGAACATATACTTTATAAGGCTTATCTAGTATCAATCAAGTATAATTGATTATTAATGAGTAATGCATGAAATTTTATGATAAACACCAATAATAATAAATTAATAACAAAACAATCCAAAACAAATAAAAGTGTAATAAACAAACTATGATAAACACACAAAAATAGACAAACACAAACAATGGTTAATCACAATGTTAGTGTAGAAAGAAAATAAATTATTTATGCACATGTAATAGAGACATTACACTCTACGATAGGGTGACCTCTAAGATAAGTGATAAAGAAAACGGTACAAAAATAAAAGAATAATGGACACAAATTTTCCCCTAAGTGATGGGAAGTAATGACACACAAACAAGACGAACAAAAAATTGCCTCTAGGCTATAGGGGATAATAAAATAAAATAAATAAAAAGGGGGAGGAGAAGAAAAGGAAGAGGTAGTTGAGCTGACTCTAGATGCACTAGGCAAGTGGAATTTGCCTACATAGTTCCATGGATATAGGATCCAACATGAACTTCAAACCCAATGTAGTTCTCATAGGATATGGGATAGAAGAAAAGTGATGACAATAAATATGATTGACATGTAGAGGAACATGAAAATATTCTCACAAAATAGTGAGTGAATAAGAAAAGAGAGTATGGTTTAAGTGAAACCACAATAAAAAAACAATAAATGAGTCAACACAAATGAAGTGAATTGAGAATTCAGAGCAATCTATTACATCTATGGTTGAGAAATTAAAATATCTTGAAAAATAACAAGAGCGTAAAGAAAAGCCAAGGTTGTAATAATAAATTGTGTTAAAATGCACAATGCACACAATGGTAACTCATAAAATGATGAGAGCATATAATGATTTCTCACAAAATGATGAGAGTATAAGATGAATCCAAGTGGGCATTAGTGTATCAAATTCAAATACACAATGCTCACAATATAAACTTAGAAAATGGTGAGGGCATACAACTAAGGTCAATAAAGATTAGGAAACTAAAGGACAAGTTTTTACTTTTAAAATAGATAGGAGTCCCAGGATAATTAAGGAAAAGAAGTTGTCAAAAAATAAAATAAAGTATGGCCAAGCTAACCCGAAATACTTCATGTATGCAAGTGTTGCCTACATAGTCTGTGTGGACATCAGGCCGATGTAGTTCTCCCAAAAATGGGAGGAAAAAGATCAAGGTGGTCTAGAAATAAACTAAACAAATAATATGGCCCCACCCAAAAAATTTGATGACTTTATATCCCATGAGAAGGTTCTAAGCCAATTTCCATGATTTTGTAAATTTTAAGGTTTTATAGATCTATTACAAATGTTTGGGGGTTTTCTATGTGTCTCAACTCGATTGAGAATTACAAGAGACTAAACGGTCCAATTCAAAAAATGGCAAGATCATGGCTCAAGTTGCTTGAAAAATGGTGAAAGCACTCAAGATTAGAATAAACAATGGTACAATGCAATGTTTTTGGTCTTTAGTCGTATATATTTCTAATGCTTTTTAAGTTTTAAGATAAATAATGGAAACATAATATGAATAAAAGTATAGTAAATCACTTAGTTGAGGAGATGCACTTCCACAGGTAATAGTGTAAACAATAGTTAAACTAGCTACAATGGGTTGATAGCTAAACTGGATATAATAGTGAAATAATAGAACTAGAATATAAACAAAGGTACAAAGAACCACTTAGCTGAGGAGATACACTTCCATAGGTAAGAGTTCAAAAAATAGCTAATTTGGATGCAACAACATAGAGGCTATTATCTTGTTGTTAAGGTGATGATGACTACCAAGCAGTAGAAAAATAAAAATAGAACAATACGCAATGGATAAAAAATCTAAGGAACCATCCAACAGGCAAAAACCATGTGTTGACATACCCTCATACACTTATCTATAAAAGAAGTTACAGATACTGATCAAGATAAAATACCTCATAAAATAATCCTTGAATGTGTCTAGAACACTGATGAATCATAATTAGGATCATAATTGGTATTGGGTATAATAGTCTTGGGTTACAATGGTCTAGGGCTAGTGAAATAAAAATGGTTCAAGTTACAACGGTCTAGGTTACAACAGTCTATGGTTACAATAGTCCAAGGTTACAACAGTCTAGGGTTACAATGGTCCAAAGTTACAATAGTCCATAATGAAATGGTTCAAAATGAAATGGGACAAGTTATAAATGTAATGGAATAATAAACGACTTTGTCAAAAGTTGACCCCAAGTAAGGGCTCTTGTAGACAATGGCTCTTTAAATGTTTTCAAGGTATAAACATTTCATATTTATAATGTTCATGGGTTCTAGGAGTTTTTTGCTTGCTAGATTAACCAACCTGTATGCCCCCAATCCATAGTTTGTTGTAACCACGTATGGGCTGAGCTAATTGGGTTAAAATTTACCCTTTTTCTTACATTTAGCATTAGTGTTCTTTTGGTTCTCCTTCAATACCAAGTCTCCAATTTCAAACTCCGGAGGGAAAATGTATTTTTTATAGTTGCGATGCAACCTATTCTGATATGCTTTTAAGTTATATAGGGTAGCTAAATACTTACCATCAAGTAGTTTTATCTCTTACAACCTAAAAACTCTATAATATTGGTCATCAAAAAATTTCTCCAAAGATACCTGTAATGAAGGTAGCTCGACTTCAATTGGGACAATAGCCTTTATACCAAACACTAGGGAATATGGAGTGGATCCTATACGGGTTCACTAATTAGTGTGATAGGCCAATTATGGCTAGCATCATTGATAATCTTCTTGAGGATTGTGACAATGGTTTTGTTAGACACCTCGGCTTGACTATTGCCTTGTGAGTCATATGGTGTAGACTTATTATGTTTAATTTTGAACATGGTACAAAAATATTTTACATCTTTATTCACAAATTAACCACCATTATAAAATATAATGCAGGTTGGGATACGATATCGATAGATGATATGATAATGGATAAATTTGACTATCTAATTTCTAATGATGTAAGTGAGAGGAATGGCCTCAATCCACTTATTAAAATATTTGGTAGCAATAAGAATGTGTTTGTGGCCATTAGAAGATGTTGGGTTTATTTTCTCGATGAGATTGAGACCCCATGTAGAGAATGGCTATGGTGTAGTGATTGGTTGTAATAGTAATGAAGGTGTATGTATCAAATTACCATGTTATTGATAGGAAACACACCTCTTGACATAATTTCAATCATTTGTTTCCATCTTGGTCCAAAAGTACCTTGTTCAGAGGAGTTTCTTGGCTAATACTACACTGCTAGTGTGGCCCCCACACATTCCTTTGTGGACCTCCTTAAACGCTAGCTTAGGACTTCCCAAATATAAATAATGAATAAATGTTCCATCATATACCTTATGATAAATCATGTTTTTAAGGAGGGTATAATGGGCTAGGCGATGAAGGAATATTTTCTAGTGATTGTGTGAAAGGTCAAGAGGAAGAATTTGGTCATGAAAGTAATTATAAATATCTTGGTACCAGATTTGTTTAGTGTGGAGATTGGGACTTGTAATTATACACCCCCCCCTCTATATATGGTAATGCATGAGAATGTTTTAGAAGGTTCTTGATGAGAAACTGATACTCTTTAGTAATGCTGGCAACTTATACCATGGACCCAGTTTTTGCCATTACATTGATGGATTTTTTATTCGCTTGTGGCTCTTGATCAAACTATAGGAACTTGAAGTGTAATTTGAGATTGTCCACAATGTGATTTTATGGTACAAGATCTTCATCTCTAGTTTGATATTGGTTTGTGGTCTGATTAATGATTAATTCAGAATCCCCATAAACGACTAACTACTATATATCCCACTATATTGCAAGATGAAGTCCCATACTAAAGGATTCATTCTTGGCCATGTTGTTGGTGTAGTTGAAGTTGATATGGAATGCCTTGGGTATAAGGTCCCCTTGTTGTATGAATAGTAAAATACCAACCTTAGATCCATGAGATGTAAAGAAGCCATCAAAATATAACTTCCATTGTTCAATTTCATGAGCTACTTTATCTATTGTCATGATAGAATCATCTATGAAATCAAATGTGAGTGGTTAGTATCTATAATAGGAGCCCCAACAAGTTGATCTACATTGACCTACCCCTTAATATCCTTTTGGTTTTAAGACTCAACATCAAATTCACTCAAGATCATGACCCATTTATCCATGCAACCTATAAGAGTTGCCTTGAATAATAAATATTTGAGAGGGTCCACTTTAACAATAAAAATAATTTTATTGTTTAGCATGTAGTGATATAAATTTTGGGAAGCAAACACCATTACTAAACAAGCCTTCTCAATAGGTGTATAATTATGCTTGTATGTTAAGAGTGTTTTTCTCAAATAATAAAATGCATTTTCCTTACATTGGTCATCATGCTGGGCCAAGAGTATCCCCCAGTGTATATTTTGTGGTTGAGACATTAATAAAGCAATGGTTGTCAAAGTGTTGGTGGTCTCAATATTGATGGGTTGGCCAAGTATGCCTTGATATTTTAAATTGTTTGTTGACAATCCATATCCTACTGAAAAGTGACCCCTTTCTTTAAGCGGTGTGTGAAAGGATGACACTTGTCTACCAACTATGATATAAACCTAAGAATAGATTGAATTTTTCCCTATAGGCTACAAAGTTGTTTTATATTAGAAGGTGGAGGCATTTTAATGATGGCCTTGACCTTATTAGGATCCACTTTAATCACTTTCTGTGATACAATGAATCCTAGCAATTTTACCAAAGTGATGCTAAAGACACACTTCTTAGGATTAAGATGAACCTTGTATTATTGAAGTCTCTCAAATATTCTTCATAGAATATCAAGATATCTATCACGTATTCTTGATGTTGCTAGAATACATCAATGTATTCCTCAACTATATCATGCATCATGTCATGGAAGATGATAGTCATGGCATGTTGATAGGTGGCACCAACATTCTTCAAGCCAAAAGACATGACTTGGTAATATAATGTTCCCCATGGTGTGGTGAACACAGTCTTGTGTTGGTCCTCTAGGGCTATCTTAATTTGATTGTACCTAGAGTATCCCTCCATGAGGGATAAATCTCATACCCAGTAGTTGAGTCAACAACCATATCAATGCTGGGTAGAGAGAAATAATCTTTAAGACATGTTTTATTGATATCTCAAAAATTAGTACAAATGTGTATGCCATGTAGCTTTTTGCTCACTAGGACTACATTTGATATCCATTCAAAATAGTCTAGTGGTCTAATGAAGCCAGCTCCCAATACTTTTTTAATCTCATTCACCAAAATAGCAATGCATGGGTGCATCTTTCTCAATTTATACTTGATTGGCTTTGCATTTGGATTTACAACAAGTTGATGCATGACCAAGGTAGGGTCTAGGCCTAACATGTTTTAATAAGCCCATGTGAATATGTCAACAAATTCCCTTAGAATAGTGATAATATAATCATGCTCTTTGTTAGTGAGTGATGTTCCTAGATAAAAATATTTAGGATATTCATAGGTTCCCAGGTTCACTTTAGTGGTATTTTATATAAGAAGTGTAGAGACATCCTCTAAAATAGTGGGCAATATTTGATCATGATCCTCTTCTTCTGCTTCAGCTTTTAGTTGTGAGGCCCAAAGCTCTGGATAGTGAGAGGAATCTGAGTCTTTCAGTTCAGGTAATGGCTACTATAAAATACATAAGGAAAGTATAGAGTAAGATGTTTAAAGACTTTATGTTGTTTAGAGGTGATATTGACACTGGGCCTTATGTGGAGATGAACAAACTTCCCTATGAAAGAGTGCTTGAAACAAGTTTTCACTCAAGGGCTTGTCTTTTTATTTACTTTTTCCCTAATCGATGAGCACCTCAAAGAGGTTTTCACCTGAAGATCTCAATGTTTTATCTTTTGTATGAGCAAGAAAGTTTACCTACTCTCCAAAGTAGGCAACAATGTCCAATGAAAAATCAAACCCTTGTTTGTGATGTCCAAATGGAAATCCATCTCTTAGGCCCATGCACTTAGAAATAGAATCCTCATTCTAAAATTCATTGAGGGGTATGACAAAATTTTGCTTGTCCCAATAATAAGGTTAAGGTGGCAAAGGTAAGTGGATAATGGGTTGTGATAGTCATAATAGAATTGGAGTCAAATAAATTAGTGTCAACTAGCTCATCATAAGCACTATAATGGGACATTATGTCACTATCAGAAGTTTCTTCGTCAGTTAATAAAGAGGAATCACTGTAAAAATACATGAGGTCACCCTCGAGTAGTATAAATCTAAGACTTTGATTCATAGTAGGTTTACCAGTTGATAGGGGTTCCAGAATACCTTGTTCATTTGACCCTAGGCCATTTCTTGCATAATCCAAACTATCTATAATTTGATTAGGGATAGGGTACTTGGGATTATAAAAATAATTGGCTAGGCCATCAATGTATAACCAATCTACCTCATTAGTTACTGGTATAAATACCACTAGTGGTTTTTACATGTTCTTTTGCCAAATCATGTTGGGCTTTTTAGGGCTTTCAAAACGTTTAGGTCTACCATAAGACTTAAGAGATTTAGGAAATTTTCAAATATGAAAGGTATCTTTCAAATGGTACATAGAAATGCATGGGTCCTCAATAGTGAGATACTTTGTAAATGCTACAAGAAATGGATTGGTCAAAGTGGAAGCAAGGTCACTAGGGTTGATATAATTAGATTTGGGTGGTTTATAAACTATTACTTTATTCTTCTTGGCTACAAATTTAGAGCCATGGAAATAGTTATAATTGTGATATTCAACCTCTAGGTGTTTACAAAATTGGCATGGCTATAGATTAGCATAATTGGTGACCTTAATTCCAATATGGGAGAACTTGAGGCTAGATGGGACAACCCATACTTCATCGATTCAAGGATGACCAAGAGGTATATTATAGGGAAATTTTATGTCCATGACATGGCATAGGGTATCATGGGATATAGACCCAAAAATTATTGGCAAAGATATGGTCCCTAAATATTGTCTTTCAACATTATCGTATGCCTTGATCGTGATTGTTTTTAGTTATATATATTTGGTTGTATATCCCAACCATTGTATCAAATTTAACAACACTATGTTTAGCCTTTAACCATTATCTATAAGAACCCACTTTATTTTGTGATCTTTGATAATGACCTCAATGTACAAGAGATTATTATGGCTCAGACCAAGGGAAGACATATCTCCTTGATAAAACATAAGTTTTTAGCTTAGAGATAGATGCCCCGTAAGTTTTTCGAATTGAGTGGGATTAATGTCTTTAGGAACAATGGACTTGTGAAGGAATTTATTTAGTATATTTTTATGAACTTCTAAAGTGCACAAGATATTGATAATAAAAATCTATGTAGAAGTTTTGCTTAGTTAGTCTTGAATACTGTATGGCTTCTCAACGGAAGGACAAGAGGTTTTAGATTTGGTTGGTACAGTGTTCAATTTAAGATCATAAGGCAAAGTTTTTAGATTTGATTCAATGTTGGAAGAAGGCAAAGGACCTTGGAGGGTGACTCATGAGCGTCTATTTGTGATTTCACAATTTTGAATCGATAAGTAGTCATTATAATTAGAATAAGTGGAAGGCACATGGTTTAAATTTAGATTAGGATTAGAATAAAGTGAAGGGCCTTAAATGGTAACTCATGAGAGTCTAGTTGTGATTGTGAAATTTTGAGTTGGCAAGGATCCATTGTAATTAGAAGAATGGGGTGATGGTCTAGAAATAGTAACCCATAGAAATTGAGGCACAATGGAATTGCCTAAACCTAGTGTGACATCACTCTAAGGAGAGGGTGTTAACCCTAAAATAAGGGGACCAAGACTTTGAGAAGTGTTGGATGGTTCACAGGCTTTGATTGTAATGGTGTTGATGTGATTATTAAAAAAACACCCCATGATGTTATTATAATCATAAGGCATCGTATTTTAGCCCAGGGCATTAGCTTCGGTATTATGATTATGTTGATTTGGTTTTTGGCCTTGTCCTCACTAACATTGGCCTTGACCTTGATTCTAGTTGTTCCTCTATTATTTTTTATTGTGTTTTGGAAATAGGTTTTTGTAGATGACCATGTCTTGATTAGTGTTTTGAACTATTCATTTCACCTCAATTTCTCTATTTTCAATCAAGTCCTCAATAAGATGTCTTAACTATGTGCAACAGTAAACAACATGGTTGATGACATGATGGAAAATGTAAAACTCACCTTCTTGATACCAGTTCGGTTTAGATTGATCTTCTGGAAATCATTTTTGTATAGGCCATACAATCAAGTTGGTTGCCAATAGTTTCTAGAATACTGCCTTAATAGGTTCTCCTAGTTTATTGAATGTTCTATATTTATTAAATCCTCTACTTGGAAGGGCTCTCTATAAAGTGGTTGGTAGATTGGGTTGCACATTTAGAACTGATAGATCCTACACTATCTATGTTGCCTTGATTGTGTCACTTCATTACTTGCTATATTCTTGTGCTTATTAAAAACCTTGGGTTCTTATGTAGTGGTATCTTGAGCAGGTGGTTGAGTCAAATTAGATATTTGACCCTATGAATGGATTTTCACAAAGCCTCTAGTAAAAAATACCTTTTCAATCTGCACTCCCTTCTTAATAATTTCATTGAATGTGTTGGAAAAATCAATTCTTATATTGTGAGATACTCTAAGGTACATATTATGTGCAAAAATATCATCCAATTATCTATCTGGTAGATTGTGTTGAAATCAACCAGCTAATGCTTTCCACCATTATAAGTGCATTGTGAAGATTTCTCCATCTCTTTGTCTTACCTTTCATAAGTCAACCACTATTAACTCATGCTCAATGTTATAAGATAAATGGTTGTCAAATTTTTGTGATAGATCATTCTGATATGGCACCGATCCCTTAGGCAATTTAAGAATCCAATTTGATGTTTGTGTAGCCAAATTGTGTGGAAACAAGTAGAGTAAATAAACACTATTGTAGGTTACCTCTTGGCACAATACAAAAAAGGCTTGAATGTGTTATCAAGGTTCAGCCTGCCCTTTGTATTTATCAGATTTGAGTGCCTCAAAATGAGGTGGAAAGGGGATCTAGAGAATGCTTAAGTCAAATGAATAAGGGCATATCTCATCAAACTTATAATTCTTGACCCTATTACCTATTTCAAGTCTTGTAACTATTTATTTTAGTGAATTCCACTCTTGCATGTTTGGTGCATTTGTTGGTGGAATATAATTTTTCTAGGTAGGAATGTATCCCCCCTATGTGGTCATATTAGGGATATGAATCCTTTGGCCATAATTTTGGTTTTGAATTACTTTTGGATGTGAGTAGGTTTGACATTGTTGGTTTAATGAATTTTATTGTTGATTCGTAGTTACTTGATTTTGATTCCTAGGAATCTATTGTTATGAGCTATAGGAAATTTGTTGATTTTGGGGTACCTAGTGCCATTTCACCAAAGGAAATTATCATTGATGGTTCACAAGGGAACTTTTTGCACTTGGAATGAACTCACTAAAGTGTTTTGTAAAACACCCCCAATCTATAATTGTTATGGGTCTTGATAATGTGTTGTTGAGAATGGGCAAGATTCTCCTAATGGTTAAAAAAAGTATGTTCCATATCAAGTAGATCTTACTGTGAAGCATCTATAGGTTTATTTTGTTTAGGAGAAGCCACAAGGTTCACATAAAATGTAGGATCAAATAATTTTTATTATGTTTGGTCTATCATTTATTCTTACTCCCTAAAAGTGGTATTGTTGATGGAAGTCACAACTAAAGAAGTTATTAGGTCTATGACAAATTGATCAACATATTGTTGACTGATTTGTTGGATCTTGGTAGTGAGATCATGATCAATTAGAGAGGACTCCATAAGTGGTTTTTTCCCTTTTCTTGCAAAAGCAATGTTAGATTTTGTGACACAAGTAAGAGGTTACTCTAGTTGTTCCTCTACTCAGATAGGCATGTGTAATTGTTCCATTGGGAACTCAAGTGGCAATCTAGTTTCTGATTTTATTAACCTGAGGAGAGATTCATCTTTGTCCTCTATAGGTTGTTGTTCATAATAACCCTAATAAGATCCTACAGTTATTGGGATATCATCAAACATGATTAATTGTTCTTTTCCATTATAATAATGCTCTTCCTCATAACTAAGGCCATAAGATACCCCACTATGAGCATACATTTGCATTTTTAAATATGGTTTTCTACATTTTCAAAGTGTTTTGAATTGGTTTACAAATGTTAAAAGATGTTTTTGGACTCTTCAATCAAACAAATACAAGATAAATCAAGACTATAATTAGAAAGTGAAAGGCATGATGCCACAAAAATTAGAAGAAAAAAGTTATGAGAATAATTGACCTTGGTTGGTCAAAATTGATAATTAGAAGAGGGTAAAACAATATTGGAACTTAGGGTGTAGGCTAGGACATGAAAACCTAAGTTTAAAGTATGTCAATACTATAAAAATCTAAGAACAACTATGGTGAGTCATGGTTAGAAAATTAAAAGAAGATTTTTCAGATCAAGAAGCTTAAGACATAAACAAACAAACTTAGGATGTGATTTAACATAATAAATCCTAGGTATAAAACCCAAAACACATGGACAACACAATAGTGCACCATGGAAAATAAAGTAGATTGGTCAAAGAGCTTAGATTTGAGTGATTACAAGATAATCTAAGTCCATAATAAGAATAGAATAGGAAGTGTCTAGATAATGGCCTTTTAAACCAAATGGAAAATATCACCCAAGTTACTCAAACCAAGCATGAAAGGTGAACCACCCAAGCCCAAGTGGTAGGCATGACTCTAGTGTAGACCAATTGTGTTTTGGATTAGAACTTAAAAAGGCAAGATTTTGAATTTGGGTTAAAAAGGACTTTAGATTTGTAAATGATGAATAGTCTAGACTCACATGAACAATGTAATGATGTTATTTGGGAATACAAACAAAAATGATTTAATTTAATTTTGAACAAGGCTAAAGATGTTTTAAATTTGACCAGTGTAACACCTCTTTGTTCAAAATAAAGGGTGTATAACAAGTTTTTGGTCTTTGGACGTGTTTTGGTTCACACATAAATATTTTTTTAGACTCAAAATATAATGCAAGTAAACAAGAACAATGGAAACACCAAAGTATATGTCCTATCTTAAAAACTGACAAGGTTGCATTGCACTCTTAGATTTCATTGATATACTCTTTCTTGAGAGGAAATAAGTTATAAATCTAATAAATTTAGATGCACATAAAAGTAGGGTTTTTAGGCCCCCTCTTCTATCAAGAGATCATACGATGACATGGAACTTATGGCTACTTGACTTGCACCAATAATACTCTATGGTAAATGGGGTTTATCTAAAAACTATGAAGTTTTGCACATTCTAATTGGTCCTATATGTGTGATTAACACCAAGATATTACACATCATTTGGATTTGATTTAACTAGCTTGTTGTAAAAAGGTATTATCCTTTTTATTGTTGGTGTAGGCCTTTTTCCCATTGGATTTTGGCTACATGGTTGCATTGCTTGCTTAGGGCTCTAGAGGACATGTTGGTTACTTGAAAATATTAGTACCACATTAACTAAAATGTGTGTTATCTTTCCCTCTCCAACCTATATATACACTTCTCTCTCTTTGTATTATTCATTAAACATGATATAGAGTATTTCATTTTCTCTTATTCTTTTTACAGTATTTTTCTATGCTTGATTTCATTCATTAGTAACTTCATTATGATATGCACTTGCTCGACTCATGAGATCACTCCATCATCTACAATTTGTTGATCTAGTGATTTTTGTTGTAACTCTTTTATGGTATCAAAGTGTCAATCCATGTTCAAGATTGTTTGTTTGGTTGGTTATTTTCTATTGTTTCATGAAATCCTAAGATTTGTTATTATCTCATAGAAATTGTTGAAATAGTTTAGATCTGAAAGTTTTCTATTGAGGAAAATTTGGCTTATTGGATCTATTGATTCTTTTTGAACTAGGCATAATATCTTTCTACAAATCTGATTGGCAAAAAAAGAGAAGAGGCGTCAGTCTTTTTATTGTTTTTACTTGTAATATTGCTAAAAGGTGCTTCAAATTTGCCTTTTTTTATAATTTGAGTTGGTAGGCATTGGATTTTTCTATTTTTTTCTTGTCTCAAATTTGCGGTTTCTAGGCATTGGAAGAGCAGATTCATGCATGGCAAGCCAAGAAGAATTAACATCTATTTTGGCAGCATCCCCTGTTCATTGCATTGTAAAGAAAAAGACCAATTTGATCTTGGCATTTAAAGTATCTTGGTGACATTGCTTTTTTCTAGATATGATCTGCTACATCTAACTTCATCCTATGGCTTCATAGATCTATTGTTTCTGAGATCTATCACTTGACATCACCTTGCAAAGTTTGACATCATTATTATCTATTTTTGGCATCTTTTTTCCATAGTGACATCATTCTTTTTTGGTTTTAGCATCATCTATCAAAGCTTAGCATATTTTTTTTGTTGAGAAAGGCATTGGAGATCTGCTTTAGATATGTTGTTTTCAACTTGATAGAAAAAGACTTTTTTCTATAAAATGAGGCATTGGATCTGCTATAGGAGAAGTGGAGTTGAGTTGTGGAGGTGAAGTGTAAAAGTGAGGCATTGAAAGAGGAGAGGATTTTTGCATGGAGATATGCCATTTGTCTTTGACATTGGGTCTCATTACTCTGATCACTTTGGCATCATTTTTAGACTATTGTGTTGCAATCCCAAGCTATTGCTATGGGACTTTTAATATCAACTAGTTTTTACTATAGAAGTGCATTAGAATCTACACTTGAGTGGTCTTTGGTACCTCTTTTATCTTCATAGAGCCTCAAATAAGACTTATACCTAGCATTGGGTACCTTGGATGCACCCTTCTTAGTCAAAACAATTGTAATCCATCATTTCTCCACTCAAAAAATAGCCTGCTAATTTCTTCTTTTTTATAAACTCTATATTTTTTGCTTAAAGAAAAAGCCACACTTCCTTTCACACATATTAAGGTGATTGTGCAAAAAAAATTATTTTCATTAACATTTTTAAGTCCGTGGAAAATTTTGGTTCCAACGAGTGATTGGAAGGTATATTTTACCTCATCCAAGGGTATTTTTTTAAGTTTCAAATGCAAGTTTTTAGTCATAGACCTATTTATGGAAAATTGTTTTGTTAAAATTTTGTAAACGGTAACTCAAGATTGAGTACCATATTTTGAAAAAGTGTGTATTTTATTGTTTCCCATACATTGGGCTAATTTTCCTTGTAAAATTCATTACTTTATAAAGTACCAAAATTTGGGGGGGCACTTGACATAATTTCAAGGGGGTTGTACTATGGTTGTGATTTTGTTCTGTCATTCTCTCATTTTCCACACATTTTATTTCTAAAACAAAAATTAACACATTAATCTTAATTATTTAATAGATATTAGCATTGTTAATGCACTCACACACTTCAACTACCAGGAATGAAAAAGTAAGATTACAATGGTTTTTAGAAGTGAAGGGTTGTTCCACATAACTATGGGGATAAAAGTTGAGCCCATAGTTGAAGAAGATAAGATAAAATGGTTTAATAGATGTGATGAATCTTTTAGAATATTATGTCTTTCAGTGTCATTAGAACTCCTATTTCACATAAAGTTGGCTAAATCTCCCAAATAAATATGAGACACCCTAGAAAAAGTGTTTGAAAAAATTGACACCATGAGGGGTCATGAGCTTGAGATTGAGCTAAATATTCTGAGCCCTATCAAATTCACATTTTAGAGTACTTCTTCACTAATATTAAGTTATTTATATTACAGTTAAAAGAGTGTGGAACTAAGAAGAAAGATGAGTAGTTAGTTCTTTCTATGCTTGCAAAATTAGGACCTGATTACTCTATATCTGTCTCTACCTTTTATGTGACCAAGAGATCCATGGGAGAAATTGGACAATATCATCCTTAGATGAATTCATTTCAGATTTAACTAAGGAACGTGATAAATTAATCCAGATGGGAACCCTCAAGTCTTACAAACCTTCAACCCTCATTGTCGAGAATGGGAAATAGAAAACCTCTAGCAACAAGGATAATAAATAGAAGAGTAAGGAATTTGAGAAGAAAGAACAAAAAACCACTACAAAAACTAGCATTAAAACCTCCTCCTTTGAAGGGAAACCTAAGAGAGAAAAGGTTAAGTTCTCTTATTGCAATAAGAATGGGTATGATGAGTACAAGTATATGAAGAATAGAGATAAACCACATTACACATCTCTTAGATAAAAATAATATAGGGGTCTCTGAGTCTATCAAACAGTCATCATCAGCCAAAGAATATTCTATGGCCAAGAAAAAGGGAAGGATAAACTTAAGGGAAAAGTTTAGTTGTAATGGCTTTTGCATTTGCTTCATCTTGAATTATTGACTTTGGTGCTTCACACCATATGTGTTTGTCAGAGGTTGAGTTTATTGACTTAGAGCCCTATAATATCTCCTCTATCACTTTGGGTGATGACATTCCAACAGAAGTTACAGGAAGAGAGACTGTTGAAGTTGAAGGTGGAACATTCACAAATATTCTAATTGTACCTTCACTATCAACTAATCTTCTTTTAGTGTATCAAATTACCCACATAGTGTAGGGCATGAAATTTGAGTTCACATTAGATTCAATTGAGATCAAAAAGTTACATAGTGACTCTATAGTTTCATTAGGGAGGGATAATTAGCATTTTAAGCTATACACCTTCTCCCATTTTGCTCTATATGTTCTTCTTATCACATTACTTACCCATTCAAATGGAGTTAGTAGACTATGGCATGAGTAGTTTGGCCACCTTAACTACTGCTATCTTGAGTAGTTGAGACAATAGGATATGGCTATAGGTTTGCCTAGTGTTAAATTCTCTAAGGGACTTTGTGAGGATTGTGCCCTTGGAAAACATCCTGAAGAGAAATTCAACAAAGGCAAAGCTAGAAAAGCTTCAATACCTCTTGAGTTGATTCACAGTGATGTCATGGGGCATTTTACCCATCCCTCTTTTACCAAGGCTAGATGCATCCTCACTTTCATTGATGAATTTTTCAAATACACATGGGTCTACTTTCTTAGACAAAAGTATGAATTTTTTGATAATTTTTGAGACTTTAAGGCTTGAGCTGAGAAGTAATCTAGAAAGTGCATCAAAATTCCTCAAACAAATAATGGGGGGAGTACATCAACCATAAATTTGATTATTTTTGTACCACCTAGGGGATTGATCTTCAGTAGATAGTTTCATACACTCCTCAGTAGAATGGTGAAGCAAAATGCAATAATCAGTCCTTGAAGTAGATGGCCAACTGTATGATTCACTCTAGATCATTGGTTTTATAGTTTTAGGCAGGAGCCATCAATTATGCATGTTACATTCAGAACTAGGTTCCTCATAAATATTTAAAGGGAATCGCTCCTTATGAAGCTTGGCATAATAGGAAACTGGAGGTGCAACATTTGAGGGTCTTCAAATCATTGATGATGGTGTGCATTCCCAATAAGAAATATAAGGCTATGAAGGTTTAATCTAAACCTTGCATCTTTGTTGGGTATCTAGATGGGGTCAAGGGTTTTAAAATCCTTCATCCTATGACTCATCATTTTTTTTATTGAAAGGAGTGTTAGGTTTTATGAGAGTCCCAACAACTCTTTAATTAACACTTCTCCCTCCATATTGGTTTTACTGAATTTGGATGAGTAGTTTGAGGATTCAGATAATTCACAATATGTTTCTGAGGTAGAGGCCACATCTTCTTCTTCTTCTTCTTCTAATTCTGACATCAAGCAGAGTGATGGGGATTCATCCTCATCCAATTCTAGGCATGCATCAGAGGATGATGATTCAACACATGAATCACATATTTCAAGCCCTCTTTGGGCTAGGTAGACACTTGAGAGTGCAGGCACTTGGACAAGGGATTCAAATGATGAAAGACATATTCAAGCAGACTTTCAGAGTGGACCACATACCTTTTTTACATCTACATTATATTTGTAGACTTTTAAAGAGGTTTTAGGAATACTTGCGTGGGATAGAGCCATGGTTGAGGAATATGATTCCTTGATTAATAATCACACTTGGGATTTGACTTCTCTTCTTAAGGGAAAGAAGATGGTTTGATGTCATTAGATATGTCAGACCAAGTATGCTACAGATGGGTTTGTTGACAAGTATAAGGCTAGAGTGGTAGCCAAGGGATTTTAATAGGTATCCAGTATTGACTACTCAAAGAATTTTTTACCCATGGCCAAGATGACTTCAATTAGACTCACACTTACCATAGACACAACACATGAATGGAGTATACATCAGATGGATGTGAAGAGTGCATTTATTCATGGATACCTTGAGGAGGAGATCTACATGGAGCAACCACCTAGTTTTGTTCAAGATTCTTCCTTTGTGTGTAGACTTAGGAAACCCATTTATGGCCTCAAACAGACCCCTCAAGCTTGGTATGCCAAAATGGATTCTTTCCTTCTTACTTTAGGTTTTAATAGATGCCACTTAGACCCCAATGTGTATTTCTAGCAACATGATTATTCATTTTTGATACTTGTTTTGTATGTTGATGATCTTTTGATCATAGGGAATTTTTCTTTGACTATCTCATTGGTGAAGAAAATTCTTCAGGATAAATTCACCATGACTGACTTGGGCCTACTACACTACTTCCTTAGCATTAAAATCACTTAGACAGATTTAGAGATTTCACTTTCACAACCTAATTACTCTTTTGATATATTGACATAGTTTTATATGGTTGAGTGTAAGCCATCTTTGACTCCATTCCTATTTGGAGTGATGCTTGAGGTAGATTATTCCACTGCATTAGTCGATGATACCTTATATAGATAACTTATTGGTAGTTGTATGTACTTGACTCACACCAGATCTAACATCTCTTATTCTATTGGCATTGTTTTGATATTCATATAAGAACCCCATGAACTACATTGGAAAGTAGCTAAGAGGATCTTGTACTACACTCAAGGTTCACATAGGTATGAAATACACTATAGGGTTGGTTCAGATTTTGATTTGGTTGAATATATAAACTTAGATTCGGCTGACGATAGTGGGAGTCATAAGCCCACTTTAAGTTATAGTTTATCATTGAGTTATAGCCCCATTAGTTGGTCGAGCAAGAAGTAGAATGTTATCTCTCTGTCTTATATAGAGGTAGAGTACAAGGGAGTTGTTAACTTAGTTACTAAGGCTATTTGGATTTAAGAGATTATTTCTAAGCTTGGTATCTAGATCAAGTAACCTATAGTAATATTTTATGACAATCAGAGCACCATTCAGATTTGTAAGAATTTGGTTCTTTATTAGAGGACCAAACACATTGAGATTCACATACACTTCATTCGAGAGTTGATTTATGAGTAGGTCATCGACTTAGTATTTTTTTAGTCTTTAGAGTATGTTGTTGATATATTCACCAAACCCTTCACTGAGAGCAATTTCATTCATCTGTGAGCTCTTCTTAGGGTGTGGTCTACTTTGGTAGCTTCATCATCTTTAAGGGGGCCTTCTAGCCCCTTCACTTCTTTGTCTCTTTTTTTGGGGGGAGTTTTTCCTATGAGTTTTCTCCTTTTCTCTACTTTATAACATATTGAATTGTACATGGGTACCTCATCAAGCCTTATTACTAGAACTCATTTTTTATATCATCATCTATCTAAGCTGTTCTTATGGGGGATGTGTTGGTGTAAGCCTTTTTCTCACTGGGTTTTGGCTACACAGTTGCATTAGCTTACTTAGGGCTCTAGAAGACATGTTGGTTAATTGAAAATATTAGTACCATATTCACTAGAATTCATGTTATCTTTCTTTCTCCAACCTATATATACACCTCTTTCTCATGTAACATGATATAAGGTATTTTATTTGCTCTTATTCCTTTTACAGTATTTCTCTATGTTTGATTTCAATCATTAGAACTTCATTATGATATGCACTTGATCAACATGTGAGATCACTCCATCATTTTAAATTTGTTGATCCGATGATCTTGGATACAACTCTTTTATTTATAACCACTACATCCATCAATTGCTTAGTGTAGTGCGATGTCTAGGTTAAGCCATCATTCTAAGGTTGATTACCACTAATAGAGGTAGTTTCACTACTCAAATTACCATCCCAATGTGTTACCCTTAATTTGTATACCCCACCATGGAGTGGAGGTGAAACGATGTCAGGATATGAATAATTAGGTCAACACTTCCCTAAATAACTCATGGGGAGGATATAAACTACCACCCAATAGCTAAGATGCAATAAATAACAATGTATGACTTTAAGGTCATTTTGGGATCACCTAAATCAATCAAATTTTGAAGATTGCCTTTATGAAATTCTTTTTATGCTATAAAGTGACAAAAGCAATAATTAAAGCACTTTTGAGTCACCCAAGTTCCCTAAGGGGATGGGGAGAGATCATACACACTAAACTTATTTTGCAAAAATAATAATCATGTCAAAGAATTTTGAAACTAGTTTAACCAATAAACAACTGACAAAAACTAAAGACTCTTAAGAGTCCTAAGCTATGATGATTATTTTTTTTAAGCTCAAATTCAAAATGTGATTGAAATTTGCCTTTGTTGTTGTAGAAAATAAACTAGTGAAGTGTTTTAAAACTAAAAAATAGAGTGTTAGAAGTCTAGCAAGGGGTGTAAGATGTCAACATAAACTTGAATTTTCTATTTTAACTCTATATTCTTGAGATAGGTCAACCTCATTATTCTACAAAGCATTTTCATTGTTCATCAAGGCAATTTTATCGATCCATAGAACAAACCCACTATTACACAGAGAAACAAACATAATGTGTATAGATCCCATTGATTAGTAGGGCATATCACTAATTAATAGGACAATCTCATTGATAAATAGGGTGAATTCATCAAAATGATAAAAATGAAAACAAAGTAGTTACCTATAAAGTTGGTTTAGGACAATCTCACTAATATTTAGATGACCCCGATGTCCCATGAGTCCATTTTTTTAATCTTTAGGTTGATTTCACCATTTTGTAAAAACACATAGACAGATATAAAATACAATAATCAATTTTGATGTTCATGTAAGTGACCTCGTTATTTCTCAAAGCGATCTTGTTGTTCCATAAGGTGATTTCACTAATGTTCAAGATCAATTCACCGATTATAGGTTGATTATGTTATTCACTCTAGAAGTCATAAAACACAAAAATTAGAAGAGAAGAGAAAAATAGCCTCAAAAAAGGGTGTGAGTAATAAATTAGAAGGGATAAAATGATGTGTGAGATGTAGGGTCCCATTGGGTGTGTCAAAATGTAGAATAGGATTACGAAACAATTTAGTTCATGCATTAGTAGATAAAAACTCAAAATAAGCATAAAGAACTAACGTGTTAAGTCTACTCCTTTGATGGCTGGTGTTAATGAATTCAAGAAGATAATTACAAAAGTAAAACAAGTAATACCTTCTAAATAGCATCTTTACTTCAAAAACATTTAATAAGCATACTTTTCCTCATATTTGGTACTCTAAGTCTTCATCAAAGAATTGTAACATGAGTCTTCATCATCTCTGAGTTCACCATTGGATTTGGTTCTTCAATTTGGTCTAATTGGGTGAATGAGTAAATATTTCTCTAGCAATATTCTTGAATAATAACATTACTCAATTGAAGCTTGTTTGAAGGTATTTCTACATAATAAGTTCACACAATTCAAGCTTAAAAGTTATGGTCTTGGCTTACTTATTTATATCTTTTCTAAAATGTTCAAAATCAACCATGACTATCCATCTTGAGATCAAGATGTGTGGCCATGGATTGATTCAATCTTAGAGGGACAAGAAATAAATATGACCATCAATATTTAAAATAATGGGGCATTGATGAGGCATGAGAGAGCTTAATCCTGATATTTATCCCATTAATGCCTTATGGATGACACCCCTATGATGATGTCACAAGATGATGCATAATTAAATAATAAACTTATAGTAAATAGATATTCAACAATTTTCATGGATTTTCCACTTAAGCTCCTAATTTGGTTTTGATTTGCTCAAGTGACTTTAATTAAAATTTGTTGTATGTTTAATCAACCTAGTCAAAAATGTAATTTTATTGAGTCATAATTTGACTTTAGTATAATCAGAAGAAAATGTCAGTTGTGTACAAGGTAATACCCTATTTAGATAATTATAGATACGAATTGACACATGCATGTAACATGTGTAGTTGAATTAGAAGATTTCAATGGTCTAGGATGTCATTATGCATGGTCACAATTTGAATCGAAGTGAATTAAGAAAAGATAAATATTCTATAAAATGCATTGACCCAATCAGGGATTAATAGGCAAGAATCAATACCTGCACATGATGCGTACAAATAATTTTGAGAATTTAGTGATTTTAATCTAGATTGTGCATTGTTGTAGATTATCATTGAGATTTACAATTTTAGCATAATAGTGATAAGAATTAGATGTCTATAAAAAGTTCAATTTGGGTGATAACTACTCTAATATATAAAATTAGTGTAACACATATTTAATTTAAACTAAAGTTAATATAATTATTTTTATTTTTTATAATTTTTTTTAAATTAATAAAAATTGAATTTAACTTATCAAAAAAATGGGAGGCATAAACTCAAGGCAGACTGCAACAACATGAAAAATGAAAACATAAATTGGAAGGGCCCATATACACTCTCAATTCATTTGCATTCACTATGCCAACATCTAAGAGTAGACAATGACAAGAAGGTGGAATAAAGGCATAAAGGGTGAAACCAACAAGGAGAGAGAAAGAGAGAACTGGATAACATGTATGAAGAAGAGGATAGTAAATGATAAGGGTGAAAGTGACATATTGAAAGGAATAAATAAAGGAGGATAGAATATGTATGTATACCAATAGATTTTTGGGGCAAAGTAAGAAAAGAGGAAGGGAAAGGAATAAAAGACCATAAGAATGGAATTTATTAAACCAGGAAATTGAAAATTAGAGGTATGTATTTTTTTACATTTTATGGATTAATTTAATTAAACTTAAAAAAACACAAGGAAACTTCATTAATTAAACTTAAAAAATAACCCTAATAAGGAAATGTTATGAAAAACCCTAAAAAAAACACATTAAGCGCTAATCTAACTTGCATCATTGTTTAAATGCATTTTTTTTTATGAAATACATAATAACATCTCTAATTTTTGTAGTTTTACTTGCATTTAACTTGAATGCAATTTATTTGACAAAATTTCTTAATTGGGTGGGTTTCTCTCTTTTCTTTCTTATTTTTAGATTCCTTTCAAGATTAAAGATTTTTAAATACATCCTTACTTTGTATTTAATTTTTAGTCTCACTTGAGTTATATTAGTTTTGAATTTTAATTAAAATAGAGAATTCAAATTCTCGTTGACAAAAATAAATTTACATATTGAGATATGAGTGATTGAAAGTATAAAAACATGTTTCTAATATACACATATCCTAATATGGCAAACCCTTAAATTTTAATAGTCATTACATAGAACAAAAAGTGAATTAAAAAGGATTCATGTTAAATACAGCTAAAAATAATTCGTATATGTATAAATTATTAAAAAATATTATAAGGTTTCATATTGATTATAGCTTAAAATAGGATGTTATATTTTTTCAATTATTATAATTAATGTAGGGATTGAGACTAACCAAAACAAGGCCTAAAAAATGAGAGTGAGTTAAGGGATGTTGGTGACTCATCGTTTGGAAAAAATGAGAGTAAATGACATTGCACACTATTTTGTAAGTTTTTATAATTTATTTCACAAAAGTTTGTAACTTTTTATGAGTTATTTTATAAAAAATATTACATCTCATTTTAATAATAATATTGTTCATCTTATAATTTCATTTATATGTTGAAACTTGAAAATTTTCAGAATGCACATATTATATGGTACGACTAGCTGAATCAATCACTACTAAGATATATAACCAAATTTATAAATATTTTCTAAGATTATAATTATAGTAAAATCATTAGTTGCCCAAGGAATACAAATTCCAAAATATTATTAGTGTGAAACATGGAAAACATCCTTAACTAATTTATTTGGATATTTTATTTCATAGTATTATGATGTGATCTATGACACACAAAGTGTAAATGAAGTATTCAAAAACTTTATTATGTAGAATTTTCTAAAAAAAAGACATCTAATTGTTCATGATGTAGATCATAATCTTTTATCATGATTGTTAATTACATTAGGTTGAAGACATGTAAACCCTGAATCTACATTTTTATTGCAAGAGACATGTTATGACTAAAGAGACACTAAACAAGTTCAAAAGTAATTGAAAGGCCTTGGATGGAATATTGATGTATTCAACGAATGGGCTCATTTTAGAGGCTTTATGTGGGTAACACATTAGTCATTATTAATTTGTGAAAAAGTATCATCCAATTATTTAATTTAATTTTTTAAAATTAATTTCTAACAAATTTTTAACCTCAAATTTTATAATAATTATTTATATTATGTCTTTCTAGATAAATAATCAATCTATGATAGTTGATGGTTATAACTTTGAAGAAGATGATGAGAATGATCTTAACTACAACGATCAGTCAATGTATGAATGTGATATACACCATGCGCTGATAGAGGACAATTTTGATGATACAATGATGATCACAATGAGCACTAGAATCTCAGTGATAGTCGTAGTTTGTTTATTTGTATTTTACAAAGGATAGTTTTTTATTTTCACTTCCTCCAATGTTATTATATATAGACGAGAAATTATTTATTTCTTTATATATAACACTATTTTTTTGGTGTGAGACAATCATGTATATATCATTTTCACAAGTAGTACTTTTTTGATTCTCACATAAAATTTTACAATTAACCCAAAAAAGTACTACTTGGAAAAATGATATATACATGATTGTCTTACATGAAAAAAATAGTGTTATAAATGAGGAAATAAATAATTTCTTGTCTATATACAATTACATTAAAAACAAGGGATTTATATATGTGTGTGTGTACATGTATGTGTAATATAATATATATTTATAAATATTGAAATAAATAATTTTAAAATTGAAATTTACGTATTTATAAAATAATATATAATATGTAGTATATAATAATAATAAAAAATACAAAATAAATATACTATAATTATTTGTAATAAAAAATAATTATGTTATATTTATATCATATTTTGCCATAGTTTTTTAACATCAAAAAGTATATCAATTCATTTTCAGAATTGGGGGATGGGCCCAAAAAGGTCGAGCTAATTACCAACACAAACCTAGGGTTATGTTGGTGTAAACATGGTGCAAAAAAAAGCGTAGCCACATCGACCAAGCACCAACTTTGTGCTACCAAAATCAATGTGAAATCTTGAAAATTTTGGGGCAAAAACATGAAAACCATCAATTTATGAAATGACTCTAGCCCAAATTATAACACAAATCACACTTAGTGCAGTAGTGTAAAACCTAATGTAAATAAGATTAAATTATGAAACTAATTGCCCCAATGTATTCATCTCATAAAATTATGCAAGTTTGAAAAACACTACATAAAAAATACCGTAGCATATTAAATTTATCACAATTTGAAACATGAACAATCCAAGTGGCATCTAAAGCACTGTAAATAAAAAGAAAGACATGTTGAATATACAAAAAAATGTTTGTATCAATTTAAAGCTCATGAAAAATATGCAATATGAAAAAACTCATTAAGAAAGGCCTTCATATGTCCAAGATATAGCATGTCAAAGTTATACTGCAAGAATTGGAGTTCACTGGTTTGGGATCAATATCAATAGCTAAAAACAACATTCATTTTCAGAATATGAAAAAACCAAGAATCATAAATTTAGTTTAAAAATTCTACAACTCAGGGTATTTGTTTGGTAGCTTGGACACATTGGACCAATATCAATAACTAAAAAAAAAATTATTTTTCAGATTATGAAAAAACCAGAAATCATAAATTTAGTTTAAAAGTTCTACAACTCAAGGTATTTGTTTGGTAACTTGGACACATTGGACCAATCAAGTAAAAATTAAGGTATATAAGGATGTGTATCAATAGGCTCTGGAAAATATTTTTTAAATAAAAATCATTAAAAAAATTGATACACACACACACACACACACATAATTGCATTTGAAAATTACCTCAATGGTGTTTTTTCAAACATTAATAAAGATATCAACACGACTCTATTTTTGGTGAAACAATGGCCAACACACACACACACACACACACAACTACATTTGAAAATGACCTCAATGGTATTTTTTCAAACATTAATAAATATAGCATCACGACTCTATTTTTGGTGAAAAAATGGCCAAGTTTTGAATTTTTTGAATGCTCTAGACCTATTGGTGAGGTTAGAATTTCACTACGGAGCTCTAAATGTTGTAAATTAAAAAATAATCTTCAAGGCCACAATAGGACACAAGCACCAAAAATCATGAAAAACTATGAGTTTGAAAGAGGAAACCACCCATTCAACCGAAATGAAGGCTCCAAATAAGCTCTAATACCATGTAAAATTATGGAATTGGCCTAAGAGCTATGATTGTCAACCTTAATTTAATCACCCATAGTTGCATGCAATGCTTAATAAAACAAATAAATAATTAATTGTTTCCCTTTTTTATTAAAAAACATATTTAAGATAAAACTTTTAAATAATTCAGATTGTATAATATATGACAATAATATACAAATCTAAATGTTAAAGTAGAATCTAATTGAATAATTGTAACCTAATATAAAAAGGAAATGACCTAAAGGATTAATATACTTAGCTTGTTTTAGGTTTCTGCATATTTAAGACCAAATTCAGGAGATTAAAAGGACTATAAAATGAATTAGAGCCACTTAGATTAAGAAATTAAGTATTTGGGTCTTTTGGACAAGTCCATCAGCCTATAGATGCCTCAATATAATGCAAACCTTTGCCTCTACTAGATTCATCCTGTAGATTTGTGTCTCACTATTTTGGCATAGGTCATTACTCCTACTTGTAAAATGTCTTCTTGTGTAATATCAAACACTCACTATGTGTGAAAGCCTAGAAAACATATCTTCTTCACTTCAAATCCCTAACTCCACTTTAGACACTAGATTAAACTATAAAAATGGTGAAAATAGGTGGGTTGAGTTGACTTCAACCACTCCAAAATAAATGTCTAAGCACTGCCTACATATCTAATACTCTAAAAAGAGAAATCATACCACATGTAGTTCTCCTAGTTAGGTGTATGTTTGCAATGGTGCTCATTTTATTACAACCTATAATCTAGATTTTGACATTTGACAATAGAAAGCTTGTCTTGGATTAGGTGTTTTATACTTGTCTAAGGTATGCTTCTTGTGACTAGTTTTTAAATTTATAAGTTTAGGTTAGCTCCTTTCAATGTGCAAGTGATAGAATAAGATTCCTTAGTGCTTGCTTGATAATAAGATTAGACTTATAGTGTATATATAACTCTTTGGGTAAATTCTCATGCCATTGACATGTGAAATGTGCAAGCTGAACCATAAAGATAATTTTAATTTAAAAAATTAATGTTATTAGGCATGAGGACAAATCCATCAGACTTGAATGCTTTTAAAATTCCGTAGGTGTCTAAGTTTTGATGATCTCATCTGGAAGGAAAGAATACTGATATGATGATCTGGAGATAGTTTGAGTATGATTTTAAGCAGATTAGATAAGACTAAAAAATTATTGGTGACTGATATCAAATCAGGAAGGTCAAACCTACAGAAAGAAAAAAATAAGAGAGAAGGTTGTGCAAGAACCATATGTGTATGTACAAGTCATGTAATGTGAATGTGGATCCTTAGTTCTCCTAGTTAGGTGTATGTTTACAATGGTTCTCATTTTATTGCAACCTATAATCTATATTTTGAGATTTGACAATAGAAAACTTGACTTGGATTAGGTGTTTTATACTTGTCTAAGGTATGCTTCTTGTGACTGGTTTTTGAATTTATAAGTTTAAGGTAGCCACTTTCAATGTGCAAGTGATAGAATAAGATTTATTAGTGCTTGATTGATAATAAGATTAGACTTATAGTTTATATATAACTCTTTGGGTAAATTCTCACGCCATTGACATGTGAAATGTATAGGTTGAACCATAAAGATAATTTTAATTTAAAAAATTATTGTTGTTTGGCATGAGGACGAATCCATCAGACTTGAATGCTTTTAGAATTCTTTAGGTTTCTAAGTTTTGATGAATTCATCTAGAAGGCAAGAATATTGATATGATGATCTAGAGATAGTTTGAGTATGATTTTAAGCAGATTAGATAAGACTAAAGAATTATTATAGGTGACTGATATCAAATCAGGAAGATCAAACCTATAGAAAGAAAATAGATAAGAGAGAAGGTTGTGCAGGAGCCATATGTGTACGTACAAGTCATGTAATGTGAATGTGGATCAAGACTCCTTAGTTCCCCTAGTTAGGTGTATGTTTGCAATGGTGATCATTTTATTGCAACCTATAATCTAAATTTTGACATTTGACAATAGAAAACTTGCAATGGTGATCATTTTATTGCAACCTATAATCTAGATTTTGACATTTGACAATAGAAAACTTGACTTGGACTCGGTGTTTTATACTTGTCTAAAGTATGCTTCTTGTGACTGGTTTTTTTAATTTATAAGTTTAGGGTAGTCCCTTTCAATGTGTAAGTGATAGAATAAGATTCCTCAGTGTTTGCTTGATAATAAGATTAGACTTATAGTTTATATATAAATCTTTGGGTAAATTCTCACACCATTGACATGTGAAATGTACAAGTTGAACCATAAAGATGATTTTAATTAAAAAAATTATTGTTGTTTGGCATGAGGACAGATCCATCAAAATTGAATGCTTTTATAATTCCGTAGGTATCTAAGTTTTGATGAACTCATTTGGAAGGCAAGAATACTGATATGATGATCTCGAGATAGTTTGAGTATGATTTTAAGCATATTAGACAAGACTAAATAATTATTGTAGGTGATTGATATCAAATTAGGAAGGTCAAATCTATATAAAGAAAATAAATAAGAGAGAAGGTTGTGCAAGAGCCATATGTGTATGTACAAGTCATGTAATGTGAATATGGATTAAGATTCCTTAGTTCTCCTAGTTAGGTGTATGTTTGCAATGGTGATCATTTTATTGCAACCTATAATCTAGCTTTTGACATTTGACAATAGAAAACTTCACTTGGATTAGGTGTTTTATACTTGTCTAAGGTAAGCTTCTTGTGACTGGTTTTTGAATTTATATGTTTAAGGTAGCCCCTTTCAATGTGCAAGTGATAGAATAAGATTTATTAAAAAATTGATTGATAATAAGATTAGACTTATAGTTTATATATAACTCTTTGGGTAAATTCTCACACCATTGACATGTGAAATGTATAGGTTGAACAATAAAGATAATTTTAATTTAAAAAATTATTGTTGTTTGGCATGAGAACAAATCCATCAGACTTGAATGCTTTTAGAATTCTTTAGGTTTCTAAGTTTTGATGAATTCATCTAGAAGGCAAGAATATTGATATGATGATCTAGAGATAGTTTGAGTATGATTTTAAGCAGATTAGATAAGACTAAAGAATTATTATAGGTGACTGATATCAAATCAGGAATATCAAACCTATAGAAAGAAACAGATAAGAGAGAAGGTTGTGCAGGAGCCATATGTGTACGTACAAGTCATGTAATGTGAATGTGGATCAATACTCCTTAGTTCTCCTAGTTAGGTGTATGTTTGCAATGGTGATCATTGTATTGCAACCTATAATCTAGATTTTGACATTTGACAATAGAAAACTTGCAATGGTGATCATTTTATTGCAACCTATAATCTAGATTTTGACATTTGACAGTAGAAAACTTGACTTGGACTCAGTGTTTTATACTTGTCTAAAGTATGCTTCTTGTGACTAGTTTTTTTAATTTATAAGTTTAGGGTAGTCCCTTTCAATGTGTAAGTGATAGAATAAGATTCCTCAGTGTTTTCTTGATAATAAGATTAGACTTATAGTTTATATATAAATCTTTGGGTAAATTCTCACACCATTGACATGTGAAATGTACAAGTTGAACCATAAAGATGATTTTAATTTAAAAAATTATTGTTGTTTGGCATGAGGACAGATCCATCAAAATTGAATGCTTTTATAATTCCGTAGGTATCTAAGTTTTGATGAGCTCATTTGGAAGGCAAGAATACTGATATGATGATCTCGAGATAGTTTGAGTATGATTTTAAGTAGATTAGACAAGACTAAAGAATTATTTTAGGTGATTGATATCAAATTAGGAAGGTCAAACCTATAAAAATAAAATAGATAAGAGAGAAGGTTGTGCAAGAGCCATATGTGTATGTACAAGTCATGTAATGTGAATGTGGATCAAGATTCCTTAGTTCTCCTAGTTAGGTGTAAGTTTGCAATGGTGATCATTTTATTGAAACCTATAATCTAGCTTTTGACATTTGACAATAGAAATTTTCACTTGGATTAGGTGTTTTATACTTGTTTAAGGTATGCTTCTTGTGATTGGTTTTTGAATTTATAAGTTTAGGGTAGCCCCTTTCAATGTGAAAGTGATAGAATAATATTCCTTAGTGATTTCTTGATAATAAGATTAGACTTATAGTTTATATATAACTCTTTGGGTAAATTCTCATGTCATTGACATGTGAAATGTATAGGTTGAACCATAAAGATAATTTTAATTTAAAAATTTATTGTTGTTTGGCATGAGGACAGATCCATCAGACTTGAATGCTTTTAGAATTCCGTAGGTGTCTAAGTTTTTATGAACTCATTTGGAAGGCAAGAATACTAATATGATGATCTGGAGATAGTTTGAGTATGATTTTAAATAGATTAGACAAGACTAAAGAATTATTGTAAGTGACTGATATCAAATTAGGAAGGTCAAACCTATAGAAAGAAAAGAGATAAGAGAGAAGGTTATGTAAAAGTCATATGTGTATGTACAAGTCATGTAATGTGAATGTGGATCAAGATTGATATTTTCAAGTGTCTAATATCATATTTTAGTATCTAAAAATACCCCCTTTTAATCAAGTATTTAAAATGAAAAATAATGCTAGATTAAAGGATACAAAGATGTACATTAGTGTGTAAAAAACTTTATCATTGGGAGAAACCTCTAAACATGCAACTTGTTCCATGAAAATATAAAATGAAAAATATATAAATTAATGTCCATATGTGAAATGAAATATGAAATAAATTAGATAAATGAAAATTTTGAAATTCAAAGAGTAAGGAGGGAATACATATGTAAGTGAATTGTGTTTCCCTATGAAGTGTTGTATATTGTACTTATTTTTGAAGCATTGGAGAAATGGGGGTGATCATGCACCAATGGAGAATGATATGGAATGATTGTGTACTAAATAAAGAGCCATTGTTCAAACCACAGGTTGGGAAAACAAATGTCCCAACCCTTATGAAGAGGGAATAGTGTTAGGTTGTTGAATGGCACAAAATTTCAATTGTAATACTAATTTAACTAATCTTGAACCTCAAAATGAAAGGGGGAACCTATATTAAGTTCATGTAGGTGAATCAACCATTGTAGACAAACTTATAGATTCAATTTTTTACCTTTGGTACCATCAATGTCACATCAATGCAAACTTTAAAAATGGTTGTAACAGTGTATTCATGAATAATGTTCAATCTCTATAATTTGATTTGATCAGTGTCAATATTTGCTATAAAATGACATAATATGTGTAGACACATAAATATAGTCACAGGTACTTGACAATGCTAGTTTTTGACACATCTTAAACCACATGACTTACGCCCGAAAACATGAATCTTATTAATCATTTGTCTTATATTTTTTCCATATACAAGTTTAACCCTTTGTTTATCATTACTACTACAAAAAAAATCAAAGTCAAATTCTCATTCTTAAAATCACCCTCAAACTATCTACAACTTAGGATAGTTGTCCTTGATCTTTTGGGACAAGTCTACACAAGGTGTACATGAGTTCTAAAATACTCTTGTCCACCTATAGTGATCGCATCTCATGCCAAATAACAGCTAGTTTTTGAATTTCAAATCAATCTCTTGGGTCTTCTCACATGTTTCATAAGGTCAACTAAAATAAATTTAAAAAAAAATTCACTTATAGATACACATCAAATGTCATTCATTATTCCCAACTTACTAGCATTTATTTGCTAGCTTACACAATATTGCACATTGAGTAAATCTGCCCTATTTTTTTAAATTCAAGATCACTCACAAGGAGAAACCATAAGCCAAAATAATTCTAAAACAATTCAAGGGCTATCATGTTGTCAAATATCAAAACTATTTTCTAGTTGCATGCACATGGTCAAGGAGCACAATTGCACAATCACTCTAGGTGGGAGAACTACGTGGGCTTGATTTCTTTTCTTGAATTATTGGATATGTAGGTAACAGTTAATCATCTAGAGGTGATTGATGCTAGCTCAACCCATTACCTTCCTTTCATTTTTATAGGATTTGAAGCTCTCAATATACCCTTAGGGTTTTAAATACATAAAAATCAAAACAACAAATTATGCACAATACAATCCAAATTGGGATATCTTAGAGTTCTCAACAAACATAGGCACAAAAGATGAAATAATCAAATTTTTGTCAGAGTCAACTAGGACAATATTATGGTCAATGGATTGGAGCATCTTATGTTGTTGTCTACTTACAACAATCTTATCCAGATATATCCTCTGATTTTGATTCTGTTTCTGATCTATCACTATCAAATTCATGTTTTTTATGTCTTTCTCTATCAGTTAGTTGTCATAGTCAACTAAGATAAGTTTGTGATCAATATACTCAAACAACTTATACTTTTATTTTATTAAAATGGTCTTGTCTAGATTCATTTTTAGATTATGTTGTTGATCTTGAACATGCACAATTAGAGGTTATACCAATTTTCACTATCAAAATTAGAAATAGTCAACATAAATATGTATGAACTAAATATTGTCAAAATCAGAATTATTGATCATGATATATATTTAGTATGCTGATATTTTTTAATTTTACATCTATACTTATATAAACATTATATTATTTTATAATAAATAGGGTAAAACATATTGGTGAACCCATGCCTTTTTTGAGCTTTTTCTTTCTTTTTGATTTGGCATTTAATTTTTATTTCATATTTTTTTTTAGATTGTGTTTCAACAGTTTTAAAACTTATAAGCGTTATGATTTTGGACAAAGCAATCTTCAATTTTACTTGAACTATGGTGTAAGCAGTACTGCCCCAATACTCAAACCATTATATAACACAATATATAGATTTTAGTTTCTCTGTACCTCACAATATATCAAAAATACTTAGGGTTTTATTTTTTAGTCATTGGAAGCTTCCAATTGTTTGTTGTTTTAGTGCACTAGTAGGTAATTAGCACCGAGATGTTACTCACAATGTATCATATAGATGAGACAGTGTGGCTAGAGGATGGTAAAATCCTTTGTAGTTAGTGCCTTTGGACTGTATTCTCTATTTTACGATTGAAATCAGTATATCTAAGAGCCTTAAAAAAACACACCTTGTCTATTTATACTCATTTTCATTTTTTTTACACTTTTACATGTCAATCAAGAAGGATGTTTCATTTATTCCTCTAAGGTGCAGTGCTAGATTAAGTGGAATTCTTATAGAGCATATTCAAATTCCTTTGGTCTCTTCTAAAATGGATAACATAGACACTTTTGATCAATATGATGAGGCAACCCTTCAAAAATATGTACACATTGAAGATTATGTTGGTGGTGAACATGATAATCAAGATAATCAAATTATACAAGATAATCCTAAAAACTATGATATAATTGTTCCCAATGAACTCAATGTTGTTAATCTTGAACACGTCAAAGAGTTGTCCAACTGTTGTCAAAGACTTCAACATTGCCCCCAGTAAGTGGATAAGGTTGTCCAATTACTCCTAGAATCTAACATTGCACATGAAGAAACTATTGTATCATCTTAAAAACAACAACAAGAGGTACATTTTAGAGTTGTTAATCCTCTAATTTTAGACGTTTCTATTAGGTGTGGAGCCTGATTATCTTCCAGGGTTAGAGATTAAAATTTTGATGTTATTTCAACTAGGTTTGGATCCCATTATTTGAATCCCTCATGACATGGGGGGTTGAAAGGGGGGAACCCCCCGTACCCCTGATGAGGGTTTGGTGGCAACACCCCCAAAGTGAAATTTATTAAAATTGTCTTATTAAATTATAATTTTGTAGTCAATCTAGACCATTGATTATAGGTTTTCAGATCTAATGGTAGAGGCTATATTTAAGTTTTTTTACCCTAAAATGTACTGAGATATGGTTTAGATTTATCTTGAGAAAAAATTAACATAGAGTAGAGACATAAAACGTAGAGAGGTGTAATAGGGTTTGTTACATGATTTTGTTTTTCTATTGTATTGCTGAAATAATATACTAGACAAGTTTGGTGGATGTAGCCTATTTTGAGTGAACCATGTTAAATCTGGTATCTCCTATTATGTGTGTTTTTTTTTTTAAAGAGTGTTTTAATTTATTTGTTTTATATTTTCTCTTGTATGTGATTTCGGGATAAATCGAGGTTTTAATTTATCTTAACAGTTCTAATTTTCAATATTATTTTTATATATCAATACCTCTAATTACATATGTTTTATCATCATTTAATATTAGGGCATCATATGGTTTACAATATATTAATATACATATGTATACAAGGGCTTCATACACACCTCCTTTGATTGCTACACAAGGTCTATTACCAACCTCACCTAATTCATACTCTATTGAGCAAAATGTCAAAGCCTTACATGTTGAAGTATTGAAATTATAGTAAGGTGTCTCTAAAGCTATTCACTCAATGGATTATCATACTCTGTTTCATAATAATTTTGACACCAAATATAACATCTTACCCATTAGTAGTAGGTTTCTATCTCCTAAGCTAACACTCTACGAGGGTAAAGGTGATCTTGAGCAATATATTCAATCATTTCATGTAGCATGTTTGGACTATGCTTAAAATGACAAATTTTGAACCAAACTATTTCCAAGAAGCCTAAAAAATTATGATTTATAATGGTTCTATGATCTTCAACTTCAATCAATTAGAGCATTAAAACCATTGGCAAATCAATTTACAACATATTTTTCTATCAACATTGGTGAAAATTTATCTTGTGCACAAATTGTTAAACTCAAGCAAGGTTCAAATGAACTTATTAACAAATATGTTCTTCAGTACAAGAATATGCTAGCTAAGATGAAAAATTATGTGGTCGACATTAAATTACAAGATATTTTCACATAAAGGTTGTAAGCACCACTTGATGAATTAATCATATTTGATAAATTCAAATCTTTTGATGAGATATGCCATACAGTCAAAGAAAGGGAAGTCAAGCTCGTAGCTTTGAACAAGCTAAAATATGCACCAAGTGCTCCATCAACTCCAAATCTCAAGTTTCAAAGCAAACCAAACTACAAGGTCAATTTTAATGAAAGTAAATATGAATAAAAAGTAACAGTTAATGCAATATCACAACCAACAAACAAGCTTCAATTGACAATTTCACTAAGGATTCAATTCGTAAGGGTTACCATAACCTCTTCATGTTTTGTTACAGAAATTACTTGATTACAATCTCATCTCTGTACCTCCACCATTTGAGATTAATTTTATCAAGTCTCAAACTAAGGGATTTGACAACAATGCATAAGTTATTACATATCAATTTTTATGATGCTTTGACAAGTATTGCAGCAAAATCAAGAGAGGAGAGACATACGAAAGAAAATATAGCTAACCATAACGACATGAAGGCAAAATATGAAGACATGAGAGAGAAGATGAGCTTGCAATAGTCCTATATGGATGCAAATGAATGCTTAAGCATTGATTATGATTTCACATTTGAAAATAAAGAAGCTAATATACATATTAGAAGAAAGAAGAGTAAGGTACAACCCTCAAAGATGGTACAAGAGCATGGTTATGTTTAGCTTCAGTGACTCAAGGAAAAAAGTGATGAGATGAATAAGGATACCTTCAAGCAAGAGATCATGCAAGGCAAGAATATAGGTGAAAGACAAGAACAAACCTAGAGGAAAAGAGTAAAGGGCAGATTACCTCAAGTTGACATGACAACTTATTAAGCAAATAAGCATGAAGAAGGTGAGGTAAGAAGCAAACTTAAATACAAGAGAGTGCAAGGCATAAAATGGATTGTGAAAAACATGAATCAGGTGCACAAAGATAATTTTTAAGGTACACTCCAATAAATAATGAAGATAGAGGAAGATTGCAAGTCTAAGAAGCAAATAGAAAACATGGTGAAGGCTAACCAGGATAAAGAGATGATTTTGCAACTATGTAAACAAGATGACAAATGTGAAGAGACTAAGTGTTCTCAATGTTTGAATTCTAAATATTATTTTTTATGATGCATATGAGGATAATTCAGATAGTGAAAATGATTTATATAGAAAAACAATAACATGGATGGACAAGTTTGTGGAAAATCAAGGTGAAGATGAAGCACCTCATAGAGTGCCTAAAACACTTGATATGTAGTAGAATGATATTGGTTTGAATCTCATGAGTGAGGAAGTACAAGGAAAAGTTATGGATCAAGATGCCCAAGAAGATGAAGAATAATATGGTCCAAAGTTTGATGAAGATTACAGAAAGATAGATGCTCTCATGTTGGAGGAGGAATTCAAGATGCTAGAAGAGATGATGTTACAACTGCATAATCAAGATGAAAAATGTGAAGAGACTAAGTGTTCTCAAGGATTGAATTATAATGTTATTTTCCATGATGCATATGAGGATAATTAAGATAGTGAAGATGATTTGTATAGAGAAATAATAACATGGATGGACAGGTTTGTGGAAAGTCAAGGTGAAGATGAAGCACCTCATAAAGTGCCTAAAACACTTGATATGAAGTATAATGAGATTGGTTTGACTCTCATGAATGAGGAATTCCAAGGACAAGTTATGGATCAAGATGTCCAAGAATATGAAGAACAATATGGTCCAAAGTTTGATGAAGATTACAAAGAGATAGATGCTCTCATGTTGGAGGAGGAATTGAAGATGCTAGAAGAGATTTTTTGTCCATCAAAAGGGTTGCATATGGGTTAATAAAAATAAGATAATCTCATGGTTAGGCTCAAAGAAGAATCAAGAATAGAAAAATATAATGAAGCACAAAGATTTATGCAAGCAAATCCATAATCAAGTACACTAGCAATCAAGCAATGCGAGCATGAACAAGTCAAAAAGGTAATCTATTTCATAGGTGAAATTATAATAGAGTTATTAGTTGATTTTCATGATGATGTCAATACAATAAGGTGTCAAACAACATTATACCATGAAGAAGATGAACTGGTTGAGAGGTTGTTCTTGCAAGATGAATAAGGTAGAATGAGGACACATCAAGAGATAAAGAAATGTAATAAAGAGGCAAAAAAAGATAACCTCCTTGAATAAATGACAAAGATTGAGATGCCTATGAGGCCATTGGAAGAAGGAACCAACATTGTCAAGAAGCAAAGATGCCTAAGAAAGAAAGAACCAAGTGAGATCAGTGAAGAATTTAGCCATAGAACAAGAGCAAGAATGAAGGATAAGAAACATTGGTTAGAAACAAGGTATGAGGAAGGACAAACTGAGTTGGATAAGATAAAACATGCAAAAAACAAAGAGTTATGGTAGTTAGTACACCTCATAGAGTTAGAGAAAGAGTTGACAAGGAGAATAAACAAGACAAAAAAAATAGAAATATAAGAGCCTAATGAAGAGAAAGGAGCAAGAAAGGAGGAGCAGTAAAGTGAGTATGGAAGATCCTCAAAGATTGAATTGGAAGGCAAGAAAAAAGTTTTTGGCATTCAATTTTATCCCTCTTGGAGAGTATGATGCAAGAGCATCAAGCATATAAACACCATCTTTCATTTTTTGAAACTTATGTGGTAGTTAGGAGTCATATTTGGTTTATGTTGGGGTATAGGTGTGTGTGAGGGATATTTTAAGATCTATTTATTTTCCTGGCGTCATAATGAGTCATCAAGGGTGTGTTTTGAAAGTATGGGTGTTTTCCCTCCAAAACTAACCATTTGAATATTTGAAATGTTAAAGGACCTAGTGAGGATTATAAGTGGTATTTCAAGTAATGTCATAGGTGTCTAATGAATGAGTAAGGTCCTATGGGTCATAAGATTCTAATGAAATGTCAAATAGGTAGTTAAGATGTGAAATGGTCTTAATAATATCTCATGTAGGTAACTACAAATCATGAGAAAAGGTGGTGAAGAGTCTTGTTTTGGTAACCACCCAAACCAATATGGAAGTTGGATGAGAAGGAAGTTTTAAGTCAATTTTAGCACGTGAGAGAGTATGAGGAAGAGAAGAGAGAGCTCCGAGAAGGAGAGAGAGGGAGTAATGAAAAGAAGATTGTATACCTTTCAAGAAGGTGGTTGAGTCCTTTCATGGACTATGTATGTAATCAAGAATGATTCAAATGAATAAAGAAAAGATTATTGATGTGTTCATTCTCCATTAAAATGTTTATTGATTGTACTAGTTCATGTTTTGGTTTAGAAAATCCCTTAAGGCCATAGACAGTCTCTATTGTGTGTTGTTATAGGTTTGAGACAAAGAATGCAGAAATATAGTCAAGAGAGAATGATTTGAAGGCCTCACAAGATTGTTAAGGTCAAAAATTCTATGGTATACTAGTTCCAATGATATGTGTATCATATAGATCTCATGGTGGTTTAATGGAGTGTTTTAAAGTGGAAAAACTAAGTAAAAGGACATCTTTGTCAATGGAACCCTATTTATGCCTTTAACAATCAAACAAGAAGGTGTGTCTTGTTGTTTCTTGAAATCTTGGTATCAAGGAGATCACAATGTTTTATGAGATGATCTGAAGATAATAATAGGATTGATGTAATGTTGGAGTAGTTGATTGTAATTTTGATCGTAAATATACAATACATAGTCTATAGGAATAAATAAACTTTGTTACACAATAAATACCCTATTTTGCATACACAATTATCAAGAAAGAACCATACACACTTGAGACTTACAATGATTGAAAGGGAAACCAACTCTTAAGAATAGCCCTTGTGAAGTTTGAAAACTGTTTGAAGTGAAACAAACCCTTGCAACCTTACACAGTCCTTTAAAGAAGAACACAAAACTCTATAATTTGCATTGTTGTGAGCATAATTGGATTCATCAAGGTTCTTTATCCATTTGAGAAGATAGATAATGTTCATAAAGACCTGGGTAAGGTCTTAAAAATGTTTAAATTATTTTATAACTAAATATATTGAATTTGGAGTCCTTTCGGGTCCTACAGTCAACCTCGTTGCACTAAATAGGGTTTTGAAGCAAAAACCCTTATAACTTGAATTCCAACTAGTGGAAAATGACCAAAATTTGTAATCATGCATATTTTTCCATGGGGAACTAATTCAATAGGTTTTAGTTTTATACTGTATGGTCTAGTATGATTTTGAGGTTTGAGCAAGTGGATGGAGGGCTAGGAGGCCTAATTGGATAGGTGTTAACAAAGGAAAGGTTATATAAACAAAGAGTTAGACCTTGAAACTTCATGGGGGCCTGTAAGGAGATAGAGGGTGACATAATATGGGCTTAGATATTCAGAGAAGTTTATAGAGTGTTCAAACAAAGGGAAAAGGTAAAAAAAAGGCTACAAGGAGATAAGATCATTATTGAAGTTGAGGGGTGTAAGTGAATAATGGAGATTGAATGAGTGGTTTAAGGGGGTTAATGAAAGTTTAATATGATCATGAAAGATCATACATGATATCATAATCTCTTCATGAGACCTAAGTCATGATTAGGTGTTTTGTGCCCTACTAGTGTGAAGATAGTGAATGAGTTAAGTGGGAAAAGAAAGAATAGTGAATGGAATGAGTGGAAATGATGAGTGAGAGATGTATTCATGGTCTAATGATAGAGAGAATGAATCAATGGTGTTATCAAATAGGGTTAATAATGAAGGAGGCTATCAAACCTAGAGAGAAGATCAAAGACTTTTTGTAAGCATTGAAGCTTACGCACAAAGCAAAGTAATTGAAGTTGAAATAAAGAATCAAGATCAGAGCCAAAGTAACAAGTTTGAATTTTTTTTCATATACCTCTGCATTAGGTGTATTAGGTCATATGCCTATATTTATAGTTAAAATATTGTTAACATAAGTCATAAGAGTCTGATGGACATAAAACTATAACCATATGAATACAGTCTCTTAAAAACTTAATAAATTATTTGAATTATGTTCATACAAGGTATAACTTGGTTATGAGTTATCTGAATCTTTGAAATTATCATGATTGACTATTGATACACACACACACCATAATAATAATAATAATAATAATAATAATAATAATAATAATAATAATAATAATTGGTGAGTAGTACATATTATGAGTAAATTAAAATGTACAAGTGTTTAGACATATATAACATATATTAGTGCAATTATGATGTGTGCTTATAAGTTACAAGTATTATGCAATTTAAACATAAGATATACTCAGTTGGTATAAACTATACTTGCTTGCCTATTATTTAAGATTATGGGACATTTGATTTTTGAAATTGTAAGACTAGTTGTTCATAATTGTGTAGTTGTACTCATGAATAATGAACTATGATATTATGGGATGTCATAAAGTGTATTATATTTAAAACTACAGTCTAAATATATGTTATACTTGAATGGTACAAATTATAATTGTTATGTTTATTATAAGTGATATCGTGAAGATTCATTCATACATTTGACATGCTAAATATATGTGTATTGATTATTTCTATGTTTAGCATGTTTCATGACAACTAATAAGAGGTATTGTATTGTGCTTACTTATGAAAAATAGAATATGCAGCCTAATATATATACTACACTCGGTTGGTATAATCTATACTTGTTTGCTTATTAATTATGTAATAAATCATATTGTAGAGATTCATTCATACATTTGACGGGCTAAATATATGTAGTTAATTATTTTTGTGTTTAGCATGTTTTGTGATTGTTAGTAAGAAATAATCTATATGAATCTGTTGGCATTGAGTAAGTAGTGAGATGGACTTCACTAACTTACTATCATCATAATGTCAGATGAAGGTAATCTGATCAAGTAGTGTGTATAAAACTAATTGATATTAGAGATCAATAACTATTTAAAATTTTTGACCATGGTAATGTTAGTGAAACATTGTCATTTCATGTGTATGATTTACATGATTGTGCAATATATTGTTAGAATATGTTTCTTTATGGTATACCACATGTTTTTTTATTAAAAATCATATAACACATGGGTCCTAGCTTGTCTATTTAGATTCTCACACCATCACTATTTACTCATCTGTGAAGGGAGGGTCATTCTCTGATGGAAAATTATGCAGAAGATCAATGGTTTGTGGTTGGTATGGAAATACACTTTGATGATGCTCACCCTCGCTATGGTAGTACTTATTTGGAGATGACACTTAAAATTGTTAGAAATATTGGATTTTAGGAACTCATGCTCTATGGAGCATTGTATCTTGTAAATTATATTGTATTTATTATTGTTGAGACATTATTCAAATAAAATATAATTATTATTTATTGTACATTGATAGTAGTTCCTGTATGGTTGTACCAGCCATGGCTGGATATTAGTAATTACTTTCCATATTTGGTTATGATGTGTTTTATATGTTGATAATGATCAGTGACTATTAGAATTCACATGCTTATTTATAGTTATCATACTTAGAGTATTATATCTAGATCACTAATTAGATTTTCATGGTCAATTCTAATGAAGGAATACTTTGATTTAAAAAATCACATTTTTCCAAGTCAAACCCAGTGGGGTCGTTACATAAGTGACTTCCACAAGTGTATCGAGCATTCTGCAAACAAGTGTTTCAGGTTAAGGCACGAGATACAATATATTATTGATGATAATACTATTGAGCTCAACACACCCACAAAGGAAACTAGACCACAAAAAAATGACAACGCAAAGCTGAAAATCTTCAGTAACCCTTTTCCAAATGATGGTTCAACAGGAAAAAATAGATAATTCAAAGGTACATCACACATATAATTTGCATCCTCCTCCTAACACATATGGCCATCCAAATTATAAAATTATTGAGATACATTTATAGGATCATTAGCACATCATGTAATCACATTCGATGATGATGATATAGATAGACATGCACTTTTTATTTGAGCTTATGTCAACAAACAACCTATCCACAATTTCATGATTGACAATGAGTCAAGTGAAAATAAATTTACAATGACACTCTTTCGCAATATTGGATACAGAAATCAAGATTTAAAAGCTACATCAAGAATAGTCAAAACATTCAATGATCATACACAAATTTTTTTTGAAACATATAGTGCTACCTCTCCAAGTTGGTTCAGAAATAATAGCTACTCTATTTCTAGTCTTACCAAGCAAAGAGATCTTTAATATGTTATTAGGATGCCCTTGGATACAAACGCTCCACATAGTACCATCTAGATTGCATAAATGTATCAAGTACATACATTGTAATCAAGTGGTCAGAGTTCAAGGCATCTGATATGAGTACTCTCTACACTCAAGAACACAACAAAAAGATAATCAATTCACCCATTCAAGAGCATAGTGCGGAATTGGTTGTTGCTCATGTTCAAAATCTTACTATACTTAGTTCAAAGGAAAGTGGTACATCATTCTAAACAATAAGCTTCATATCAAAAAGTTTCTCATAGTTCAAATAAATATAAATCTTCTTCAGTGCATAAAAATTATCTAAATCTAAACCTCCAAATTTTGGGATGCCAATTGGTTTCCCTCATGGAGGAGTGAAACACTTTAAAACTAGAATCTGACAAGTTGAAGGAAACCTGGGACAACCCCAGGATGGCAGAGGGTGGTAATTTGAGGTTGGAAGTCACTCCTAACAAGAATGCCAAAGAAGCCATAAAGATCACCCCATCCAAAGTGGCATCCCCCTTAAGCATTAAAAGTAAGAAGAAGACCACAACTAAGAACCCCGATAAGGTCAAAGGGATGATTGAGCAAGATGGTAAAATAGCAGAAAGCCCCAGTGTTTGAACAAGAGACAAAACTAACAACACCAAAAAGAAGAAGAGAAACAACAAGAAGGATCCCACAATGACTGAGATACAAGTAGGCTTTGTGGAGTCTTCAGAGGAAATTTAGTGTGAATTCTATTTTTTTGGGTCCTATTAGGTTCTTTCCTTGTCTTGGTGTCTCAGTGGTAAACTAGCAGAAATTTTTGTTGGTTGATTGGCCCGTTTGGCCTATTTTTATTTGGTCTCTTTGTTGGTCATATTTGTTTACTTGTTGAACTTTATAGTTTCAGGATCCCTATAAAACCTGAATTTCACCTTATCAAATACAAAAATAAATATCAACATTTTAATAAGCATTTCATTTCTAATGCTAGTTTGCATTTCATTTCTTGTGTTTGAATAAGCATCAAAATGTGTTTGCAAGCAGATGTGATCATCTCGCTAATGATCAATGCAACACTTTAAAGCTCTGATCTTGATTGTGCAAGGTCATTTTTTTTAATGGCATTAAAACACTATAATGTGGTAGCATCATGCTTAAAACCCATATTTAATTGAGTAATCACTTAAATTTCTAAGTTTTTAATATGTAATTAAGGTACTAATTGTACCATGCATTAACTAGGAGTGTTAGGGGTTAAGTTGATTATTACTCTCAAAAGGTTTTAATGATTCAACAAATCTTTGTTTTGGGGTTAATCGTATCAAGCCCTAAATTGGGCATTTGACTTAGTTGTGAGAATCATGGGCTTGAAAAATGAGAGGGAAGGTGGAAGAAATGGCAATAATTTAGGGTAGAGCCTTGTGACACCATCTGCAAAGGTCGTTACAAGCCTCTAGAGTTTTTAGGCGGGTGCCCTGGGTATTATTAACCGAATATGTTGTTGTTCCCTATACTATGGATTTTATTAGTATAAAGGAATGTATGTAAGAGACAATGCTCAGGTTTGAGCAATCAAGGCAAACAAAGGAAGCAAGAAAGGATGGAGTCTCTATCATTTTAGGGAAGCATTATCTCCTAAACCGTAAATCCCTGCTTTATGAGTATTGTTTCACTTTGAAGGCATAGCTCCTACTAGTTTTTGACCTGCTTTTGAGGTATACATGTGGATACGTATGTATTATACATGTATACAAATATATATCTTATCATGGGGATCTCAAGTCATGGGTTTCCATCTAAATGACTTATGTCTTTCTTGTTTATGTTGTGGATATCTTATCCTTGAATTAGAACTGTTTTAAACAAAGCTTAACTTTCTTGATCACAATATAAATAATCGAATAGTCATTATTGTGTTAGGCTTACTTTGCTTACTCTATTTTCTTAAGAGTTGTGTGAGCCATCCTTACTTGACCCTGGAGGTCGTTGTGGTTGCAACTAAGCTTGTCTTAGGTATGGATTAACATATGTGGAATAAGTTCACAAACCTCTAAGGACTAAGTCATAAGACAGAGAAGTTTGGAGGAATTCTAAAGGGATTCAATCAAATCTCATGTAGGATTTGGTTTCATATCCTCAATTGTTTGAAATTTTGAAGTTTGAAATCTTGAGGTTGTGACAATTTGAATTTGAGAAGTCTATAAATACTTAGGTGCATTAGTGCATTTCGAGAATGCCAAATATATAATGTGAATGTACCAAAGCAAACAATATAGAACAAACATTTATACGACCTAGTTGAACATACATTATACTTGATGAGATGAATGCAATATTGTTATAGCTATTCAGGGACCCGATAAGCCATTGGTGCTTAAAAATTCCACTAACCCTGAACACATGCCCCCCAAAACAATCATTTTGTACATCCATTAATAAGATCAATTGCCTTATTAGAGTTTTAAAAAAGAACATCAATATCCAAAAGATATGCACATAATTTTAAGAAAACAAATAAATTTTTTGAAGTCCTAGATTTGACAAACAAAAACATCAAATCAATTTTTATGATTATTTTTTATTAAAAACATAAAATACACAAACATGATTTATGGAAAATATATATTCTATAAAAATACTCAAAACATTGCAAATTTTCTAAATTCTTTCTATCTTACCTAAAAAGTTATGAATATTTTATAAATATATTTATAATCACAAATTCAAATACCTTCTAACCCCTTTCCCCCTTGCTCCACCCCTCTCTTATCATTTAATATATTAAAATTTTTATTTATAAAATTAAGTTTGATTTTATTTTAGTATAGTTAGATTTCTACACATAATGCGTTTTTGGGTCACACCCACTCATCATAATAAACAAAACCATTTTTCAAGGAATTGACTAAGGATCCAAGGAGACCATGAGCATTAGGTTAAAATATATAAAAAAATTGAAGATACCCTCCTTGCCATTAAAAGAAAGCAAGCCATATCGTTAATATCACCAAACCTTATCACTTTGCCATTTGAAGAAAAAACAATATTAAATACCCTACCGTATGATGTATCCATTCCTCCAATCAAGAATGGACCATATACCCTACATTAATTAAATATACCTTAAATTAATTAAAGTTGTATGATATACTCAATAACAATTGAAAATATTTTCCACCAATGAAATAATTTAAAAAACCAAGCTCATTTGTATTAATAATTTGGGCCATATTCCGGCCGAGCCTATGCCATTAACATTGACCAAAAGCCTAGATTCGAGGTTATTATGCCACGTGTCTCGCGATTCGGGGGCCGTGCAATCGGCGCCCCTTCAATGCATCCAAAAGATGCGGCGCAAATACAGAGATCGCGTGCCGCCGTAAAAAGCTTACGTGGACGTCCGGCCCAATTTGTAAATCCCGACAACGCCGCTGCACTGCATTTCTCTTTCCGTCATTTCAATGGCTTACTTTTTCTACAGTTGACGGCTACGCTGTCGGAAATACTTCCCGAAACAACAACTGGTTTTCCATACAAAAAATGACACAGATATATAGGCTTGACACAAGTTGACAGACTTTTCTGGTGGATTTAACGGGAAACTTTTTCTGTTTAAAGGAGGTCCAGAAGTTTCTGGGGCGAATGCGGCATGGGGCCGAGCAGTTGCCTGTTGACGGAACCCTCGGAATTTACAGAATTATTTGATGGACTCGAAACCCTCTGCTGCTTTAGATTGGAGGACTTCGACTGGCAATTCAAACTTAAATCCAGTTTTACGTCACCGTCCAAATTGCCGTCGTTGTTTTGCCGGTCCAAGCTGCCGGCAGTTGACGTTACTTCGGCCGCGTCAGTATTCCCGTCAATGAAATTTGCGTCGTTGATATTGCCGTCGTGATGGTTGTTCCCGTCCACAATGTTGTTGACGGCGTTTTCATTTTGTCTTATGGCGATGTTATTTTCGTCGGCCGTTCGCTGACGGACTCGGCGATTTTCCGTCATGACGGAATTGCCCAGCTCGTAGATCTTGCAGACGTCGTCCTCGTTTGATCTTTTGCGGCCTCGATGGCCGTCCGTGACGGAAAATTCTGGAATGCCCGTCCGTCTATGGATGTCAAGCATAGCCTGCGACGGGTTGCCGTCTTGTGCCCGAGATTCAATAGCGGCAATTGATGGGAAACTTGGAACGGCGGCTCCGTTGGCGTCCATTGACGGGAATGTGTGAACGGTAGCTCTGTTGGCGTCAATTGACGGGGAGCTCGAAACTGCAGAGGAGCGCTCCAGGGTGCCTCCATTAAGGACCTTCTGGACTGCCGCCTGACAAACATGCCATTTTCCCGTCCACAGTAACCCCACTGCTCCATGTACAGGGTTTACAGTCCTTCCACAAGCTTCATATAACAGGGACTTGAACAGATCTGCAAAACAAAACCCCAGAATGTTAAATGACGGAAAATTTAACCTAAAAATCGAACGAGAATGTGACAATTGTGTTTCATTAACAGGTTTTAGGTTCAAGGCCTAATTGATCCATCCAGAATAACAGAGCCTAAACAAAGGGGGCAATAACTCATTGATTGAACACTCAATCAGGGTAAATGGCACAGTAAAATATAGTGGTGTGAATCATTAGATTGCTTCCTGATTATGGATCATTGGATGATCTGAAAGGTCGAGAATGAAAAACTTGCACAATTTTTTCTCAAAACCTTTTATTTATGCACTATGAAACCCTGAAAGCCTCGGATTTTAGATGTAATGCAGATTTCATCAATTGAGATCAGCATAATTACAGCTTGAGACACAAGCAATTAACAATAAATCTTGGAGATTGTCAGGCCAAAGAAGTTCAGGAGAATTTCAAATATCTCAATGCAGGTTAATGTGTAATAATTCTAAAAGATTGTGTGATTTTGGCAGAAAGGATATCTCTCAGACCTTGAACCTTGTTACTAAGTCTGAACTATTACCAAAAATTCCATCAAAAAAGATTATGCAATATGTATTTGGGATTCAATGGTGTAGTTTTTGGGTTATTTGGCAGTGGAGATAGGTCATTATGAATGTTTTACTTGACGCTTAATATTCATAGAGGAACTTCGAAGAAAATGCCATCCATCTCAACATTAATCTAACTTAAACACCAATTAATCATAGAGTTTTCCCCACAATCAAACCACCTGAACTCGGTATGCCAGTTGAAAAAACTAAGACATTATGAATTTTCATAAGATTAAAGATGTTTCATTGATAAGTCCCAGGTTCAAATCCCTGTTCGATTGTTAATTAATAATATATCAAGCAACTTACTCCATTGAAATTTTTGAATTTGCATATCTCAAGGGCCAAGGGTAAGTAGAATTTCGTTTAAAAAAACAAACAATTTTACAATTTTTTTTATAAAACTTAGCAATTTCAATAAACCAGTTTGGAAAGACTCAAAATCTAGAACCATCTATTGATGTGTAGCTCATACACTCCAACATAATTGAGTAACTTCAAAATGTCCAGTTACCAAATAAAAAATCATTCTTGAAAGACTGATTTTCAAAAATTTGTAAATGGTTTATAAAATCGAGGTTTTGAACTGGTTTATCATCAGAATAAGATCAATAAAAATAGTAAAATTAGATATTTTCCATGTAAGAGCTGCGACTGGTATGGATAGTGGCCGATTTTTCTCTGATACTATTTTAGAGAATTAAAAAATAATTTACCAATCGAAAAAAAATGCTTTCCTCAAATATTTCGTAAACTTACCAGGGCGTTCCGCCTCATTGACCCCTTGAATGAAGGTCATGAGCCCCGCGCGGCCGAAGAATTTGGCAACAAAAACCGTGGCATTGGCTTGCGATTGCGGGTTCTCAATCCACTGCAAACATTGCCGAAGAATGCAATTATCGCTGCAACCCTTGCGCAGGACCCTGCAGCCATTGCAGCTCATTTTCCGCAACGAGAACGGCTGAACGGCGGGAGGATTAGGAGGATCAAAATTCCTGCTCATAAACAGAAACCCAAAAAATCACACCGCCATTAACAGAAATGAAAATTCTCGACGAAACTATTGAAATTCACGAAACCCTCGAAGAATATATATAGAGGTCTGTGCCTGTCTTACCTTTGTTGGGTAGCGTTAGACATGAAAGGGAGGGATGGTTCAGATTCAGAGCACATAGTAGTATTAATAATAATAATAATAACAGCAGGAGGGCCAGGATTCAGGCTTCAGGCTGCCGCGCGCAGGCACTGTAAAGAGTGTGGACAAAGAAAAGAGGAGAATGGGACAAGGAAAAGAAGAGGAAATAAAGGAGATGAGGGTAAAAGAAAAAGATCACGAAGGAGGTGCAAATGGTCTTCTTTATCATCACTTTGTTCTTCTTTCTCCCTTCTTGCAGGTATGCGTGAGTGCTCTTTGTCCCCTTCTTGCAAATGGAATTGACATTATTACCTGGAGAAATGTTGGGGTTGAATTCACACTTGACGACACCTTTAAAAATGTTTTTATTTTATTTTTTTAACGTAAGTATAACGTGATACTCCTTCGGTTAAAGTTTAAGTGTTAAGTGGATATATTTGTATGGGTTTAATGGAGGTTCAAAACTATGTTCCTCATGCTTTCAACATCTCTTATCAAGTGCACATCCTTGTAGTATCTTTGTGTATTTGTGTAATATTTCGTAAGCAATTTAATATTATGTGACCTCTGTACACTATTGTTATGTTGCACATCATATCATGCAAGTTCTTTGCACCATGAAGTAGTCCCAACATTCAACATCCACGTGTTAGCGTTCTACTGCTACGCGGCATGGCATGTGCCACTCTCAAGGTTTATGCCATGTCAGACAACCTGTCACCATACAACGACACTAGAAATTCAACCACACTTGTAAGGAGGTGAATTGTCACCTAGGCAGAAGATTAACTATTTTGTAATTCTTCCCTTCTATAACTACCTTCTTTAATGATGTCTATATATCATAACCATCTAGCCCATAAGAGATCATAAACGATGAAAGATCACGTGCAAATAGGATACATTTGGCATGCCATGAGTATTTAAAAACTCACACATATGTAATCACATTTCGGTTTAGGAAAATTAGTTGGAAGTGTTTTCCCCCTTCTAATCATGGGAATCTGCATCCTTGACTTTTGTTGAATATTGTACACGTGTATTTTTCCCTATTATTTACATGGAATAGAATTTTTACCATTCTACAAATACTTTTGCATTAGAATGTGTTTAGGTTTACTACCTTACTTGGTTTTAATTTCAACATTCTACAACCTATGGCTTGTTGCCAAGTACAAAGCTTGTCCACTGCACTAGAATCTTGTGCCCCATGGTGTGAATCATTCGTCTCAGAGCAAGATCTCTCATATGCCTGTTAACATGTGAGCACAACATGAGAGAGAAGGATTACCATTTGGTTTTGTTTCTGAGTACCTGACAAAACATCATAGCAAGAGCAAGATGGTTGATGCCTAAAAAACATTCATTGAGGCATCCCTAAACATCCAACAACATATTTGGGACACTTTCAAGGAATAGTGCCACAAACTTTTTAACTACTTTTGTGAACTTGTGGTACAACTTGATTTATAAGCCACACCTCCTTTCACATGGTTTGCACATCCATCGTCTCAGTAGCAAATCCATTTCAAAGTGCAAGTAAATCTTGACATCCCAGTGTTCAAAGGTAAATTCAATGCCTCAACATTGGATAGTTATATTCAGAAACTTGAGGCCTATTTTTTGGTCAATTGCTTCATTGACCTAGAGAATATCACCTTCACAATGTTGAAGAAGTCCATTTCAATGTCCCATAAGCATAAATTCTTTAGAGAAATACTTGGCACCCATTGAGCTATAATTCATGTTTTGATGCCTTGAAGGATGAATATATCCCTCTTAAGCACTATGAGGATGAACACATCAAGTGCCACCAATTACACCAGTGTAAGGAAAAAATAGTTGAAGACTATACAAATGAGTTCCATGAAGGCATTATGTATTTGTGCGAGGACTTGACAAAGTAACATAAGGTGTTAAAGTACATCAGTGAACTCTCACCCTATATTTACATAAAGATGGAGTTCATTGGAGCAAACATACTACAACACTACTAAGATTAAAGCTAAGGTAGATATGAAGTATAAGTTTTCCTCTCCATCCAACATCATGCCCAAGAGTCAACCTGTACACAATGGGCCATCTAACCCTCCAACATATAAGTCTAACATATCATATAATGGATAACAGCCTAAGAAGGTTGTGCAACACTTGAAGACTCTGTTATCTTTTGCACTAGACAAAGGAAGAAAGAAACAAGGTGACAAATGGTGCCATCAACATTGCACAAACTCACATAATGATGTTGAATGTTGCATGCAATAATATTTGATTACACAATCTATATTAGGTCATGTATACACACAATATTTTTATTAACTTTACTACTTACTAAAACTTTCTCTCTTGCAAGAACCCATTGAGTCTCAATCTCTGTGAGTAATGTCTTAAAGGGTACACTGGGAAAGGGGTGGGCAGACCATTGGTGCTTCAAAAGATTATTGTTCCCTATACCACCAAAAACCTCTCCTATACATTTCCATAAGCTTTGACACCTCCCTTACACACTCCTCCAAGCAATTCATCACCTCAAACAGTCTCTATCTAAGCCAAAACCTCTTTTTGTCATTTATCAAACAAAGTCGGCCTAAGCTGATCCTGTTCTTAAGATATAAACATGTTATAAGATTAATTCAATCCTAGCTAATCTAGGCCAGGACTTAATTGCTTTATTTATTAAAAAACATGATTGATTGTGCTGACTTTGTTAGCTAAAACTTTAGATAGGATTAGGGTTAAATTCGAACATATAAAGTCATCCTTTTTGCCATTTTCATTAGAGAGAGATAGAGATAATCATTTATTTATGCATTTGCTTATCCACCATTCTACTTGAGGATCCATTATTTAAGTTTTCATACTTCCTTTGGAGAAAGTAATTTTATCTTGTCAAAACTTGGGATTCACTAGGAGGTCCTTGGCTAAACTATAGTCCATTGTTCATCCTTAGTTTCTTCAACATACACAACAACCTCTTGCAAAGCACCATTAGCCAATAGAGAGATTGAGGCTTGATGAGTTCATCTTCAAGGTAAGTATTCCTAATTCTTTTTCCTCTTTATTAAAGTAGATATATTTACATGTTTTAGCTTATAAATATGTTTCTCTATCCATGCATTATGATTAGCTCTACATTGACTTGAGTAGAGTTCTTCTTTACATGTTTACTTTTATGTTTATTATCCCTATTTTGTGCCACAATATCCGATGATCACTCAATTAGTTTTACTTTATTTTGATGAAAAAACATAGGACCTAGCTAGGGTTATTATATGGTTTTGCTTGACTAGAAGTTTTGAAACCCTCTCTAGTGATGTGTGGTAAGGGACCCCGTAGTTATGTCTAGTGGATCTATATTGGTCATGACCTGATTGTCTAAATATACCAATAAGTGGAAGCGTTAGTGTGATTTATCTTATTAGGATTACCCTTTATTTAAGATAATTTATTTTATCCTAAGCTCCTTTTATGTGTGTGGAGTTTTTATTTATGTGAATTATAAATTCACATAAATATGGATTTCATGAGGTGTCTCTCACCTATTTATTCTCATTTATGATTTCAGAGTCACTTGCATAAGTAACCTCTTTCCCCACTTATCACACACTTCCCTTCACTTTTTAAAGGATCAGGCTATAAGTGGCACACACAAATGAGACTCGTAAGATAATCATGAGATTCTTTGTAACTTTCATTCTTTTCCTCTAGCTATGTAAGTTTCTTCCTTCCTTGTACATGGAATATTGTTAATTTTATTTAGATGGCTCAATTTTTTAAAAAGAAAATTAATCTTTTAATATTCTTAAATTGTTTTGAAACCTTGTAACATTTTATTTCTCTTTGCAATTTTTTTCTAAGGTAAATTTGAATCAATAAAAGCTTCTAAAACAGTTAATATTATCTTTTCTATTTAATTCAGAAGACTCTTATAGCCATCTTTTTGTCGTTAAACTTTTGTATAATTATTAATCTTTTTTTGGCTCTTGTTTATTCCTTGATATTTTTTTTGCACTTCAGCTAAGTCTCACTTTTTGGCCTTCTTGTCCCTCCTTCGTGCCTCCTTCGTTCTATGTGATTTTTCTTGCCTATTACTTTTTTGGGTATTCGATGAGATTTCACAGCACAATGACTTGATTGTTGCTCAAATTTAAACTCACATCCACCAATTACTATTTATGAAAATTGCATATACAATAAATATTCACTTTTAAATATTTGGTGTGCATAGTAGATGGCATGGATCTCAAACTCGATAAAAAGACTATAACCACTATAATTCAAGAGAAATGTCAAACAAAAAATAATGAGACCTTAGGATTGATTGGTATGGTCATGACCCCTGAATTATATGTGCATATTGATAGTTATCTTCTTGCATGCATTACATGTTCTAAGCTTAAATATGTTTAATGAATCTTATAAAATTCAAATTCAAGATCAACTATATTATTTAAAGTATAATGACTTCAAAACTATGAATGATTTCTTGGTTAAAGTTCACTCTTTGCATTCTCAGCTCACTGGTTTAGGTATTAAACTTTTAGATTTAAATTTAATTCATATTATCATGAAAAAATGTTTGCCTCTATCTTTTCAATAGTTTATTACTAATATTCATTCGTAACTAGATTTTCCTACTTTATTTGCTTAGTTGATGTTTGATTTATTTTGTAATTTGTTGCATAAAAAATAATAAAATTTAATTTAATTTGTTAGTCTTAAGACTAATGAACATGTTTTTATTTCTAAACACCAACATAAGAATGACAAAGAACATACTAAATTCAATAATACACATGACAAAAAAGATAAAAAAATTTAACTCTAAACTTAATAAAAAGCTAGAATGTAATTATTGTTACAAAAATAATCATGATGAAGATCATTGCTTTAAAAAGAAACGTGATATTAAAAATGAAAAGTTTAAGGTCAAAGACAACACTAACACTAGTAACACTAAGACTCAATCTAAACAAAAGTCTAATTTTAGAGATGTTTTTACTTGTGTTTTACACATTTTTTCTATTGAATGGATTATTGATTTTGATGCTACTTAACATATGACATCCAATGCAATTTTTTTTACTTATTTGGAACCATATATTTTTAATAATCATTTAAGTCTTATCAATCATGCTTCTTATAATGTTGAATCTATAAGAACTGTTAAAATTCCTAATGGTGAATTGCATGATGTCTTGCTTGTTCCTGATTTAAAATTGAATTTATTTTCTATTCATCAATTATGCAAACATGACTATAAATTGTAAATATTTAATGACACTTGTCATGTTAAATCTACCAAGCAAGATCTTCAAGTAGTTGCTACTACTTTTTTAGATAATGATAATTTGTTTAAGTTTACTAGATTCTCTTCTTCTTCCTCTTCTCATGTTTTAATTACTTCTAATGATGCTAACTTGTGGCATGAAAGAATATGACATATTAATTATCAAAGCATTACACTTATGAATAAAATTAATATGGTGTAAGGTTTGTCTAAAATTCCTTCCACTAATTCTGTTTGTAGTGGTTGTATGACTAGTAAAGTTCATAGATAATATTTTCTAAGAATCAATCTTGGCATGCTAATGAAAAACTTCATTTAGTTCATAGTGATCTCTTAGGCCCTATGCAAACTCCTTTTAATGGTGAAAAATATGCTTTAACTTTTTTTAATGATTGCATTAGGCGAGTTTGGATTTACTTCTTGAAAACTAAAGATCAAGTTTTAAACACTTTTATTTGAGTTTTATGTCTTTGTTGGAAACCAATCTCATTGTTCTTTATGCATATTACCAACTGAAAATGGAATTGAATATCTTAACAAATATTTTCTTGCATACTATAAACACTTGGTATTAAATATGTGAAAATTATTTCTTACACACCTAAGCAAAATAATGTTATTGAACATAAACATAGGACTATCACTCGAATGGCTAGGTGTATGTTGCATGCTAAAAATATGCATTATAAATTTTAGGCTGAAGCTATGTATTGCATTGTCTATCTAATCAATAGGACTCTCACTAAATTTGTTTTAAACATTACCCTAAATAAGCTTGGAGTGATATAAAATCTAATTTGAAAGCATGTACCTAATTTCGTTTTGATGCATTTATTCATATTCCCATATAAAAATGAAAAAAAAAAAGATTTTAAAGCAGACACTTATCTTTGTTGGTTATTATGAATCATATAAATATTATAGCATGTATGATCCTCAAACCAATAAAATCAAAATTAATAGGGATGTTAAAATTATTGAAAATGGTTTACTTGATTGCGCTTCCAATTCAAATTCTCTTGATATAATTTGTGCTTCTTTTCCTTTTGAATCAAGTGTTGAACATAATGACATGGTTCATAATGATGTTGTTCCTAAAGTTCCTTATCTTTATTTTAATCTTGATCCACCTAAATCTATGCTTAAGTGGGTCAAGTCTATTGTAGAAGCTTCTAGAATTGATGTAGATCTTAATGTTACTTGTAAAACTAGGCAATAATTTTATAATTATGGTTTGATTTCTAAACTTATAAAAAATAATGATCCTACAACACTAAAACAAGCTCAAAGTCACCCTCATTGCGAGAAATCAATGTATGATGAATACATCTCTTTGATTTCTAATAACACTTAAGACTTGGTCCCTCTCCTTAAAGTACATCATTCGGTGAGATGTAAATGGTTGTTTAAAACTAAGTTCAATTTTGATAATCAATTTGAAAAATATAAAGCTAGATTAGTAGCTATAGGTTTCTCAAATTGAAATAATTTACTGTAATGAAAAATTTGCACTTGTTGCTAAGATGCCTATAATTAAAGTTATTTTAGCTTTAGCTGCTCACATGTATTGACTTGCTTATCAAATAGATGTTAAGAGTGCTTTCTTAAATGGCGACTTACATGAAGAAATTTACATGTGTCAACCCCCTGGTTTTATTAATAAAGGCAATGAACATCTTGTTTTCAAGTTAAACAAAACTATTTATGGTTTGAAACAATCTCCTAGAGAATGGTACTCTAAAATTTATCATTTTTTCATATCTCAAAGTTTTACTTGTAGTTCTAATGATCTTAATATTTTTGTTAAAAACACTCCAAATGACATAGTTATCATTGTTTTTTATGTTGATGACTTAATCACAATTGGTAATAATAATTCAAAGGTTTATTTCACTAAAAATGCTTTGAATAATACCTTTGAAATGAGTGATTTGGGTCTCTTACATTAATTTTTAGGCATTCAAGTTTGGAAAGAAAAAGATAGCATTTCTATTTCTTAATCTAAATATGCATATGACTTGTTATCTAGGTTTAATATATTAGATTGTAAACTTGTTTCTACCATTTGTGAACTTCATGTCAAATTACTTACTGACATGTAAACTAAAACTATTGATCTAACTCTCTATAGACACTTAGTTTGCAACTTGAATTATCTTACTCATACTCATCCCGATATTGCCTTTTTTGTTGGATTGGTTTCTCATTTTATATTCAAACCTTAAGCTACTCATTTTATAGTTGCTAAAATAATTATTCATTATATTAAAGGTAATCTAACTTTTGGCATTGAGTATAACTTGAATAGAACTTTCTCTTTGACAGGTTTTTCAAATTTTGATTGGGTTGGTGATCCTAATGATCATAGATCCACAAGTGGTTATTATTTTTCTTTGAGTTCTGACACCATTTCATAAAATAGTAAAAATCAGACTACTGTATCCTTATCTTCCACATAACCTAAGTATAAAACTTAAAATCATGCTATTAAGAAAGCTATTTGGCTTCAAAAACTTTTTGCTAATTTGGGCTACCCTCAATCTTTGGCTACTCTTATTTTTGGTGATAATCAAAGTGCCATTGCCTTACCAACATATCCAATTTTCTATGCAAGGTCCAAGCATATTAAAACTTAATGTCACTTTCAGTGTGAACATATTGAAGGCAATCAAAGTCTTCTCTTTCTGTCCTTCTCAAGAACAAATGGTTGATATTTTCAATAAGCCATTATGTAAAGAAAAATTTGTACTCTTTTGTAATATGTTAGGATTGAAAGAAGTTTTCATCAATAAGGAGAGTTAGTAATGTGTCTTCTTTTCTTATTTGTTTGTAAACTCTTAAATAAAGTTTAAAAGGGAGTGTTAGGATTATCTTTTATTTAAGATAATTTATTTTATCTTAAGTTTCATTTATGTGTGTATAATTTGAGAGTTACTTGCATAAGTAAACCCTTCCCCCAATTGACACACACCTCCATTCACTTTTTAAGGGACCAGGTTACAAATAAAACACACAAAAGAGGCTTGTAAGATAATCATGGGATTATTTTTAACTCTCATTTTTTTTCTCTAGCTCTATAAAAGATCCTTCCTCTCCTCATTTTCTCACTAAAAACTCATAGCTCTCTCTTTTTATATTTTCTCCAAGATAGGATTGATTTGTAGATAAAATTCACTTTCCCTTGTATACATTATGATGATCATGAAGTGAATCTAACCTCTTTGATGCCTTCATTTATTATTATTATTATTATTATTATTATTATTATTTATTATTTATTATTTATTATTTATTATTATTTATTTTATTTTTACATCAATGGATCAAATCTATCGACTTAGTCTAATATTCTATGACAAGTTTAACACATAGTCACTTCGATTGACTTTGCATTTATTTGTGTAGATCATCTTCAACCACATGTAACTATATTGATTGGCTCGACTCAGTTTGATGCTTTACATACAAGTTTTTAAACTCAGTTGACCCAATCGACTATGTTATCAGGCTAAAAATATTCATATGGATGACACAATATAAAAATAATAATTTTAGCATCTTTAAAATAATTAGGTTCATTCTCAACATCTTAGTCATTTCTTTTCTTTGTTACAGTCATGTTTTTCATATTTTTAGTCCATAAAACTATAATCCTATAGTGAACTAGGTCAACTGAATCAACACAGTTATGTAGCTTACTTTCTTTCCCAGAAGACTCAATCGACTTGTTTGACTGTGTTTTCCTGGATCTTGTTTCAATAGATAGAATTGACCTAGTTGATATTTTCTATACTATTTACATATTTAGTCATCTAAATTGACCCTAAACTCTTCAAGCAAATGAATTAACTCATATTGTTAGCAATTAATTCACCTTTCATTTTATTGCTTGTTTTATTAGAGTAATACACATAGACTAAATAGAAAGTTTTAATTTATCAATTTATTCACACTATTTTTATTTTATTCACATACTTCCAAACCACATAACATCAAAGAGTACTAAAAAAACTCTACCCAAGATCTATCTACTTGAAATTCATCACCAAGAGGGAAACTGACTCGATTTTATGGTTGAGTAAAAATATGATGGTAGATATTGGCAAAACACCTGACACCCTTATCATTGTGTAATTATGAAGTGAAAGGGTAAGCCCTAATGCCAAGCTAGTACCATCACCAATAGATATCCTTTTCAACCTTAACAACCTGAAACCAACTTTAACTTACCTCTTTAAATTCTTTTCTTAGCCAAATGACCTATCACATTATTTTTAAAAACTATAATTTAAAAAAATTTAACCCTATTTGCTTAGCATTTCCATTTTAGTATTGTTGCTTACTCTTTGCAAATTATATTTTGTATTGAGAACATTATACTAGCTAGTGTTGGTACAAGGGTTGTGTTGTGTGTTTTAATTAGATTAAACACATTGATCTAGTTTTTTGTGTGCTTAATTAAATTTTGTTAGGTTGTGGAGCTAAAAGCTTCAACTCTTTGCAAACGAAAACTGAAGGTTGCTGAAGTTTGATAAGCACCGGCGTCGGCAGTATGACCGACGTCGGTCATGACCAGTGTAGAAGGCAACCGGCGATGGCAGGTAGTCGGCCGACGTTGGCAACACCAGGCAAGCAGGGACCGATGCCAGTTGCCTGTGTGTTCCAGAACTGTTCATTGCATGAACAATTAGTTAAGTGAACGAAGTGTTTGCATGTAAAGGCCAGTTAGAGTCTTGAGCTGCGTGGATAATTGTCTAAATTAAGAGTCTAAGTTATTGTTTAAGTCTGGGATCTATTTATAGACCCATTGGCATGTATTGTAAAGTGTGCTAGTGAAGAGAACTAAGTGTGTGTTTCTCCTAGTTCCACTGATGAGCTGATAAGGAAGGCAAGGAAGTTCCTTCCATTGTAAGATCATTGAGTTGCAGGTTGTTGCAAGCTCATAGGATATCTACATGTGTGAGTATGGTCTATTGAATTGCAGGTTGCAGGTTCATGGGAGATCAACTTGAAGTACTATAGAGTGCTTGGTGTACTGCCAGGGTTATTACTGACTGGTTGGAGAGGTGAACACCAATTCTGTGTGTGAGTTGGTTGTTGGGACCGTTTTTGGTAGGAGAGTGTTTTGAAGAAGAATTACTGTACACTTGAGGTGTAGAAAGCCTCTGTAAGGTGGAAGAGTGTGGCGGCTCTTTATTGTATTCTTTTCTGTAAAGTGTTAATACAAGATAGTGTATTGTCTCTCATGTTTTGTGCTATTGGTGAATTCTAGTTACTTGTGTTTCTGGTTATTTTCGCATGTTTAATTGCTTATATTTGGTAATTATATTGTGCTCTATCTGAGGAGCAAGATCTTAACAAGAGGGATCAAAATAGGTGTGTTTGTTTTTGTGATCCCCCATCAAGTGGTATCAGAGCTTTTGGTTGGGATACTAACATATTGGATTAGATCTGGTTAGTGTGTTTTGATTACAGGTTACAGGGTTTTTGTTTGAGTGGGAGTTGAGCAATGACAAAAGACAGTAAGCTACGAATGGAGAAGTTTAATGACAAGAACTACTAATTATAGAGGATGCAGATTGAGGATTATCTGTATCAGAAATATTTGTACTTATCGTTGGGTGGGGTTGATTACAAACCCCCGGATATGAAGGATGAATAATGGGAGGTTCTTGATCGGAAGGCTCTGGGATCTATAAGATTGAGTCTTGCATCATCTGTGATTTCCAGCTTATCACAGTGTAAGACAACGGTGGAGTTAATAGAATCTTTGGCAAATTTATATGAAAAACCCTCGGCTTCTAATAAGGTATTTCTTATGAAGCGTTTATTTAATTTGCAAATGTTGAAAGGTGGATCTGTTCATAGCCATCTTAGTGATTTCCATGGTTTGGTAAACTAGTTAAGTTCAGTCAATATTATTTTTGATGATGAAATTAGAGCTCTCTTAATCTTGTGTTCATTACCTGAAAGTTGGGAAGGTTTGGTAATGGCAGTTTCTAATACTGTGTCTGCTTCAAAAGTCTTAAAAGTGGATGATGTTGTGAGTGTGATCTTGAATGAAGAGATACGCAGGAAAAGCACAAGTGAATCATCAGGGAATGCTTTGAGTGTTGAAGGCAAAGGAAGGCAAAGAGAGAAGATAGAGCGTGGGAGATCAAGGTCCAAGATAGGTAGGAGATCCAAGTCCAGGTATGGCAGAATAACCTGCTGGAAGTGTGGAAAGTAAGGGCACTTAAAGAGAGATTGCAGATCAGGTGAAGATCAGCATGAAGGACATGAAGAAGAAGTAGATGTTGCGGATTACGTTGCATGGGATGCTCTAGTATGTTCTTTGGATAAAGTAGAATCTTGGGTTTTAGATTATGGTGCCTCTTTTCATGCATCCCCACATAGGGAATTTTTTCATGAGTATGTCCAGGGAGACTTTGGAGAAATTTGTGTAGGGGATGGTAAGCCTTGTTAGATGGTTGGCAAAGGGAAAGTGAAGCTGAAATTACAGACAGGTAACACATGGGTGTTAAAGGAGGTCATGCATTTCCCAGTTCTGGAGTAGATTTTGATTTCTGTAAGAAGTTTGGGTGATGAGGGTTGCACAATAACTCTCACAGCGGACTCTTGGAAGGTTACCAAGAGTGCACTTGTTGTAGCTAGAGGTAAGAAAATAGGTACGCTTTATCTATCTACTTGTATTACTGATTCTCTTTCTGGGTTATCTACTTCAGCTGTAGATTCGAAGATGTGGCTTAATAGGCTTGGTCACATGAATAAGAAAGAGATGCATGTTCTTGAGTCAAAGGGGATGCTTTTAGATTTGGAAGGCATGGATCGTGATTTCTGTATGCAGAAGAAGAAGGTGATGTTTCTTGAGGAATCTGATGTTAGTGACAAGAACAGGAAAGCCTTGGTTTTCAAGGAGAAGGTGACGGACAGAGTTTAGCACAAGGGGAAAAAGAATTCTGAGTAGAGCAAGGGTGATTTGGACAAGGATTTGATCCAAAAAGAGCTCACGAGAAAAAGTCAGTTTTCACTAGAAAAACACAGAGACCGACGTCGACAGAAAAATTGGCATCGGCGTCCAGACAGGGACCGATGTTAGCTATGTGAAGCCCGATGTCGGTGACTCAGGGTAGATAACTACCGGCGTCGGCCAAGGGAAATCGACATCAGCAAGGAGGCAGTCGCAGGGAACTGACATCGATCGGGTGCAGACTGAGATGTGATCGGCATCGGTTATTGAGATAAATTTTGGGTGGACAACAAGCTGTCAAGAAGTCTCAAGCGCCCATATGGAGGACTGAAGGCATAAGTAAGTTCTTAAATTCATCATTTCTCTTCTTTACACTACTTATTGCTCACTTATGGTATAGGACCAGGAAGTTATTGAAGAAGCATAATAGGTAGATCTAGGAAACAGTGGGAGCTTGGCATGGATGAGGATGTGATTCCTTAGAGGGGAACCAAACAGGAGTTTTGGGTAGAGTTGCCAGCTGGAAGTAAGCACTGAGAGATGAATGGATGTTCAGGATGAAGAAGAGCGGAAATGGATACGTGAGACAGAAGATCAGGATATATGGTCTTGTATAAGCTGCAGGGCAATAAAGGTTTGATCATTGTGTTTCTCTTTACCAGGTTGGATAATATTAGCTACATTATCCTATTACTGTATGATGTGCTTGTTGCAGGGTTACATATACAGGTATTGCTGAACTAAAGGTAAAGCTAGTTCAGAGGGATGTCATGAGGAATCTGGGAGCAGCAAGATTCTTTGGCATGAGTGTGTTCTAGAGACATGAAAGGTCATATGTTGACTTTGTTTCAGGATGATTGTGTGAGACCGGTTTGCACGCCGATGGTTGGATAGTTCTATGGACAGTGTCTTGATTCACATAATGAGGTTAAGTTCATGGTATGTACTAAACCTGAGTTTACTCAAGCAGTGGGAGTTGTCACAAGTTAGGAGCCAATTCGGGAGAGAAGTACTAAAGGGCAGTTCAGTGGATTCTTAGAGGGACCAACAACAGGTGTACATGCTATGTAGGTTCAATTTATTTCCTACATGGTTTGTAGATGTGGATGTGGCAGGTGATTTAGATGATAGAGTTGCACCACGAGATTTGTGGTGGTTGGTCTTCAAGAGTGATCTTGAGGAGGGATACAAAGCCAAGGGAACAAACTAGACGAAGTACAGGTATAGGTACAAGTTGCAACTATTTATCTCCAAGTGGGAGATTATTAGGTTGTGGAGCTAAAATCTTCAACTCTTTGCAAATAAAAACTGAAGGTTGCTGAAGTTTGATAAGCACCGACGTCGACAGTATGATTGACGTTGGTCATGACCAGTTCAAAAGGCAACCGGTGACGGCAGGTAGTCGGCCGACGTCAGCAGCACCAGGCAAGCAGGGACCGACGTCGGTCACCTGTGTGTTTCAGAATTGTTCATTACACAAATAGTTAGTTAAGTGAATGAAGTGTTTGCATGTAAAGGCCAATTAGAGTCTTGAGCTGCGTGGATAATTGTCTAAATTAAGAGTCTAAGTTATTATTTAAGTCTGGGATCTATTTATAAACCCATTGGCATGTATTGTAAAGTGTGCTAGTGAAGAGAACTAAGTGTGTGTTTCTCCTAGTTCCACTAATGAGCTGATAAGGAAGGCAAGGAATTTCCTTCCATTGTAAGATCATTGAGTTGCAAGTTGTTGCAAGCTCATAGGAGATCTACATGTGTGAGTATGGTCTGTTGAATTGCAGGTTGCAGGTTCATGGGAGATCAACTTGAAGTACTATAGAGTGCTTGGTGTACTGCCAGGGTTATTACTGACTGGTTGGAGAGGTGAACACCAATTCTGTGTGTGAGTTGGTTGTTGGGACCATTTTTGGTAGGAGAGTGTTTTGAAGAAGAATTACTGTACACTTGAGGTGTGGGAAGCCTCTGTAAGGTGGAAGAGTGTGGCGGCTCTTTATTGTATTCTTTTCTGTAAAGTATTAATACAAGATAGTGTATTGTCTCTCATGTTATGTGCTATTGGTGAATTCTAGTCACTTGTGTTTCTGGTTATTTTCGCATGTTTAATTGCTTATATTTGGTAATCATATTGTGCTCTATCTGAGGAGCAAGATCCTAACAAGAGGGATCAGAACAGGTGTGTTTGTTCTTGTGATCCCCCATCAAATTTGATTAGTCATCCACATTTATAACCTTTCAAAAAAAAATCCCTATCCAAAAAACATAGTCAACTCAATTTTTACAAGCTACTTTTTCTCAAAACATAGTTGACCCAGTCGACTCAGTATTTCTCTAGTTGCCTTCCCTCAGAACATAGTCGACTCATTTGACTCAGTCTCTTAAGGTTGTTCTACTTGTTTTCCTAGCTAACAAAGTCAACATATTTGACTCAGTATCTTAAATTTTTTTCTATTATCTCAAAAAAAAATCATTCATAATTATGTCTTCTTTTCAGCCTCCAATTAGTCAAGAATACTGCATAACAAAAGATTTAGATAAGAACCTCACTTTTATTATTAATTCAGATGAAATTATTAAATTTCTTACTTCATCTCTTCCTAATTCCAAACCAATTACTACATCATGTAATACAATTGAAGTTATTCATCCTAGTCCTCCTCCTACTAACAATGTTGGGAATCATCTACCCAAAAATCCATCCCCTACTACCAATATAGGGAATGCTCCTACCAACCCTAACATTCTACCTCATACCACTAGAAATCCTACTCCTAACATTGATAAAACTCAAATTATTTCTTAAAATATTTAATAAATGAATGTTATGCAAAAAACTAACCATTCCCAAATGATGTAAATGCAATCTCATATTTTACAAATGACTAGTCAACAACCTCAAGTCATCATGTCTCAAACAGATCATAATCTTCTCCCTCTTCCTCTTATATGTTTCAATGGGAATCTCATCCCTCAACCCCCTTTACATAACAAAATGCTCCAACTATCACATATGATAGAACTAAAGATCTAATTATCTTTCTTAAATATTTTGGTAATATTTATAAGTAATGGGTCCAAACTAATGCCTTGTCTACCACCAAGATTCTAGCCAAAACCTTTGGTGGTGATGCACTTGAATGGTACAACCAACTTCATAGACATTCCATGTCACAATGAAAGGATTTAGTCAATGCTCTAGTGAATAAATTCTAACATGATAACCTTCTTGAAAATTACCTTAGCCATTTCATCAATGTAAAATAACTTCCTAAGGTATCCCCTCTCACTTTCATCAAATGATGAAAGTCTCTAGCTCACAAAGTGGACCATAAAATGAATGATGATACTCTTTTAATTTTTTTTTTATCACTCTTAAGGTTTCTCTTCAATATAAAGTTAGGATGTTTTACACTAAAACTTTAGAAGTCATCTTAGACCAAGCAAAAATGCAATACTTTCTTATGACTCAATGTGATGCACCTCAAACAAGTACTATGGAACCTTTCCAATCATTTTATCATAACATTGATTCATATAAGCCTCTCCAACCTCCAAATAGAACATCCAATTCAACCAATTTTAACCCAACACACCCTCCCTTAAGTCTAGTAGCACTTAATAAGAAATTTCCACCCTCTTAACCCATGATCTTTGATCTTTCCAAACATCCTCCAAAATGGTACAGTCCTAATAAGTTTTATTGGTGACATGTTACTATAGGTCATTCTCATGATACTTGTTATGATCTTTATCGATTTCTTCTTGCTTTCTTACTTGGTCCACGTTTAAATCTTGACACTCTTACAAAAAAATGCTATCAAGACTATTTTCAAGCCTTTCAACTCCAATCTAAAGAATCACAATCACATCACCATCACCATCACCTACCTAATGATAAAAAATAATTATCCCATACTTCCACCTCATATAATAATTTTTTCCAAACCACATTTGATCCTTATTACTATACCAATAAGGAAAAGATAGCTAACATGAACAAATTCAAATGAACGATTACATTTATCCAACCTTAAACTCTTAAGGTTCATGAACCAAAGGAGCACTTAGTTCATATGCCTACTCCAAAGCGTATCATTCATGGTCATTCTTTGCTTTATACACCTCTTCATACCTTTCCTACAAATCCTTTTTCAATTTCAACACCCTTAAAATCTAACAAACCAGGACATTTACCTATCTCCAAATGCACCTACCAGCCAAATGTAAATCATTCTAATGGTTCAATTTCACCTCACTCCATATCACATGTTGGGGCATTTTATGATTCCCATCGATGTATCACTTCAAAATTTGGTGCATATTGCGATGCCCATCCTTACATCTAATTACCCATTAGGGCATATTATGATGCCCAATATTATTATACAATTCGTAATAAAAAATAAATTCAACTTCAAAAAATAATCCAAGACACATAAACTTGTATTTAACATGTTTATCTTTGATATAGACGTTAGCATAGATTTTGCTTGTTATGTTTGTCTCATGTTTCTTTATTGTTTTTGCACTTTATTTCATTTCATTTCATTTTAATTACACCATTGTTTCATTTGGATTATTTGGTTTTATTTCACTTTATAGTTTGTGAGTTACATTGTAATACCTTGGGTAGGACTAGGTCTTCCTCACAAACCCATTTTACTAGCACCATGTTTCCATTTTGGTTCCTTGGTTTTATTTTATTTCACTTTAAGTAGTTATTTCAATTTTGGTTCTTAGATATCTCTTTCATTATCATAATTTATTATCTTTTTATGTCATTCTTTACCTTAGTGGCTTTATGATTATTTGACACTTACCTTCCCCCTCTTTTGGGATGACTACTACTTTCACTAGTGTTTGTGATAGATCTGTTGTAGGTTAGTATGATTTCTTAGTGAAATGACTATCATAGCATAGTCCCATCCCTTTCATAGCATTATTTTACCTCCTTGTGATTAGCTACGATCATATTCATCATTGTATCACTTATTACATGGATAGATCTCTCATGATCCCCATCATTCCCTTACTTCTTTTCTTTTAAGGCACACATAGGTCAAATTTGAGATCTCACACTTATTTTTTGGAAAGTCGAGTAGTCTTTAGACACCTCGGTCTTTAAGTCCTTTTCTCTAGTGACCAAGTGTAAGCTCTCTTGTGTTTGTCATATTTTTCACTCATATTGGTTATTCCATGTCTGTATGGAGGAGGAATCATAAAATCCATTAAAAAAAATTAAATTCCAAATCATAAAAGAAACAAAATGCAAAGGTTAAAAGGAAAAAACAATCTTAGAATTTAGATCATACCAAAAGACATGATATATATTTGGAACATCTCCTATCTTAGTCAAATCTCACACTCCATAGTTGGCCTCATGATAGAGTTGAGGACTATTGGGGCGTGCTAGACCATTATATTGGGGTAAGAAGTATTATTATATCATATACCATTTAGTGCCACCTACTTTCTTACATAAGTACACAATATTCATAGTAGACTGACGACTCTGTAAGGGGTCTTGAAGAATAAGTAACATGTTGTGGAAAGATAGGTTCATTTTACTTTTTATGCATATAGCCTTCATGGGTTGATCTATGTACTTAAATTGTTAGCCCAAGCTTTATGTTTATTGGTCAGAGTGTCTTAAGTTCTTGTTATCAACAATTTCTATTATTGATCACTTGACTAGTGTGTCTCATTTTTTCTAAGGATGTTCACATCACCCATGTGGTGCCTTATATTCCCTTGTTTACATCATATTTTCCTTATATTCCCATTTTTAGATATTTCTTTTGGCTGATCACATCTTTGATCACATTTTCCTTATTACAACTCTTGGTTTATAGTTTTTAAGTTGCATTGTAATGACTTAGATATGATGAAGTTTTCCTCATAAACATCCCTTCACATTTGCTTACCACACCATATCATTATCATCCTAGTCATGTCATTAGTTGGTTATGTTTCCATATAGTATATCTCATAACAAGAACTAAATTTGAGTATTCATCCTTAGAGATTTTGACTTTCACCTATCCATCATGTTCTTGTTTGATTTGTATGAAATTCACTTATCTTACATAGGACATTTAATAAATAGGTTTTTATGGTGAATTTACTCTAGCCTTCAACATAGTCATTTTGGTCTTTTTTTAGTGAGGTCATGGCATCCTTATCCATAGGGGTCTTCTTGTCTTTTTTGTCTTTCACAAAAACTTTAATATTCTTAATATTTGTGTTATTTTTGGAGGGGGTTTTTGTAGGGTATGAGTTTTTTGCCCCCTCTTCTTTTTCCTTCACAAGGATTATGGCTTCCATGCCTTCAACTAGTATTCTACCCTTCTCGGTTCTAAGGTTTTCCAATGCCATTTTCAATTTATCGATGTCGACCTTCATAGCATTCTATTCATCCATCAACATAACTATTGAACAATCCAGGACTTGTAGTTTGTCCTTGAATTCTTTTAGGTTCTTCCTATGGTCTGTGAGGAAGTCCCCAATGTCTCTTCTATCCTTATTTTTTTCTTCAACCACCTTAAATATCTAGGTTTGTAATTGAGGCTTAACTTTCTTCCTCCCAATGATTGGGAGAGTTTGGGCCTTACATTTCCATTTCTTGGTCTCAGTGTGAACTTGATCAAGATGAATACTGGTAGAAGGGGAGGTGAGCCTAGAGTTTTCATAGGTTTTAAGGATTCCTAACCTATCCTCCTTTAGATTACCTGAGTCCTCTACCAAACTTCATTCCCTACCACTCTCAACCATCTAAACCTCATTCCCCCATAGAAATTCCCCCCTCTTGAGTAAGAGTAAAATCAAGCCCTTGTGGATGAATTCATTGGTCAGGTTTGATTAAAAAGCTAAAACAGAGCTTTCGAGAGATTTGAGCAAAAAACAAGGAAGACTAATTCTGTGTCCCCTAAAGTGATTAAAAAGGAGGAAGTGGTGGGAAAAAATCATAGTGAACTTACCTTCCAATATGACATATTTCATAATTTGTAGGTACACATCAGGCCATTACTTTGGCAAACTCAATCTTAGGAAACCTTTCTTCTCTATTTTGAGAGCAATGTTCATTTTGAATAATATTTACATGAGCTCTTGCTTCCTCTATTTATCCTTGAAGGCTTTTATGCCTTCACAACTTATTCCCTTCACTTCCCCAATCAATTATTTAGAAATATCAATATTTATCCCTCTCATGCAAACATTGTGGTGATTCCATCCTTGATTGAAGTCCTTAGACACCTTGTCATCATGACCTACAATTATCATCATGAATCATTGATGCCTCCTTTATGCAATTTATTCCATATTTTGGAGTTGCTTTGGGATTCTACACATGATATTGGCTCTATCTTGTCTTTGTCCCCACCCATGGTCATTTGACCTTTCTTCCATAAGTTGTAAAAAATGTTCAACTTTGGCATCTTCATCCTAAATGGAAACTCTAGCATCTTCACAGTAGACTGAAGACTCTATAAGTGGTCTTGAGGAATAGGTAACATGTTGTGGAAAGATAGGCCCATTTTAATTTTCATGCATATAACATTCATGGGTTGATCTATGTAGTTCACTTGTTATTCCAAGCTTTGTGTTCATTAGTTAGAGTGTCCTAAGTCCTTTTTGTCGACAATATATAGTCTTGCTCACTTGACTAGTGTGTCTCATTCTTGCTAAGGATGTTCACATCACCCATGTGGTGCCTCATATTCACTTGTTTACATCATATTCCCATTTTTGGATATTTCTTTTAGCTAATCAAATTTTCATTATTACACCTCTTGGTTTATAATTTGTGAGTTGCATTGTAATCCCTTGGATAGAACCAGGTTTTCCTCACAAACATCCCTTCACATTTGCTTACCACACAATATCATTGTCATCCTAGTCATGTCCTTAATTGGTTATGTTTCTTTACAATATATCATAGAACAAGCACTGAGTTTGAGTAGTCATCCTTAGATATTTGAATTCCACCTATCCATCATGTTCTTGTTTGATTTTTATGAAATTCACTTATCTTACATAGGACATTTAAGATATAGGTTTTTATGGTGAATTTACTTGAGCCTTCAACATAGTCATTTTGGTCTTTCTTTAGTGAGGTCATGGCATCCTTATCCATGGGGGTCTTCTTATATTTTTTGGCTTTCACAACAACTTTAATTTTATTAATATTTATGTTGTTCTTGGAGGGGGTTTTGGTAGGGTCTGAGTTTTTGGACCCCTTTTCTTTTTCCTTCACGATGGTTGTGGCTTCCATGCCTTCAACGAGTATTCTACCCTTTTCAGTTTTAAGGTTTTTTAATGCCATTTTCAATTTGTCAATGTTGGCCTTCATAGCTTTCCATTTATCCATCAACGTAACCATTAAATGATCTAGGTCTTGTAGTTTGCCCTTGAATTCTTTCAAGTTCTTCCTACAGTCTATGAGGAGGTCCCCAATGTCTCTTCTCTCCTCCTTATTCTTTTCTTCAACCACCTTAAATAGCTAGGTTTCTAATTGAGGCTTAACTTTCTTCCTCCCAATGATTGGGAGAGTTTTGGCCTTACATTTTCCTTTCTTGGTCTCAGTGCAAACTTGCTCAAGCTGAATACTGGTAGAAGGGGAGGTGAGCCTAGAGTTTTCATAGTTTTTAGTGATTCTTGACCAATCCTCCTTTGGATTGCCTGAGTCCTCTAACAAACTTCATTCCTTGTCACTCTCAACCATCTACACCTCATTCCCTCATATAACTTCCCCCTCTTGACTAAGAGTAAAACCAAGCCCTGGTGGATGAATTCATTGGTAAGATTCGATTAAAAAGCTAAGATAGAGCTTTTGAGAGATTTGAGAAAAAAATAAGGAAGACTAATTATGTATCCCTTAAAGTGATTCAAAAGGAGGAAGTGGTGGGAGAAAATAACAGTGAACTTACCTTTTAACATGGCATATTTCACAATCTATAGGCACACATCGGGCCACCACTTTGGCAAGCTCAATCTTAGGAAACCTTTCTTCTCTATTTTGAGAGCATTGTTTATTTTGAATAACATCTACATGAGCTCTTGCTTCCTCTGTTTATCCTTGAAGGCTTTTATGCCTTCACATCTCATTCCCTTCGCTTCCCTAATCAATTATTTATAAATATCAATCTTTATCCCTCTCATGCAAACATTATAATGATTCCAACCTTGATCAAAGTCCTTAAACACCTTGTTATCATGCCCTAAAATTATCATCGTGAACCAGTGATGCCTCCTTTTTGCAATTTAATCCATATTTTGGAGTTGTTTTGGGCTTCTGCACACAAGATGGGCTCTATCTTGTCTTTGTCCCCACCCATGGTCATTCCCACTTTATTTCAAAGGTTATATAATAGATCACTAAGTTTCAAAAACATCAAAGAGTTCATTTGAACATGAAGTTTGTATCATGATTAATTAAAACCAAGACTCCCTCATATGACCTCATTATTCACTGATTAATTGATCTTTGAATCATTATAAAGCAATTTGGTTATCTGAGGGGAAAGCTGATAGTTTCATTACACATAACAAATGAATGTTTCAGAATGCCTATATTGGCAAGCCGATCTGTAACTACATTTACCTCCCTATATATGTGACCAATAGTGACTTCGTTGAAGAGATTAAGGAGGCCTTTAACACCATCAATGACTTGATTAATAGTGTGGGATGGGATCACTTTACTTGAGAGGGAATTCAAGATATTGAGGGAATCTCCTTCAATTACAAGCTTATTAATATTTTATTACATAGTTAACTAAATTTCTAAAAAGATTGATTTAGCTTCTGTCACATAGTTGATCTGGAACCCCATTGATAATTGATAAGTATTTTAATAATACTTAATAATTTTAATTTTCATTTCATATAAATTTCAAAAACTTTTTACTATATCTCACTAAAAAATATATTGATATGGTTGATATATTTAACCCATATATAATCATTGATAAATATTTATAATTTTTAAATTTTTAAATTAAATATTACATTTTATTATATATAATCTTTAGAAAACATTCACTATATTTTATGATTAAAAACATATAAATATGTTCATATGACCAATATATTTGACCCCTACAAATTAGGAGTTCAAACCCATGCAACTATAAGGTTTAATGCACATTCTGAAATATTACATTTATGATGTCGATAACTTTTTACCAAATATGTTTAAAATGTGTGTGACTCTTCAAAATGTATAAGTTGTTGATATTGTGTATATTTAACATTAATTATTTACCTAAAAGTCTATGATATAAGAACGGCTAGGCACACATTAGGAGTTGTCTAGTCAATCTCATAATGGCATTCTAAATTTTTTTTAATAAGTTAAAAAAAATAATAGATATATCTTAAGAAAAATAGGATATATATTTTTATTAATTTTAATTAATATTTTTTTTTGTCAATAAAGTAATGATAAGGGATAATTTTTTCCAAACTCAATATTTACTTAAAATTAAATATTTGATTTTTAAAATGCTAACAACTAATCAATACTTTGTATAAAAATTGTTGGGCATGTATTGCGGTATTGCTTAATCAATTTTGCACTGATACATAGTATTACAGATGTTTGTTGCATAGTTTTTAGAAAACAAAGATTAATTTTGTTTTTTGAAAAAATGTGATCCTTGTTTTCTAATTGTTTGATCTATTTTTTTAGGGCAATTTTTTGATTAATTTAAATGGGTATTATTTGGGTCCAAGCGAGATGGCAACTTTGGCATCTTTTTCCAAACTCGATATTATCCTAGAGTCAAATATTTTATTTTTTAAACCAAACAAATTGAGGCACCATTAAAAGCCTCCACCAACTACATTCGCATGACCCTACATTGATGGCTCGCCATGTCATGACATCAGTTATGGTGTGCCTTGGCATATTATTATACGTGTAGTTGTTTCATATTCCAAAATAATTTGTTCAAGCAACCAATATTGTTTTTTTTATCATTGTAGGGGATGTTATTGAGATCCTTAGTGTTTGCAATCATTGAGGTTTTGAAGTCAACTTTTACTAGGAATGATTTTGTGAAAGGAATGCTTTACTAGGAATAACTATGTAGATTTCAAAGTTATATGGTTTACACACTTTGTTTTTTAATTCAGTTATTTTTGGGGTTTTAGTGTTTTGAAGTTTCTATAACTTATGATAAGAAAATCCACAAGCTTGTTGAATAAACTGCATAGGGATCCATTTTGGGGGTAATTGTTTGTTATGGTTTTTCAACCAAGATTTTGGGTTTATTGGTATTTCTATTGTTTTTATTATCGATTTTCACAATTTTAAGGTTTTTCAATTTAGTTGTAATTTTATATTGTTCCAATTTGTAATTGTTTCGTGTTCAAAATTATTTTGTTTATGTAGTTAGTGGTAATTTGTCATTCAATAGGAAGCTAATGCGTTGCCTATTATCTAAAACTATTAAGGATTTGAAGTTGAATTTTATCAAGTATCATTTTTCAAAGATGGCATGCCCTATTTTTTGCATTTTCCTATGCCCAATAGTTATTTTGGAGATCATTGGTTTATGCACCTTTTTTTTCATTATGTGTGTCTCATGGGGATTTTTTATGTTCATCAATGGTTTAAGATGTATTTACAATGTTTAACATTCATGTCATTTTGGCAATTCAGTCACCCTTCGATTTAGTTGAACTCTCTTGAGGCACACATTGATATGATTATCTAGCTAAGTTATTCTGTCATTCGAGTATTGTAGAGGTAGCCTTAGGTTTCATAGATTTTATATTTTCATACTCCATAAGATAAAATTGGCTTTTGGATAAACTATATAAATTTTTTTATAGATGTTTAGAATCACTTCATGTGATCTATCCTCAAGAAGAACTGAATGTAAGAACAATGAAATTTAATTGCATCTACAGATTAATGAGGTGTCCATCATAAAATGGTTATAAAAAAATAAATGTTAGAAAATGAAAGGTAAAAATTAGATGTTGAAATAGAAACCCGTAACTTTCCTCATAATTATTCTCAAATTAGAAACATCAATTTAGATTTATGTTTTGATGAATTAATCAAAATAAAAATGACACAAAAATAAAACATTTTAAAAACAATATTAACCTAAGAAATATATATATTAAAAAGAGATCCACACATAATAAAAATCCAAATTAATTGAAAGACCTATGTAAAATATTTACAAAATGTACAAAAAATAAGTAATGAAATAGAATAAAGTAACATAAAATGGATAAAATACCAAATAAACTAGAACTAGAAGCATGAACAATAAATATTTACAAAAGGGAAACAAATAAAAAATAATATACAATGTACAATAAATGAAAAGAGGTTACCCCTATAATATATGGTGCCCCTAAAATTCATGAAATATGTATACCTCTTAGACCAATTGTAGCCACCAATGCTTATCCAACCTTTAAGCTTGCAACCTTCTTGGCCAGTAAGTTAAAACCTTTGATTGGTAAATCTTCTTCCTTCATTTGATACACTTCACATATTTTTAGTTTCATTAGTGATAAATGTACTCAAGATAAAGAGCTTTTGGTTAATTTTGATGTTGTTTCCCTCTAAACAAAGGTTTCAATTAAGGGCACAATTGAAGTGGTCAGAGAATGCACAGATGATATAATGACTAACTTGGTTTCTCTGTCTTAAGTCCACTTTCTTCTTTCTAAAGAGTGTTATATTTGAGTAAACAAAAGGAATGGCTATGGGCTCTCCTTTGTCTCCTATAGTGGTTAACCTCTACATAGCAAATTTTGAAGAAAAGGCTCTTAACACTTTTCTCCTTATACCAAAATGGTGGAAGAGGTATGTGGATGATACTGATATTTGTTGGCAACATGATAGAGAAACCCTAGAATAATTCCATGACCATATTAACAACCTTGTTCCTAGTATTAAATTCACTAAAGAGGCTGAATAAGGAGGTAGTTTATCCTTCTTGGATGTACTCCTATCCTGAAAAGAAGATGGTTCTTTTGCCTATAAGGTGTTTTAGAAAATCATGCACGTAGACCTTTATCTACATGCTACTTCACACCACCACCTAGCTAAAAATCTAGCTTGTTAAAACACTTGCAATTGGGGCTTCTAAAATTTATGACGATAATAATTTAGAATACAAAATTGAACATCTAAAAAAAGACTTAAAAAACAATGGGTATAGTGGTAAACAAATTACTATGGATTTGAAACAAGCAATAGATAGCCATAATAAGAAACCTCAAGTAGTCCCCTAAAATGATGAACCAATAGTTTTCTTACCATATATTTAATGGTTTTCTAATAAGATTTCAAAGATTCTTAAATGCCATAAAATACATACTATTTTTTTTATTGGTTAACAAATTAAGGAATTAATTTAAGAACTGTTAACGACTGGTTAGAACCATGGTATAAAAGTGGAGTCTATAATATTGAGTGCTCTTATAAGGTCCCTTACATTGGAGAAACTGGAAGGTCTATTTAGTCTAGGATCAAAGATCATATTGCTAACTTTTGATTACTTTGGTAGAACACTCCTTCAAAACTAGACATTCCATTTGCTTTGAGGTGACTAAGGTTTTCAATATTAAAAATCAATTTAAAAAATGTAAACTAAGAGAATCCATAGAAATGTTGGAAAATTTAATGCTTAAGTGGTGCCTTTTATGGACCCTTAACATATTTGGTTAATTAAATTATAATGTTTTATTATTATTTATTAACACATGTTTAAAATCTCATGTAAATAAATATATTAAAACATATTTATTTATTATTTTTGTATTAATTATTCTTAAGGAGAGGTTGGACTGATTGGTTATAATGATCCACCTCTACACCCCAATATAAAAATGTTTTTACCCTTATGATAAATAATTCATGGAACACAAAGTGATACTTTTATTATTATGGTATCGACATATTTGTATGTGGCAAATATTATTGAGAGAGTTTTGTGAAGATTGGACAAAAAAGTGAGAAGAGACATATTTATGTATTGGGTTTTAGTTTCTCATTTATATGAATAAATCAACACCATGGTTTTTTTACCTTTCTTAGGTTTTCCAATCATAAGTTGTGTCAACTTGACTTGTGTGTTTCTTTCTAATTAATTACTATCTAAATCTATTCTGTATATATTACATGTTATATATAAATTCAATATGGAATCAGATCCATGATATGGTGTATTGATTGGCAAGACCTTGGAGTTGGTTTATTTTCTTGAGATCAAATTCAAACACCCCTATTCATATTTTTTCCTTAAAAAACCAGTCATGAGTGTGTTATACATCCTTTTATGGTGGTTTAAAATTGAAATATCAATGTTTTCGACTTCTAAAACACCCTACCAAAGCCTATTGAAGATTGTATTAAATATTTAAATTTTTTTATTCCTCTAATGGTATTCATGTACGGTTGGAACAAATGATAAAATCTGAAAGTGGAGATTTTTGGTTGAAAAATAAAGTTTTGAAGGTTGGATCTGCTTCTCAGGGTCTGTAGAGGAGTGTCCTAAAAGTCTCAAGCCCTGTGGTGGCTTCTTCAAACTATTGTGTATATTTTAACCTCCTTCTCTATGCCATTTCTATTCCTGGAGTGATTCATGAGGTTAGTAATAATTTTGTTGAAAGTATTTTTTAAATCTTTGATTTATTAAATCATAAATTTTCATGCAAACATAAAGCAAGGGCCCTACTAGATTCTACCTAAAAGCAATTTTTTTACATGTATATATTATTTTATTTATTCATTTATTTTAAAATAAAATTAGTTTAAAGAGGTTTAATTACAAATTTTTGCATATAAACTACTAAATAATCTACTATAAGAGTTGGTTGTATTCTTTTTGATAAAAACTTGTAAAAGAGAGGTCTAATGTTAAAAACACACTAACACATTTTTATTTTTTGGTCAAATTCATTTATTTATTTATTTTTAAAAATTAATTAGGTAAAAATCTATTTTGGTTTGTGTGTCTTATCTCACATTTAAAACCCTAATCATTTTATGATATTTTGAGACACTTAATCTAGACTATTCCTTGTCGACTATGGTCATGTGACCATTCAATTTATTTATTTTTAGGTATTCTGGATGCATTGGTGTGGTTCATTTATTGTTTTTAAACTTTAAATTATAGTGTTTTTAATTTTTTAACAGTTACAATGTTTCGATGGTTATTCCTTCTGTGACACTTAATTTTATACAATTTCTTACAATTGTTTCGCATTGTTTTGCATATCTTTGAACAATTTTTTCTTACTCACACTATAAATTTACTTTATTTTCAAAGAGTTCAAAATCACATTAAAAAGGTCTATTTTTTAAGATCTATTTAGTGTCAATTTTAAAGTAATGGCTTCTCCTAATTTTGTGTTAGATAAATATCAAATACTTAATGCATCTAACTACAATATCTAAAAATTTCATATTAAAGTTGAGTTTATGGCTAAAAATTATGGAATATTATGGTTGAGATTGATAAACACCCATTAGAATAGAATGTCTCTGCTGAGCTTACCAATACATTTCAACAGAAATCACAAGAAACTATGTTGATTATTCTGAGGAGTTTTAAGGATGAATTCCTACTCTATATTGATAATCAAGAGTTTTCCAATAATATTTAAAAAATCCTTGAGTCTATGAATGAGGGATCTCATCTCTCTAAAATAATTAAGTTGATCTTTGAATTACTTACTAAACTTATGACAGGGGATACAAATTTTATTAATAAAAATTTGTTAATTTTCTTACTAAAATTAAAAATATTAAAGTTTAGTTAGATGGATACAATTATAATTTAATTCAAGATTAATTGTTAGATTTTATTATTCAGTTAAATATTTATGAAAAAATTTATAGTTATATTTCTACTCTTAATTCAAAATACCAAACAACAAAAGATATATCTGACCTTACTACTCTACCTGCACTTTTGATTCAAGAAGAGTGAATGATGTTAAATTTTGGTTCTAAATAAAATGTCACTCAGTCACTCCTCACTCTTAATCATGTTTCTAAAAATAATATAAATCATAAATCTAACTCTAATTCTACCAATGACAAAAATAGGAACAAAAAATATAGTAATAAGAATCATAAAGTTAAGTTTCATGAGAATTTTAATATATTTAGTAAATTTGGTCATAATAGATAAAATTATTATAAAAACAAAGATAAATTTAATCATAAAAACTCTAAAAATAAGAAATCTAATAAGAATCATTAGAATAATCAGAATAATAATTAAGAACAAAATTCTAATGTTATTGCTTTATATACTACCTTGTTTGATTTTAATAAAAATAAATATCTTCTAAATAGTGGTGCATCACATCATATGAATTATTTTTACAATATTTTATTTGAAACTAAAAATATATTTAAAAATATTTATTTAGGTGATAATTCATTTGTAGAAGCTACTATGCAATGAAAAGTAAAACTTTTAAATATTTTTATTAAAAATGTTTTCTATGTACCTAAACTTAATAAAAACCTGTTATCATTTCTTAATTTACGAATGATAATTTTATTGTAACTTTGATTAAGGATATAACTAGTCTATTATAAATTAATATGGTAACCTGATTCATAAAAGTTGTCAACAAAATGGTTTATATATATATTTTATTTCTTCTGCATATTATCTTTTATTGCATAGTAGGAATGAATCATAATTATAACATGAAAGACTATGACATGTTAATTTTAAAAGTTTATATGATGTCTTCTCATAATATTGTTTTTAGTCTTACTTCTCTTCCATCTTATAATGAAGCTTATGAGGGATGCTTACGTGATAAATAATATTAAAATCCATTTTACAAGAATCACGATGTAAAATACTCACATCTTTTAGAGTTAATTCACAGTGATGTTACAAAACCCTTTGAAGTTGCATTTCTTAATGGTTATTTATATGTTATTACTTTTGTAGATGATCATACTAGAATGGGTCATAATTTATTAAAAAGTAATATGAAGTATTATCTAAATTTAAAGTTGTTAAAAATATTTCTAATTTTTCTATTAAGATATTAAGATCTGATAATGGTGGTGAATATATTAATAATAAATTTGATTATCTTTGTATTAGTTATGGTATTCAAATGGAATTAACTCCTTATTCTCCACATCAAAATGGTATTATTGAAAGAAAAAATCACACCATTATTGAAATGGCTAGAATAATGTTGCATTCTATAAATGTTCCTAAATTATTATGGGTTGAGACTATGAATAATAGTGTATATATTCTAAATGGAGTCCCTATTAAATTTTTTAATCTTCTCACCCCTTCAAAAATATGGTCTAAAAATAAACCTAATGTGGCTCATGTTAGAATCGTTAGTAGTCCTACTTCCATCTTTGTTATTAAAACTATGAGAAATAAACTTGATCATACCTCCTATTCATACATATTTTTAAGTTATGGAGGTAAATCTAAAGTATTAAGAGTGTATGATCCATCTAAAAGACAAATAATTGAGAATATGAATGTTCGTATCATTGAAAATTATTTTAGTGAGCCTTTTGTAGAACTTTCTCAATGTTATTCTTTTGATGAACCTCTCATATTTCTATTTATGATGAAACTGAGTCCCTAGAGGAAGATGATATAATTTTATATAACTTAGAGTCTAAGGAACCTTTTGAATTTTATGTTCAACCTAAAATACTTAAATGGATAGAATCTTTAATTCAATCTTCTAGATTTAATAATCTTAGTAAATTAAATAGAAGTCAACATTTTTATCATATTTTAATGACTATGTATGAATGTGAACCTCAATCCTTTGAAGAATCTATCTAGTATGATGTATAAAATATTTCTATGCAAGCTAAGTATAATGTCTTAATTAAAATCAAACTTGAAATCTTGTCTTACATTTGCATAAAATATATATTATTGGTTGTAAGTGGATTTATAAAATTAAATATAATTCAATTGGTAAAACTGAAAAATTTAAGGAAAAATTAGTTTTTCATAGTCTTACTAAAAAATAAGGATTAATTATGTTGAAACCTTTGTTCCTATAACAACAATGAGTACTGTTAGAATACTCATTACTCTTCAATTTAGAATGGTTGGATTATACACCAAATGGATGTCAAAAATGTCTTCCTAAATGATGATTTAGAAGAAAAAATATTTATCTTAGCCTAAAGGTTTCACTAACCCTAACAAAGAACATTATATTTGTAAGTTAAAGAAATATCTATATGGTTTAAAACAAGTTCTCTGAGCTTGTTATTATAAAATCACTAGTTATTTTAAAAAACTAGGTTTCTCTGACTGTTATTCTGATAATGATCTCTTTGTAAAAGTTAAAAATGGTCATATTATCTTAATTATATTATATATTGATGATCCTTATATTACTATTAATTTAATTCTTAAATATAAAGATAAACTAAGTCAAATATTTGAAATGACTGATTTAGGCATTCTTCATCATTTTTAGGGATGACTATATTTTGGAATAAAAATTCAATTATTGTATCACGATCTCCATATATACATAATCTTCTTGTTAGGTTTAATATATTTTATTGTAAGCCTACATCTACTCCTATTGAATTCGGTGTTAAGTTTGATCCAAAAATTATGTGTGACAAAATTACTCCTACTCTTTATCAACAACTTATTGGTAGTTTGACTTATGTAACTATTACTAGGTCAGATATTTTATTTGATGTAAGTGTTACTTCCATATTCATGCAAAATCCATATTTATATCATTAGAAATTAATAAAAATCATACTTCATTATATCAAAAGAATAATAAATTTTGGTTTATTTTATTCTTCCACTAAAAATATTAAATTATATGGTTATTGTGATGTTGACCATACTGATGATACAATAGATCAAAAATATTATTCTAAATATGTGTTTAAGTTTGGTATAGGTATTATCACTTGGATAAAAAAACAATATGATGTTTTTATCTATTCTATTGAAGTAGATTATAGAATTGCCATGGAAGCTGTTAAAGAAGCCATGTGGCTGTGAAATTTGTTTAGAAAATTTTATTTAGATGTTTCTCACAGTACCACCATTCTATGTGATAATCAAATTTGTATAGCTTAGAAAAAAATTATAGTATAACACTAGCAAACTAACTAAATTTAAGTTCATGTGCATTTTATCCAAGAGAAAGTCCTCAATGATGATATTGATCTGCAATTTTGTCCTACGAATAAACAAGTGGTATATATCTTCACAAAACCACTTGGTACTACCAATTTTTATCAATTTTATGCAATGTTGGGCCTCCCAGAGTTTCCATTGAGGGGGAGTGTGCATGACTATCTCTTCCTAATGGCCATGTGTTTAATTATTCTTCTTTATACTTCTTTTCATTGTAAAACATTTTAGTATATCATGTTATGTGATTTTAATAAACTTTGTGCGAAAGTTTTACTTTTGTACCCAATACATAAAATCAACCTTTGTAATGGAGGTTATTATGTTATAAAAAGATCCAAATATATTTAATTGATTATTCATGAGAAGCTATGAAATGTATTCTCATGATCATACTTACCTAAACTTACTTTTAATAGTTTATGGATTATAATTCTTTTTGTTTTAAAAGGTGATGTTGGCATGATGAAGGTTTTTAAGTCTTTCAAATTTTACATGCCTCTTAAAATCATTATATGTGATTCATGAAGTATAATTCTTTTATTAAGGTGATTATGGCATGTATCCCCACCTAGCATTAAGGGAGAGTGTTGAAACATGTAATGCTTAAGTGGTACTTTTTATGGACCTTTAACATAGATAAATTAAATAACAATGTTTTATTATTATTTATTAACACAGGTTGAAAACCTCGTGTAAATAGATATAATAAAACATATTTATTTATTATCATTATATAGTTTTTTTTAAAGAGAGGCTGGACCCGTTAGTTATAATGGTTCACCTCCACACCCCAATATACAAAGAGTTTTACCCATTTGGTAAATCATTCACGAAACATAGAGTGATACTTTTATTATTGTGATATCAATATTTTTGTGTGTGACAAATATTATTGATAGAGTTCTATGAAAATAAGATAAAAAAGTGAGAAGAGAATAATTTATGTATTGGTTTTAGTTTCTCATTTATATTAATAAATCAACGCCGTGGTTTTTTCCCTCTCTAAAGTTTTCCACGTCATATATTATGTCAACTTGATCTATATGTTCTTTTTTAATTTATTACTATCTAAATTTATTCTGTATACATTACATATTATACATAAATTTGACAATAAATAGGATGACATTATTTTAACTTGAACCATGATGAGGGTTTAGGTCTTAACTACACCTAGAAACCTATTTTTGATAGATTAAAAGGAATTGATTCTTAATCAAATTGGATGTATTCTTTGGGATTTTGTTTGCTCATTATTGTTTTATTAATTATGTCTTAATTCTATATTGTGTGCTACTTTGAATTTTATCTTTTATTTTATCTCATTTTGTATCTTTTTATTTATTGATTTTGCTTACAAATATTTTACATATATAGTTTATTTTTCTTTTTTTATTTTGTTTGGATGTATGTTTCTTCATGTAGATGTCTTTACTAAATAAAAATTCATTAGTAATTTATTTTATTATTCTTCACACAGATTTTTCTAGGTATTTACATTTCTATATTACATATATTTCATTAAAATATAAATGTTGGTGTGAACAGGTTTATTTCTTGTCTAGTTCAATTGTCAACTGTGAATATGGTTATCTCTTTAGCCAGTTTCACTATTTTATTTTGTTCACACTTTATTTGGTTAAGTTTACTTAAGTATTTTAAATGTTTGTCTCACTTCATAGGATCATGACACTTGTTACAATCTTATGAAGGGTTGGTGAGAGGTATTTAGTATAAAAACCTTTTATGTAAGTTTATTTTGAAGAACTATTGATTCATTATGAATCAATTGAATAAAAGAATTCATGCGTTTGCTTTGCATACAAGTTTAACATTCAGATAAGAATATAGTCTATTCTTATCATTCTTATTCCCTAGTCTAAATACTTTCCTATGTCTGTTAGATTCTAGCCTAATATCTTATACTACTAGAGTTGGTTAAGGTAGCTAAGGTAGCTTAGTAGGGTCATCAATATGTTAATTTCTACTACTATCAAGTATGTTCTTCTCTTGCATCCGTAAGATGGTCTTGAGAATCAAAAAGACATGAGAGAAATAACCAAATTCTTGCAGGTTTTCTATTGAGTATTTAGTTATAGGATCTCTTCTTGAAGTTTGATTAAAGTACATCAGAGTCCACCATCACATTCAGATTATCTTGTAGCACTCTTAGTTTGTTCCAATTGAACATTGGAGGCTCCATCAACAAGCGGTCTTTACAATAGTTTTGCACACATCTAGAGAAGCATTGAGCAATTTTGAAGTTTTTTTCAAAAATTTTGTAGCTTTTTTCTTTAAAAAGACATAGTTTTTACCTTCAACCACAAATTGTAGTTTTTTTCAAAACTCCTCCATTCTTGTTTCTCAAAAATTTGGGCTTTTTGGTCCATTGTAAATTTTAGTTGTATTTTTCGGCAAAAAAAATAATTTATTGTCAAAAACACAACTAATTTGTTTTTTGGGTTTTATAAAAAAAAACAAATTGTTTTTTATATTTAAAAAAATAACTTTAAAAAAAATAAAAAAAATACAAATTTAAAAAAATATATATATATAAAAATTTAATAAAAAACAAAAAAAAGTTTTTTTAAATTTAAAAAAAAAACATGAAAATTTAAGAAGTTTTTTTAATCAACAAAAAATAAAAAAATTTCATCCAATTTTTTTAAAAAAGGCCCACCCTCTACTTACACAGGCCGTGGCCTTTGGCCGTCAGTTATGGTTGGGAGGATCGACCTCCTCCCTAGCTATTCAACTCTCAATTTTTTTTAAAGTTTTTTTCATTTAGAAAAAAAATTAAAACCATTGTTTTATATGTTTTTTTAACAATAAAAAAACTTCAAAACTGCCAGTTTATTACAAACTTCAAGATTACTGGTTTTCAACAAAAATTCAAAATTATTTTTCAAACACAACAAAAAAAAATCTCATGTTTTCCATGTCCATAGAGGAGTCAAAATTGATTGGTAATTCAAATTGTCCAGTTTTTCTGGTTTTCTAGCCACATGGTAAATGAAAAATTATTAAAAATTTTGGTCAAATTTGGTCGCTCCACCAAACTTGGTCAACATTCCACTAACTTTGGCAGATTTTTAAATCTGGTGATAGTTTTCCTACATTTGATGGTAGTTCCATTAAAGTTAGTATATTTTTAAATTTGGTGGTAGTTCTGCTAAATTTGGCAAACTTGTGGATGACCACCTCTCTAATGCGCATGGTGATTTGGTGATCCGACTTCATTAGTGAATATCTTGAGCTCTAGACCTCCAAATGACAAATATTTTTTTTAAACTTTAGTTATTTTTCTGCGCTTTACATGATGGTGTAGACCATTTCTATATTTGATCAATGGTTTTTATGTGATTGGTACTTTTTCATAAACTTTGTAGGTATGTCATCCATTTTGGACCTCTCGAGACTCCATTTAGACTCATCTATGACCCGTTTAAGTGTAATTTTTTAAAGTTCATGTTTTTTCATGTACTTCATAGGTATGATATCAATTTATATCATTGTCTTAGAAAATTGCCACTTATTCATTCTCACTTTCTTTTGGTACATTGTAACCCAATTATAAACTATCACTTAGCCATTTTTCAAGTGGACTTTGTAACCACACTAATTATAAAGTGTCAAAATTATTTTTTCTTGGGGGGATTCTTTATTGAGTGATTTTAGGTGGGGGTGCTCTTGTGCTCATTTCTTTATTGCTTCTAATCATGGTTCTTAATCATTGTAAATTCAAATGTGAGTACTGTGGAAAGAAAAAGCAAACTTATGATGATTGCATAGATAGAAAACTTGATGATCTCTAAGAAATCATTCAAGTTCATAAAATGAGACAACTTTGTATTACTAAAAACATCAGTTTGTTAGAATATCATGACCCCATACTAGCAAATATTACATCACTATTTTCTAAACTTCACCCTTGTATTCATCTTGATTCCATTGATAAAAATTTTGTGGTGACAAATTCTACAAATATTCATGAGTTGAAAATTTCAACTCAATCATTATTGACATCTTTTGTACATGTACTTGATTCTCCTCTATTTAGTTCTCTCACCGATAGTGAGAACCATACATCCATTATTCTTAAACTTAAATCGTGCATTACTCATGACCACATTGATCAAAGTTTGTCACCCATTAGCATCAATTTGGAGACATCTCAATAGTTTTTGAAATAATCACCCACTCCTCCCTCTCATATTTGTATTACTTCAGTGTAACAGGACATTTATGATCTTCTAGATGCAACTCCTTGGGATGAATACTTGCTGGATATTACATCTTTATTTTATGAGTCTCATCTTTCAGATTTAGAGGACACCATTGAGGACTTTCATGATAGCTTCTATGAAGCTTCTTATTTTTTAGATGATTCAAAGGCACATTCAGACCCTCTTTTTCTTTCTTTGCCTACATCTGTTTTTATAGTGACACTTTTTGCATATATTCATGGGTTGATAGTGTCACTGTGTCTTCATTGATACCTTCTATAGCAGTACTAGATTATTCTTGGTTCAGTTGTCCTGCCCATGGTGAGAACCATATATATATGGTTACTGTACATGAATCTTCTATTGTACCTAATCCATCATATCAACATTCATCATAATTCTATACTGGCTTGGATATTATTGAGAAATATTTGAATAAGACATCTTTGAAAGAGGCATTTTCTTGTTTGGATCCTATTCTACATCCGTTTCCACTTGGCTTTGGATTTTCATCCTTTGACATCGACATGGTGATACTTGAACAGATTACAAAGACCTCCTTCATCTTGAAACTTCCTTTCTCACATTGTTTCTTTAAGTGGAAGTTTATTCTACATCGACCATTGGACTTGTTTCTTCCTAAAGGAAGAAATATAGTTTATTGACATTGGATCGTCTTCAACATGCATCTTTTGGCATTCACCATTGGCACAAGAGTTACTTCATTATGGGGGGGACTCATAGTCTCACATTTCCTCCCTCATGGGGGGGTGGTTATTGATTTTCTATTCATGATGTATTTCCCACTTCAGATGTCATGTTGATACCTCCTTCCATCATTTATTCATATTTTGAATATTTTCTCTCTTTTGGGAATGATATTTTTTCTACATTTTTTTCTCCTTTCCTCTAATTATGAGAGTTTATTTTGTACATGGGTACCTCATTAGACCTTGTTTTTTATACCCATTCATTGTGTTTTGCATATTTGCATTTCACATCCCTCTTAATTTGCATTTAAGGGGAGTGTTGGTGTGAAAAGGGTCATTTCCTATTTAGTTCCACTATCAAGTGTGAACAAGGTTATCTCCCTAACTAGTTTCATTATTTGATTCTGTTCACACATTATTTGGTTAAATTGACGTAGGTGTTTTGAATATTTGTTTCACTTCATAGGATCATGGCACTTGTCATAATATTGTAAAGGGTTGGTGAGAGGTATTTAGTATAAATAGCCCTATGTAAGTTTATTTTGAAGAACCGTTGATTCATTCTAAATAAATTGAATGAATGAATTCATGCATTTGCTTTGCACATAAATTTAGCATTTAGAGAGGAATACAATCTATTCTTATTATTCTTATTCTCTAGTCTAAGTGTTTCTGATAGGACCGTTAGATTCTAACCTAATCTCACAATAAATTAAAAAATATGGTCATATATTTACTTATCATTTAGAGAAGAAAGATAAATAAACTTTAGTGGAACACTCCTACATAATTAGACAGAATGGATTCTTAACTTATTTTGTTGCTTTCTTGGTTTTTCACTTGCTCTTTTATTTTGGATTCATAGGTATTTTATCTAATATGTGTTACTTTATGTTTATTAATCTTCTTATATTTATCATACAATGTATTTTTTTACTTATTATTTCCCTTTTGTAAATATTTGTCGTCCATGCTTTTAATTTTGGTTTAATACATCTTTTATCTATTTTATATTTCCTTTTCTATTTCATTACTTATTTCTCGTACATTTTGTAAATATTTTACATACATCTTTCAATTTCCTTTTTCGATTTTGATTTTGATTACGTGTGGATGTCTTATTAATACATATTTGTTAAGTTAATATTGTTTTTTAAACATTTTAATTTAATATATTATTTATCAATTTAAGTTAATTAATCAAAATATATATCTAAATTGATACTTCTAATTTATGAGGAATGTTATAGGTTTCTATTTCAACATCTAGTTTTTACCTTTATTTTTGTAACATTTCATTTTTTATAACAATTATTTTCAATAGACACCTCCTTAATCTATAAATACATCCATGTTTTATAGTTCTTACATTCAATTTTTATTGAGGATGGATCATAGGAAATGATTCAAAACCTTGATAATAAATATTTACATAGTTTATCTAAAAACCAATTTCTAGCCTTAGGTTTCTCATGATCTATGCACATGTTATCTTGATCCATTTTGAATATTCTTGTGATAGAAAACCTATTAGAATTTAGATATATTACCATAACTCTATTAATGTCAGTTTTAGATATGTTGTGCATGTGATATTATCTCTACCACACATCAAATTTATCTCTCTTTAGAAATGTTTTGATTAAACTATCTAGTCATGTTACAAGTATATTGAAAGTTTATCATGATTCATTTCACATTATATTTTGATGGCCCATGATGTGTGTATTTTGCTTATTTTCATGCTCTTATATCTTGATTATAGATGTTGGTGATTATCATTTGTTTTGTGGATTCACATCCTTTTGCATTAAGTATTTTTCTATTCTATTGATATTATTATTTTCCCTTATTATTATGTGAGTATTCGAGATTTGTATTATAACCATATTATATGAGATATATGGACAAGTTGATTAAATTAACTTTCATTAAATTTTTATAGATAACGTATGAGCATTCCAATTTTAATTATGGATAATACTTGGCATTGTTTTCACTACATTTAATTTTGTTCTCTCTCTCTCTCTCTCTCTCTCTCTCTCTCTCTCTCTCTCTCTCTCTCTCTCTCTCTCTCTCTCTCTCTCTACTTTTCTATCTTGTGGATGTGATATGATATGATATTTATCCTTAGCTACTAAATAATGTGATACATTAATAATTATTAATGAGATTAATATATTGTGCTCTCATTAATTTACATTGCTATTATTCATGCTCTCTATGGATATAAAACATGATTTTGAGTTATCTAAATATGTTATTTAATTTTGTATGGACTAACTCTATAATCTATTGAGTTATCTCTGGATGATTCATGTATTTTTTTTTATGTTAGATTACATAGTCATACCCACATGTGTTATTGGATGCTACTTTAAAACTTGTAAGGATGCTAAAAAGAGGTGTACTATTACGATGCCTACAAGTAACTAAATTACATGATGCTCGTTAGTTATTGTAGGAGTCAGATAGGAGTAGGTAGTTATGAATCCATTACTGACTCTCCTCTCACATTATTCAAAGATCAATTTTTATATTGAAATGTCCTTCCAATAAAATGGGTATCCTACTTAGGAGATGGGAAAATGTTTCTCTGAAAGATAGGTAGTTTCCTACAAGTTATATTTTATATTGCCTCTTATTGAAGACCATGTAGGAGATCGATGAAAAGTATATGTTATCTCTATTAGATAGTGTTCTTGCTACAAGTTGTATTTTATATTTTACTTGATAATAGATAATGGAGTGTCACATACAATAAATGTTATCTCTACCAGATGGTGTTCCCGCTATGAGTTTTATTTCATGTTTACTTGTTGATAGGGAATAAAGTAATGAATAAAATATATTTTATCTATAATAAATGGAATTATTTCCATGATTTTTATTTCATGTTTTACTTTTTGATAGTTAATAGAGTTCTAGGTAAAACAAATTTTGGCTCTAGAAGATGGTGTTCCTTCTATGATTTGTATTTCCTACTTAACTTGTAGATAGGGAATGGAGTCCCAAGTAAATAGAGGTTATCTCAAGTAGAGGGTATCTATGTTGATTTATATTTCCTGTTTTCACTTGATATATATAATCTTATACTAAGGAGATGGGTATATTTCTTGGTTAATGCATATTTTATTTATACAATAACATTGGAGATCTTTTTGGTTCCCTTTTTATGACTCACTAGGGAAGATTGCACTATATTTTTACAAGATTATGAATATGATTGATATACTTTATCTTATTTTTTCCATATAGATTATCTATGGGCATGTTCAGATAGTTGGTATAGCATGTTTAGTTGTTTTATAGTGTTAATTCATTATTATTTTTCAATTATCATGTTTATATATATTTATGCGCATGGATATTAGTTATTTAACCATGAATGGAAATATGTGATAGTATGTTTTTTAAACATGTTATTTCTAAACCCTCATGCAATAATTAACTTGTGACATACCTAAAGTTGGGTATAACCATGTAATGCATCATAATATACAATTGGCGATATAGTCACAATGAAGGAGTGACATTGAGATATGTGTCATGATGTATTCTATGAAACTTTTTGGCTATACCTAGAGATAGTGAACTTTGTATTATTTATATATTAATTTATTTTATGTTAATATTTTGACAAGTGTAGTGAATGTGTAGGTGATATAGGTGTGAAAACATAAATGGGGACAAGAGGTGGACTAAAGAACCATTCACCACTTCTAACCGAGACATGGCAAATGGGCCATAAACCAAAACCTTAGCATTGCCACCTAACCTTTTAGTGTACGATAATATTAATAATTGAGAGCGCTATATCTTGACAACTTAATACCTCAATATTGTACCCTGAAGATATGATTTTTAAGTAAAACACCCTCTTTTTTATATGTATGAGCTTGGACCCATTCCAAGAAATGTGGAATTCAAGTTTGACTTGAGAGGCAAAAAATTTTGATTTAAAAATTATCCTCTTGATTTTATATTGGCTAAAATTTAAGTGCCTTGGGGGTGTTTACCTTTTTTGACATTCTAGGAAGCCCTCAAACCAAGGTTGAAGCCTTCTAGACTACTTGGAGGAGTGGATTTGCATGTTTCCTTCCATGGTTGGTTATGAATGAAAACAATCTTTTCCCATTTCATAAACATTATTTCTATTGTAACTCACTCAAATCAAGTTGTAATAGAGAAGAGGAGATGTAAAAAAATAGAGAATTGTAGAGATAAAAGGAAAAAGTTGAAGACGGTAGATTCTTGCATAATTTTATGTAAGTGTTGTACTACTTACTACCTTTGAATTAATATTCTTGTGTGTAATTGATCATAAAATAAAGACTATACTTAAGGGTAACAAGGGGGAAGGGCCTTATTGAAATTAGGGACCCTAAATATGGTGAATTATTTTAATGGTAATGCAAAATTTGATTTTCTATTAATTTTTAGTTGTTGAAAATGATTTACAAAATATGTTTTTCCATTTTTTTACCCATTCTTAACTTGCCTCAAGTTTGTATTGGTTGTTCTTGAATAGTTGTCTAGCCAAATTTAAGTCTTAAATAATTGTTATATGTCATACTTTATGTGTACAAAAATACTTTAGTTTTGGGTATTTAGGAATGATATTGGATTTGAGAGCTGATGAGGGACATGGATTCTTAATGAAAACACATGGTTTGGAGTTGAGCACTCCCCTTTATTTTTATAGAGTTGAAACATATTTACAGAGGGTCAATGGTTTAGGACTAAAAGACCAATGTTGCAAATAGTTTAAGTGGGCCCACTATTTGTGCAAATTGTAACTTGTTAATGATAGTATGGATACTATCTTTCTATTGTGGAATATAAAGAAGGAATGTTATTCTTATACCTTACTATTGCTCATGTACTCAAGTATTTTACATTCAGAGGCAAAATTAAGATGGTAGTTCTTCTACAATTTATTGAAAAGGTTATAGTGATTAACAATTATATGGTGAATATGTACATAAGTATTAAAGTGTTCTATTTGTTTAGAAGGAATTACATATTATTGTGTTGTTATAAATTGACTTAATTTAATATATTAATGAAATTATTAATAAATAAAAAATTATCCCCTATTATGAACAATTGCTTGAGTGTTAGAAATTAGGTCACTACATATTAGTATTAGAGTCGAGTTGCAACATCAGGTGCTCTATGTGTATTTAGGTTATGCACTATTACATGTTACAAACTTATTATAAATTCATTACATTTTTTTCAAGAATACTATAGCATTGTGTGGTTAAATAATTACATCTTTAACCTTTTCATTGTGAGATTCAAATCCAAGAGGGGATTTAGTCAAATTTTAGTATGAAAAACTTCAATAAAAACACATTAAGAAATATAACACCTCAAGCCTAGATAGTAAAAGAGTAAGAAAACAATATAAGTAACTAACAATAGAAGATAAAATAAGTATTCTTTACCTTATTTGAGAGTAAGAGTTGCATGTTGGCTATGGAGGAATGTGCTTGGTCATGTGATTAAAGAGTCTTTGATAATGGTGCTCCTTGCATCATTTCTCCTTGTCACCTTGGCAATGTTGGACTTGGCTTTGGAAGATGTAAAAATATATGAATAATTGTGCATTATAACCTTACATGAATGATTTATCTCTCAATAATTGAACATTATAATATTAAAAAAAAAATATCTATAGAAGGACCTTGGCACTTCTATTTATAGCCTTTCAAAGTAACCCTAGCCCAAGTGCATTTAGGTTAGATTTTGTTTGAGTGTATTTTAGATTATTCCTATATTACTAATTTTAGTAATAAAAACCCAAAATGCTAACAAATTCAAATAAAAGGATAAAGAAACAATCAGATACTTACATTAACATTGCTTACCATCCTCTTATCTCTTATAGCTCCCTTCCAAGATTGCCAAACTAATTTTGAATGCAAAATGAGTGGATTATTGGATTGTTTGATTGAGATTGACAATGGCTTAAATGGATTATTAATGACTTGTTAATGGATTTGAAAAGGTTATGGGAATGCAAGAATGGATTCAAGTGTGCTCTCAAGGCTTTCAAGTTTCAAGTTAGTTAGTCATGGAGGTATAACTTGTTTATATAATCCATGAAAGGGAAAATCAATGTCTCAAATTTAATTTTGAGCTCATTGAGATCAATGGTTGGGGATTTTCCAAAGAATTTTTAATTCCTTAGAAATATCGAATAGAGGGTTCTAGATGGGGAAGGGTTAAATTAGAGGATATTATAAAATTCTCCAATTCTAGAATCTTCATTAGGGAGTAGGGGTGTAGGAATAGCTAGTTTAGTAGGGTGGTAGATGGGTAGATGAATAAACGGTATTTTTAAATTTATAAGTGGGTTAGTAGGTAAGTAAGCTAATGATGGTGATTAATTAATTGTGAGAGTAGAATAATGTTTGTGGGATGTAGGGAATTTGATGTAGGAAATAGGATATTAGTTAATTGGCTAAGGAATGTGATTATAGGTTAAATTAGTAGAATTATTAGGGTGAATGGATTTAGGTGTACACATTTTGCCCCTCTTTGAAAGGGTATTGTGACTGGATAGAATGGAAGGAGTAATGGTATTTCAAATAAAAACCATGGTCATGTAGGAAAAAATGACCTGAATGGTCACTTGAACAGAAGGCCTGGAGGTGGGATAAGACCGGGATAATGGTATGGGTTGGGATGCCTCTAATATTGATGTAGCTATGATTGAGATGCCCCAAGCATAGAGGATAGGGAAAAAGTGGCTTATTCATGAGATATGGGTTCTAGACAAATGATTAATGTCTAAAAATGGGATTGATTGATAGGATCAAATTCCCAAGATGGAAATATTATCTGAGAAGTAAAGAGAGGAAATAAGCTATAAGCTAGTGATGTTTCACATAATAAGGACACATGCTTGGGAGGGCTTGAAAGCCTATAATGAAGACCAGATGAGTTGATTAATGATAAAAATCTACTTGATGTATGATGTGCAGGTTAAAATGATGCAATAAAGTTGAGTGGTCGATCTAGGATGAGATGAGGATTGGGGTTTAAGGGTGGATGAGATATCTTTGGGTATAAAATCATGGCTAGGTGCTACCTATATAGTCTTAAAATACCTCAGGCTGATGTAGTTCTAAATTGAGATTAGGTTGGATGATGGGGAGATGGAGAAGTCATGCCCCATACAACTTAGGGATGATAATAAATAATTAATTAGGGTAATAGATTAGGTTGACAGGATTTGGGGTGGATAAGATGAGAGAAAAGGGGTGTTAGGGGTTAAAGGGGTGGGGGTAAAAGGGGGGTCAGATAAGATAAAAGGGTGAAAAGGGGTTCATTTTAACTTCTTACCTTGGTGAAATAGTGCTATGGGTTGAAAAGATGGATTGCATCCCATGAACTCCACACTATGATGAGAGAGTCCAAGAGTTTCAAAGGCCTGAAGATGTTGGACCAATGGTATGTTATTATCCTTTAACATATGAAATTTTTGCATTTATTTTATGGCTTTTAGATTAGAGGCATAATTGGTAGAATAACATGACTGAGGGTAATTCCCTAAGTCATGTTATTGCACTCGTAAGTGGTGATAATGCCCTTATGTGTTACATTATGACAATACCACAAATGTGGAATTGTAGTATTACAATACTGTAAGTCAAGAGCTGAGATATTGTGATACCATGGATTAAATATATGTAGTTTTGAATAATCATGAGCTTATAATCATGGTTATGCAAAACTAAGAATTGATATGGGTGATGTCATTGATGTTGCTTATTAGGGCACAAATAAAAGTAGTGATATTACCTTGGGTGAAGAAAATGGTTAAGAATTGGAGGAAGAGAATGTTAGGATAGGGGTTTAGGGGATAGGGAGGGGTAGCTAGGGAGCAAGATGAGATGAAGAGGATTAGAGGTAGTTAGGTTAGGATGGATTGGATTTAGTTAGGGTTAAGTTAGGTGATAAAGGGCAGAAGTAAGTTAGGGAGGGGACTTATGATAGGGAATAAGTGAGTAAATTAGGTTAGATGTTGGGATAGGATGTGGTATCAATTAGGTTAGGGATGGAGAGGGGGATAATTAGTTAAGATTAGTCAAGGGATGTTAAGATGGATTATGGGTTATAGGGCTTGGGGGTTGGTTTTTAGGATAACTAGGATTAGGAGGTAGGGAAAATGATTTATGAGTGGGTAAGTGAGAGAGGTGATTAGGTGAGATAGGTTAAAATGATTATGTGATGGAATAGGCTTAGTGATCATTTACGTGATTGGTGCAAGAGGACTTAGGCATGATGGCACCTTGGATGCAATGTCTTGTGATACTACATGAGATGCACTTGTTGAATTTGGTAGACTATGGTGTGATAGAGTTGGTGGGGTTATATTATATACTGACCATATCGGTGGTGCAAATTGATAATGTATTAATTACTACATTGGTAGAGTGATGGCACTTGGAGATGAGTACCTTACACTTCATGACCGAAGAGATGATAATTACATTAAAAGATGTGTATCAAATTTATGATTATTGATGATAGGAGATATGATCAATTAGCGATCACACACACTAAGTGTGATGGTGTAGATACTAGTAGGAGGATTGTAGGTTGGTGTGTAAGATCGACAGGTGAATATCTAAAGATGCCTATGAGAGGGGACCATTGATAGGTTGAGACTAGTGGTGATGTCTCTTGTGATTAGCATAGTCCTATCAGAAAAAAGTGAATAGTGGTTCCATTTGGGATTGGGAGACATTATTTCAGACATGGTCTAAGAATTCAAGTTGTTTGCTTAGGAGCTAGTTGTGTTGGCTCATTTGTATCATAAGTTAAACTTGGGGCCTAAAAGGGAGCTATGAGCTTGGGTTTATCACTTTTACTACAGATTTAGATTTGGGAGCATATAGCTATCCAGTGGCCACTAGGTACTTGGGTAGTGAGGTAGCCACATGAGCCAATTATGTTTGGATAGTATATTTTATTAGGGGTCCATATAAGCCATGTAGGAAAGATGAGTTTTTACCAATAGGCTTTGGATGGATTATGTCCTAAGCATATCACATGGATGCCATGAAAGGGACTTTAGTTTAGGTGGGAGGACAAGGCTAAGGTGACATAGTATATGCTTATAGAGTGTTACCTAACATATAGGAAAGAATTCATCATAGAGTGATATAAACCCAATCATGTTTAGAGATATTTTAGGCTCCTATAGGATGTTCTTGATGATGAACATATTTTTGCATGGATTGATCAAAAGAGGCCATAATGGAGTAGGGTAATGGATAGAGTGACAACATGTGCAAACCATAAGAGCCTTTCTCCTATCCCATGGGACTTTTAGACACCTATGATAGACCCAAGTGTGATAATTGTGTATACCACATAGTAGGCCTAGAGGATATCAATTTAATTTTGCAGACATAGGGAGAGGGTGTAGAGGGGGTTATGAGGAGAGTTTTATAGGCTTAGGATAGGTTACAGAGATGGAAGAGAGGATAAGGCCTAATGCAAGATGCTCAAGATGGATAAAGAGGTCCAAATGCTATGGATATAGATGAAGGGGACCAAGGAGGTCTAGATGGGGAATATGTAGCGATGAAAACTTAGGCAAGGGGGAGTGAGACCCAAGATGGAGAGAACAACACATAGGTTGGGGTGATTGGGACATAGGCTAGAGCCAATATGAGTGATGATGGGTGAGACCATTTTAGTCACCATTGATAGAGGATAAGAGATCCTTACTAGCACATCTTAAGATAGAGGTTTAGGCATGACTCTTTAAGCTAGTAGGGATTACCATAGAGAGAGACCAACTCTAGGCCCAACTATAGGGATATATGACACAACATGATGGGTAGTTGGCTCAGGCTCATGGATAGATATCTAGTTTATAGGGGTAGGTTACCTCCTTACATGTTTAGATAGTTATGTTATAGAGCTAGATATAGAGTCATGACATATAAATTATTAGGCTACACAAGTAGATTGGTTAGATGCAAACTTAGATCATAGATCTGATAGGAGAGGTTCAAGTGGGTGAGAGGGATAAGGAAGAGGAAACACAACTATGTTAGTAGGTGAGATGGGTGATGTCATATGAAACATTATAAGGCTAACAAATGAGGCACTATATTATAGAGACTTGTATGAGGTATTAGTGCTAGTTGAGTGGCATGCACCTACATTTAGAACTAACTTATCATAGTTAGTACAACATCAACCTAGAAGACCACCAGGACCTAGCTGAGAATATTTTGAGATAGTGTATATGGATTTTGTTTATATTACAACACATTTATGCCCATAGGGCCCATATATTATATATATTTTTTGACATGGAATCCATGTGGACATTTGAGATTATTATATATGATGATATTTCAATGTGATGTGCTGTATTATGCTGTTATGATTATTCATGATTATGTTTCTATGATGAGTTGATTATGGATATTTGTATGTTATATGATGTGATGAGATGGATGGATTTATGGATTAAATGGATTAGATAAATGTATTGGATTATTTGTGTGATGTTATATGATGTGATGTTTATAGATAATTGCATTTGTGATATATGATTGGAAGACATGGTTATGATGTGGTGTGAGTAGGTAGTTAGATATTGATGTATGCATTTGATTAAATGATATGATAGTTATGACCATATGGTAGATAGATGATTATTTATGTGTAGCTGGATATATTTATAGATTATATGGATGATAGATATGTATTTATTAGATTAAATGATATGATAGATGGTTATTTATGTGATGATGTTTTATGATTTATGGATGATATGCGAACTTATGAAATGTTATGAGATAATTTTTTTTAAATTTTTATAGATGTCATGATACAAATTTATATGGATGTAATGTTATGCAATGTTAATGAAATGTTTTGATTTGAAATGTTAATCCATATGCATAATAAAAGATAATCCATGTTTAATTTTTATATCTCATAGATTGGGTTTAGGTAATAATCTTCCTTCACCAAGGAGGCAAGATAGTGATGGGATGGTAGGATGATTAGGTTAGATAGTGAGGGTTAGATGAGATGGTGATAGGATTAGGGGGAATGGGATGGGTGGAAAATTTGAAGGCATTAATAATTTATGCAATCCATTATAATATTGTATTGGTAAATAATGTGTGTTAATGACATGGTAGAATTCAAAGACACATTAAAACATGGTGTGTGGGGAACTCTATTATGAAGTGACTTTATCAAAGATAAGCTTGGGAGTCACGCCATCCTTGTTCTCATTAAGTACATGTTGGCCAAAATTGGCCTGTATACCAAAATTTTATAGGTCTAGGGTTGAAGTTAAGTAGGTTACATTTGAAGAGTGATCCCATGGAAGGAGGAAACAAAATTCAAATGAAGAGAACAAGTTGCTCACAAAGCTTATGAAACACTTTAAGTAAGCTTAAAGTGTGATCTATTAGATCTTCAAGGAATGAGTCTAGATAAAAAAATGGGGGATATGAGTAGGTTTCATGGTGTCTAAGTAGTTAAAGGTCATAGAAAAGCTTTCACATGCCTCAAAGGTCCATTTGGAGCTTCAAAATATCAAGCAAAGGTCCCTAACACAATCTAGGTGAACCAAACCATCATTATGATGTCACACATAACTAAATGGATTAGCCCATTTGTGAATTTTATAAGTGTGATCAATAAGATCACAAAACCAAAATGGTCACATGAAATTTATGCTCCTAGTTCTTAGAACATATGCTACAAATTTCATGTCTTTATGAGCTTGCTATCTCAAGATCCAAGTCCTTAAAGTTGGTCATGCAGAGTAAGACGTTCATGCAAGCATCAAGTTCAAGATTTAGAAAATATCCATTTAGATTCAAATGATCAATGATAGGCATGAAAATTTCAGGAAAAAACACATAGGTCAACTCACTTGAACATTTTATAAACACACTTAGAGAGCTCTCAAAACTAGTAGATCAAGTGGGCATAATATTTTTAAATATCAAGAACATCTCGTATAAGTTTGGTGCCTTTATGAAATTTTTGATTCTAGATCCAAACCTTCAAATTTGGTTAAAAATTGATATACATTCACATAAACATCAAAATAAAGCTTAGAAAAAAGTTGTATGGTGTTTAAAAAGTGACGGTATTGCAGCCATCATTGATGATATCATAGATGTCACTGATTCATGCAGATGCCAAAATAAATCTCAAGAAAAAATTCATTAGGGTTTAAATTGTGATGGTCACATAGACATCAAATATGGTCACGTGGACATTAAATGATAGGAGTGTGGAAATCAAATTTAGCCTCATGAATTAGTTGTTTGATTTCAAATAGTGGGTCTTACTAGATCAATTATTGGCATTTGATCATGAATCTAAGATCAAATAAAGCAAGGATAAAGTTGATGAGTCAAGGGTAGATCGATGGCTCATGGCCATTCATACCTAACAAGATCGATGGTGTGAGATAAGTTAATTGGTTAAGAAGCTGAGTTAGATGGTCGATGACCAATAAAAAAATATGAGCCCAAGGAACTTCTAGTGAAGGTCTGAAGAGATATTTTTGACCAAGGCAAAATAAATGCAAAAGGACCAAGTCCAGACATGATCTGGGTTGAACCAAATGGACCTTTTAGGATCAAACATTGCCATTATAATGCCATGAAGATAAAATAGGTTTTTCAGACCTAATATAGGGTAAAGGTCAATAATTTGTTGTTAAATTAAGACTTGGCATCAAGTAGAAGTATTGAGACTATAGGAAAACCAATAATGGATTAGTTTTCATCTATGGTGGACCCAAGTTTAGGTTTCAAAGCAAGACCATGAAGGTAGATATGTCAGTTCTAAATGGTTCATTACCAAAGACATAAATGTGATTATGACCCTTTATTCCACTCTCACATGATGAATGAACTAGTAAGGAGCAATCATCACTATAACATGAGCATAACAGATTGATCCAACTATTATAACTACATCAACATCAGTACTCAACTTGTAATCAAATTTATCTCACCATTATAACCATAATGAGTATTAATGTAGGCATGCAATGAATTGAAATGGACTGATATAATTGTTATGGCCACCTTCTAGAAAGAATTATGATCTTTCTAATTGAACCAACACTGAATGATTGAAAATCCTACTCATCATGCTCCATTCTTGATCCTTCTATACATGAACCCCATCTCTCTCATCCCCTTCTACTATAAGTATAGGCTTCTGGGCCTTAAAATGGATCCCTCTCTTTGGTATGACTAGACTTTTCCAATATTTGCACTGTAACACCCAATTGATGTAATACAAGACTGAATTCCTCTATTTTGTAGTTGAATTGAAGTGTGTTTTATGAGTTCATTGATTGGTTAAGTGAATGTATGCTTTCCTTGCCTTTGTCTAAATTTTATCACCTTTATGAACTACCTTAGCAATCCTCAAGGTCATTTAAAGTGAAATATATGGTTTATTGGTTAGTTTTAGAAGTGGACAACTACCTTCCTATGAGAGAGTAATAGTTGGTTTATGCATTTATATGAAATACTAATGTGAGTGATTTTTGGTACTCTTGAATATGTCCTAATAGTGTGTTTTATACAAGTGTAAGGATCAAAAGATTTGGGATTATTATTAATCTTTGTTCCCTTTTCCTAGTAAGTGCTAGTTTAGGCTTAGTATAGGTGATTGATCTAGAAGGAATTCGGCCTTCTCTATAGGTCTGACCCAAGATTAGGTGACCCATAACCTAGGGTTTGTCCCATGTTGGACTATATTTGAGAAGAGAACTTGAACAATTCCCATTCTCAACTAGGGTGCAATCTAGAACACCAATAGTTTTGGCACGCATGATGGGATGCAAAGTACATCATTCTCCTTAAATAAAATGAAATTTGGAGCTGAGGAGCATCTATAGTAGTAAATAAGATTCATCATCATCAATATTTAAACATTCTTAAAGATTTCTAGACAACATAGTCATGCCAAAGGTTACTACAAGGTCAACCAATAAAGGTATTCCTCTTGAATTCATTGAGTTGCCTTTAACTTCATATAAAAGAGAAAGTTTTATTAAGACAAATCCTTATCCTCAAAATCAATATTTGTCCCCTGGTCATCTTATTTTCCTAATCAGTGCAATCCCCACTCCCTTAAAGATGATCAGAAACTAGGTGTTCACCTCATTCAATAGGGGTGGCCCACTAAATATAGACCATTTTGATGATAGTCCTATGTCTACCTTTAAGAGTATCCCTTTTTTCTTAGGATAATGGGATAAAACAATTGCTATTAATTATATCTAGGATGTTGCCAATGTTTGCTCCATTCATAATGTTGTTCAAGATAATGTGGATATCAGATTGCTTGATGTTTCCTTCAAAGGAAAAACATTGGAGTGGTATAGAAACCTCCCACTAAACTCTATTTATACTTGGGATGAATTAGGGGCAGCCTCATTCAAGCAATTTGAGGGCAAATCTAATCACCTCTCATTAGTTGAATAGTTGACTACCATTAAAAGAGCTCTTCATGAGTTCATGTTTGATTTTAACCTTAGATTCTAGAAGACATGGAGAAAAATCCTATAGTGATTAGACCATCCCTAGAATATGCCTTATTTTACTATCTAAAATCCCTTAATTATGATATCAATATGATGATACAGTCGATGGGTGGTAACACCTTGCCAAATGTTTATGAATTCGCCATAAGATTAGAGAATAGTTTGATGCAAGCTGGTAAGCTTTCTCATAGGCTTCCAATACCTATATTCCTAGAGTTTTAATCTTGCCCACCTCCTTAAGCTCCTTAGTCACCATCATTAGTGCCTATCCCATCTCCTCAAGCTAAAGTTGTATCCCCTTATAATCAAGCTAGTGAGATTGGAGATTTGAAAAGACTATTACAATAATTTGGGAATGAAATAGTTTAAATCAAAAGATAAAAAAACTAGGGTAGGCCTTATCAACAACAAAACTAGACCTCCTATCGGTTTGATAGAGATCAAAGGCCCCCTCATCAAGGATATAGGGAAAATAGGACACCCTACGAATCACAAGGATCCATAGTTCCAACTAAACCATATGAATCTCTTGATCGCAATGCAACCTTCACTTTAAAAGCTATTTTTCCCACACCATCTTAGAAAAATTTGATGCATGACTCAATTTTTCATCCCTCCAACCTTAATTATGCTCAAGACCATCCCTTGGTATCATAGGACATTACTATGCCACAAATGACACAAGAAGAGTTTTATCTTCAAGGAGGTCAATATCAAGAGACAAATTGGGTACCCCAAGATCAGGCTCAACAAGTTCAAGGGAAGCCTGATGCCATTAATGTGAATTGGCAAATGGACAATCATGTTACATTCAATCATGGTGGTGAGATTAACAGTTCAAATGGTCAGGTTACAACTATAACTAGAGATAAAAGAAGAGATGTTGAGGATGTGATAAATGCTTCTAGTGATCCTAATATGGTTCAAAAAAGTACCAAAGACTAACTTGCTACCCCTACAACGTAGAAAAATTAGAATGTAGAGGTTGGGAAGGCCCCTCAAATACCTCTAATTTGTGAGCAACCAGTGGTTCAAAAAGTGAAATTGAAGGTTAGTTGAGCCTCATTCATCATAATAAATTAGATGAAGAAATCCAATCTTATCACTATCATGTGGGATTCCATTGCTATTCTGAGGCAAAAGGACATGCTCATCCAAGAGCTTTCAGCTCTTAAGGTGTCTCCAGAACTAGTTGAGAAACCAGGTACAATCTTAGCTAACTCAGACCAACCAACCAAGAAACAAGATCATAAAGTACATAAAATGGTAAAGATGGAAAAATCTGAGGTAAAGTCAAGTGAGACTCCTGCCTTCTATCTCTGTTTGATATTTGGTGACTATTTAGTTCATAACTGTATGGTCGATAGTGGAGCCAATAACACTATCATGCCTAAGAAAATTGTAGATAAGCTTGGAATTATCTATGAACCAAATATTAAAGGAGTATTGCAACTAGATGGGTCACCAATAAAGATATTAGGCATCATCACAGATCTAAAGTTGACACTACATTCTTGTCCCAATGTCACCATTTAGCAGGATGTAGTGATAGACTTGTCTCCCTAATTTGCCATGTGTCTCTCAAGAGACTTTACCTCAAAGATTGGAGGATATTTATCAGCTAATTAGACATATTTTATGTTCAATAATAGGTATGTTACTAAGGTAACCATGAATTTTTAACCTATTTCATGGTTTCATTTATAACCATATATGCCAAGTATTGTGCACACCAATTGCCTCATCTCAGATAAGGCAATAGAGGACAGTGTATAAAGAAACTGAATCACCTTTAGATGGGATCCCATATTTATTATTTTATGAGTTGGCCTCTAGATCACATGAATATTATCCTTATAAGATAATTTAATAAGGACTTAGTGTTTATTGCCTTCATGAAAAAGATGCACCAATTCCAACCTTGATGAAAGATGATGAGTCTACTTTGATTTTTGGCAATTATACTTTGATGGATCAAGGAATAAGCATGGTAATAGGGTTGGAATGGTGTTGATTTATCTAGAAAAACAAAGGTACTTATAATCTATTAAGTTTTAATTTGGTTGTTCAAATAATGCTGCAAAATATGAGGCTTTAGTCCATGGTTTATAATGGGCTAGGAAGATGAAGGTCAACACCTTACAAGTATTTGGTGATAGTGAGCTTGTAGTTCACCAAGTGAGAGGTATTAATGTATGCAAAAATCCATTAATTAAATATTATAAACATAGGGTATGGGACTTAATTGAAGATTTTTAGGCCTTCAACATTCTAATAATACCAAGAGATGAGAACAAATATGCAAATAGGTTGGATGTCATTAGGGCACAATTTAGTATCCCAGATGATATAAGAAATGAAAAGGTCTAGTCACACATTAGGGTGGTTGCAAGGCCTTATATCTTGGATAAAAATGATAATTGGCAAGTGTTTGAAGATGATAATTAGATTGTCAAATTATTTCAAGAAGAGGCTGAGTTTTCCTCAAGAAATCAATAAAAATACTTGTAGCATTAAGATGATCAAATTATGCAACTAAAAATAAATAAGTTGCCTAAGGGATTGGTCACACTTAAAAACATATTCAATAGTGATGATGAGCTAAGGAAATAAAATTCATCTTTGTCAAAAGAAGAAGAGCACTATGCCAATATGGAAGTTGCACCTGATAAGAACCTAAAGTTGGGTAAGGTGTGCACTTATTGAGTTATGTGCAAGCTTTGCTAATGTATTTACATGTTAATATAGTGATCTCAAGGGATTTGACCCAAGTATATCTAAACACACTATTAATATAGAAGATGAAACCAGGATAGTAAGACAAATACAAAGGCCTATTAATCCTAAGCTTGAGCCTTTGATGAGAGTTGAGCTTCATAAGCTCATTGAGTCAGCCATTGTATTTCCAATTAAACATTCAAGTTGGGTGGAAAACCTTGTCCCATTAAGTAAAAATAATGGTGAAATTAGATTGTGTGTTGACTTATGTGACTTGATAAGGCTTCCCTTAAAGACCACTATCCACTACCATCTATGAAATAAATTTTACAGTTAGTGGCAGGTTCAAAAAGGTTCTTCTTGTTGGATGGCTATAGTGGTTATAACTAGATCTTGGTTAGGGAAGAAGACCAACTTAAGATAACCTTCACCAGAAAGTGGGGGACATTTTCATATAGAAAGATTCCCTTTGGTTTATCCAATGCTGGACCAACTTTTTGAAGAGACATGGATATGACATTCTAGGGCCTTCTTAACAAGTTTGTGTTGGTCTATCTAGATGATATAACAATGTTTTCAAAGAATGCAAGTGAGCACATGGTTCACCTTCAACAAGTGTTTAAAAGGTATAGACACTTTTGGGTATCCCTAAATCCAAAAAAGTGTGTCTTCTCAGTCCATAAAGGTAAGCTCCTTGGACATATAGTTTCAAAGCATGGTTTAAGCATAGATCCTGAAAGAGTAGCTTCAATTCTTGCACTTTCCTTGCCCATACACAATAAATCTTTGAAAAGTCTTTTAGGGAGATCAATTTTTATCAGAAGATACATTTCAAAATTTTCCACTTTAGCTAAGCCAGTTATAACCATGCTAATAAAAAATTAGAGCTTCAACTGATCCAAGGAAGGAGTAAGGAGTTTTGAAGAAATTAAGAAAGCCATGGCTAGTGATACTACACTCCTGAACCTTGATTTCATAAAGGATATTATCTTGTACACCTATGCTAATGTTGACACTTTAGATCAACCAATAGCCTTCTTCAATCAAGGCGTGAAAGAATATGAAATAAGGTACTCTCTTATTGAAAAGTATGTAATTTTTTATAAGGTCTCTCAAGAAATTTAGATATTTGATGTCTAATAATAAGATACACCTAATGGTTGCCCATCCAAGTATTAAGGAGTTTCTCTTGAACAAGGACATAAATGAGAAAGGAGCTAGTTGGATAACAAAGGTAATGGAGTATGATGTGGAGATCAAAGTCACAAAGCTTGTTAGAGGTAAAAGACTTTATGAACATCTAGCCCAAGACCTGAAAGAAGCCAATGAAGTGGTTATGGTGTCAACTAATGAAAAAGTTGTAGTTGATCATACCTCACCTTCTTTCTAGTTCTAAGATGTGGTAAGATACCTCTAGGATGGTATTTATCCTTCTCATTTAAGCCCTTCAAGAAGGAGATATTTTAGATTGCAACCCATTCCTTTACTTCTTGTTGATAGTGTTTTATTTAATAAATATATCAATGGCATATTGTTAAGATGTATTTAAAAACACCAAAAGGAAAGGCTAATTGAAGAGTTCTATGATGGACATGGTGGAGGGCATTATTCAGTAAGGACCATAACCCACAAGATCATGGTAGGTGGGTATTATTGGCCAAACATATTTGGTGATTGTCATGTATGGGTTAGGAAATGTAGACAATGTGCTCTATTTATTGGAAAGGGGAGACTTAAAATCCTACCTCTCTAACCAATTATAGTGGATCAACCCTTTATCTAATGGGGATTTGACTTTATTGGTCTCGTTAACCCCTCTTCAAGCTCAGGACATAAATGGATACTAACTACCATAGACTATTTTACTAGATGGACAAAAGTAGTGGCATTAAAGAAAGTAAATGAGTCCAATGTTTTAGATTTCTATGAAGGTTTGTGTATTAGGTTTGGATTCCCTTAAACTATTATTTTTGACAATGTTATGGCCTTTGTGGGGTCTAAAATCAGCCAATGGGCAGTTCAACATAGTGTCTTTCTCAGCACTTCATCAAATTACTATCCCTAAAGAAATGGCCTTGCTAAATCCACTAATAAGAACCTATTGAAGATCATAAGAATGAATATTGAAGTTAACTAGAGGTCATGACACCTCAGTCTAAAGTTATCTCTATGGGTTGATAGGATTACCTATAAGAAATCAATATCCAACTCTCCACAGATTATGGGAAGGAAGCAAGATTGCCTATATCTCTTGAATTTCTTGCCCTAGAACTGATGCATAACTTGAGTTGTTAGAGAATGAACCTATGGAGATCAAATATGTTCAGCTCATGGATCTAGAAGAGATAAGGCATTAGTTTATGCTATCCATGTAAAGTCATCAATCAAAAGTGAAGAGAGCATTTGACAAAGGAGCTTCTTCACACAGTTTCAAATAAGGAGATTTAGTCCTCAAGTTGGATAAGGATAGAGCTAAGTTAGGAAGGCATACAAATTTTGACTCTCTTTGGAGTGGTCCATATACAATCTCCTACTGTAAATCCCATAATGCCTTCCAACTTACAAAAATGGATAGCGAGGAACTTCTTATCCCAGTCAATGGGATACATCTGAAACACTACTATTAAGGAAGCTAAGTTCCCTATACATAATTAGTTTGTTTGCTTTTCTCTAAGTGTTGTTCAAACACATTAGTTTCCTTCTATTTTTTCCCAAATAAGTGCTTTGTTTGCACACTTGATTTGTTTAGTTAGCTTCCCTATTTTTTGTGTTTCCTTCCCTATTTTGGTGGAATTTGTTTTCTTTACAAGTTAGGGGGTTGTTTACCACCATGAATAAAATTTGTCATAATTTATGAGCCCAAGAGTCATGTAAATGATCTATGTTCTCAAGCATAGTAGGCATGCTACCCAACAAAGTTGCCAAATATATTAGATAAAATCATCCTACATGCCAAACTAATCTAAGTCTAGAGTTGAAGCTGAGTAGGGTCCCTTTAAAGAGTGATCCCATGGAAGAAGGAGCAAACAAATTTCAAATAAATAGAACAAGTTGCTCAAAAAGATTTTGAAACACTTTAAAAAGCGTAAAGTGTGATCTATTTAATCTTTAAAGGATTAGTCTAGAGAGCAAAATGGGGGATTCGAGTAGGTTTCATGGTGTCTGAGTAGTTTAGGGTTGTGAACAAGATTTCACATGCCTCAGAGGTCCATTTAGAGCTTTAAAAGATCAAGTAGTGGTCCCTAACACAATCTAAGTGAACCAAACCATCATCAATATGTCACACAAAATTGAATGGATTGGTCTATTTATGCATTTTATAAGTGTGATCAAGAATCTCATGAAACCAAAATGGTCACATAAAAATGATGCTCTCAGTACCTAGAACATACTCTATAAGTTTCATGTCTTGATGAGCTTACTATCTCAAGATCTAAGTCCTCAAAGTTGGTTATGTAGAGTAAGACGTTCATGTGAGCATCAAGTTCAAGATTTGGCAAATAGTCATTTAGATTCAAATGATCAATGATAGGTATGTGGATTTCATGCAAAAACACATAGGTCAACTCACTTGAAAATTTTTTAAACACACTTAGAAAGCTCCCAAAAATAGCAAATCAAGTGGGCATAATCTTTTTAAATATCAAGAACATCTCTTGCAAGTTTGGTGCCTCAATGACCTTTTTACTTCTAAATCCAAGCCTTCATAGTTGGTTAAAAATTGATAGAAATTCATGTAGACATCAAAATAAATCTCAATAAAAAACTTTTTGGTGTTAAAAAAGTGACGGTATTGCAGATGTCATTAATGGTCTCACAAACATCATTGATGGTCGTGTAGGTGTCAAAATAAGTCTTGATCAAAAATTCATTAGGGTTTAAATTGTGATGGTTATGTAGATGTTAAATATAGTTACATGGACATCAAATGATTAGAGAATAGATGTCAAATTTAGCCTCATGAATTATCCATTTGATTTCAAATAGTGGGTCCTAGTAGATTAATGGTTGGCATTTGATTATGCATCTAAGATCGACTAGAGCGAGGATAAAGTTGACAAATCAAGGGCAGATCGACAGTTCATGACCATTTATACCAAGTAGGATCAATGGTGTCAGATGAGTTAATGGGTCAAGAAACTGAGTCAGATGGTCAATGAACAATAAATAAATATGAGCCTAGGGATCTTCTAACGAAGGTTAAAAGAGCCATTTTCAACCAAGGCAAAATAGATGCAAAGGGACCAAGTCCAGACATGATCTAGGTTAAGCCAGATGGACCTTATAGGATTGAACATCACTATTAGAATTATATGAAGATATAATAGCTCTTATAGAACTAATATAGGGCAAAGGTTGATGATTTATTATCGAATTATGACCTAGCATCGAGCAAAAATGTTAAGACTATAAGAAAACTAATAATGGATTAGGTTTCATCTATGGTGGACCCAAGTTTAGGTTTTAAATCAAGGCTATGGAGGCAGACACATTAGTTCCAAATGGTTTATCTCCAAAGCTAATAACATGATTGTGATTTAGGGCCCTTTAATGCTTTTCATCTAGAAGTTCTAGCTCTTATAGCTTTTCTTGTCTAAAATTATGATCAGTGTTGATGCCGCACAATGAAATACGTAAAGAGGGGAGATCCACTTCTATAGGCAAGATGGATTCTATTAAATAAACCAAAAAATATGGATTTTACCTAATGGGTGTTTGGACACTTATTTTTGATAGGACCAAAGTGTAGGATATAATTGCAAGTGTTAGTTCCTTCCTACATTATTGACTATTTTCTTGAGAATCTTAATAAGATCTTATTAGTTGCTTCATCCTGTCTATTCCCCTAGGGCTAATAGGGAATATAAAAGTGCTACTTGATATGATAACACTTTCAAAGGGTCTTGACTTCTTAATTTTTAAAGGACTTGTCATTATCTGATATAATGTTAGCTAGAATGTCATAATAACAAATGATCTGATACAGGATGAATTTAGAAATCTAGAAACCTATGGTGTAAGTAAGCAGCATAGTTTCTACCCATTTAGTAAAATACTCTATATCCATGATAATAAACTTGTGTCCATAAAAGGATGTGGGATTTATGTTTCCTACCAAATCTAGTGTCCATATAGAAAATGGCCAGGGGCTCATAATTGGTTTTAACTATTATATGGGGGCATGAATAAGATTACCATGTTTTTGGTAGGCGACACACTTTTGCACATATTGGTAGGCATCATCTTCCATGTTAGGCCAATAGTATCCAGTCTTGATCAATTTCTTATCTAGGGCTATTCCATTGACATGGCCAGCATAGATACCATCATAGACCTCCTTGATTGCAAGAGTAACTTATTTTGATGTTAGGCATCTTAACAAGGTCCTGTCATAGCCCATCTAATAAAGTATACTACCAAGGATAGTGTAATGGGAAGTGTGGTAAATGAATGTCTTACATTGATTGTGATTGAGATTCAATGGAAAGATATTATCTAGAGGTAATTATAGATAGCATGATACCAGGGGAAATTGGGATTGGTAATAACACAAATTTGTAGAGGAGCCTTATATTGATGGGTCGATAAGATTAAATGTTCAATCAAAAAAATCCCTTCGAGGACATCTTCAAGAAGGTTGATGAGAGACCCAATAGTAGACATGGAGTCAATTGACTTATTACTTCCTTTTAGCACTTGTTCAAACATAATAGATTAAAAAATTTGATTTAACTAATTTACCAACTACTTATAGGGGAGTGATTTCTTGTCCATGGTTTGAAATTCTTCATTGACGTACTTGATTATTAGCTATGAATCCTTGAATACTTTTAGGTGCTAGATGTTCCATTGATGGCTAATTAGAGGCCAATAATTTAAGCTTCATACTTAGAGATGTTATTGGTGTAAGGAAAATCTAGATGAAAACCCTTAGGGATAATGCCTCATTATGGGGTTACCAAAAGGATACCAAATCCTGATCCATGCTTGTTAAAATAGCCATAACATATAGCTTCTATCCATTAGATTATGTGGTATTCATTGAAGATTCATTTGAGAAGGATATAACAAGAGGCTTAGTAGGTGCCTCTATGAGTTGATCCATAATTACCTATCTTTTAATGGCATTTTGATGAACATATTTGATGTCAAATTCACTGAGTAATATTATCCATTTGGCCATTTTTCATGTGAGATCCAATTTTGATATTAAATATTTAAGAGGATCAAATTTAGCGATGAGATAAACTTGACTATTTAACATATAATGTTGAATCTTTTGTGAAGTGAAGATAATAACTAAACAAGATTTTTCAATGGGAGTATAATTTAGCTCATATGAAATCAAGGCATGACTAAGATAATAGATAGCCTATTCCTTTCCTTCATCATTTAGTTATGCAAAAAGTGCACCTATCACATAAGGTATTGCAAAGATATAGAGGCGCATGGATCTTCCCGTGACTGGTGGTGATAACATAGGAGGATTTATAAGATATTTCTTGAGATTATCAAAGGAATACTGATAGTTTAAGTTCCAATTAGATTGGGTCTCCTTCTTCAAGAGTGGGTGAAGGGGTGGCATTTATGTACTAGTTAAGAGATGAACCATTAAATGATTTTTAACTTATCCGAAAGACTCCTAAGATGCTTCAAAGTATGAGGAGGCATTTCCATAATGGCTTTGACATAGTATCTGGAAAGCATGGGAAATGATCAAACCTTATCAATTTCAATGAAGTCACACTTGTTATGGTGGTCACCTATTATCAATTTCAATGAAGTCCCTCTGGCTGAGGTTCCTTGGATCAATGCTCTCAAATTGTTTTGTAGAGGCATTCATATTATCCAAGATATCTTTTGTAAGTAGTCTCATTCTTGCCTATACTAGGAAGATGTGAAAACCAAATTATGGTTAGCCAATGCGGATAGAAAATCTTACCAAGAAATCCTTAACATTGTTTTGCTTTCAATGCTTCATAAACTTTCTATTCACTTCGCTCATCCTTAGTGGAAGGACTGAAAGTGGTATGTTGAAACTCTATTTCATAATTACACTACCTGACTCAGCTATGGGTGCCTTACTCCCCACATGCCTATGATGGACAAGCTTAAATCTCATTGGGGTGTGCATTCTTCCATTTTCACCTGGTGCTTCCATTTTCATACTATTTGGGAGGCTTACTTAATTCCTAATATAGCTCATTTCACTTGGTGTATTCTATATCAGGGCCTACCTATAGGCAAAAGGCTTGTGCATTTAGAAATTTCCCTTCCCACATGTCTTTTTTGTGGTCATCTTTTTTGGCACTGCTCCAAAGCTTAAAGGGTCTAGATATGGATTCATGACCTTTTTAAGCCTTTCCAACTTGAGTTTTTTTAATGGTAGCATATCCTTCTTGGAGATAAACCCACCTTGCCCTTTAAATATTCCCAAGTCTGACATGCTTTCAGAGTGGATATTCTATTTTGGTTATGGAAAGAAAGAAATAATGCAGTGTTTAACAATGCTTCTTCATATTGTAATTTTTTTGCTCTCAACAAATCCTCTATTGTTTTTAATGTTCTTTTGCAAATACAAGTGCAAGAAAATAAAGTTGTCATTGAGATTGGATAACTCTAATACCTTCTCACTCATTAGGGAGATGCTCCTTATGCTATGGCATGAATTCCTCCTTATCAACCCAAGGATAAAAAAATTGATGTAGGCACCGACATAGCTGGTCTAGGAATCAATCTCATAGTGGCACTCTATATCACTGCCTCCTAGGCAGTAATGAGGGTGGTAACCCTCACCTCCTTCCCATGCTAGGCAAGAAGGTTGGGATGATCTTCCTCTTCCTCTATGTCTAAATGCTTGGGGGAATGACCAAGAGGTTAGACTAATATGATGGACAATTTCCCCAGACTCTCTCTAGCCATTTATCCTACTTGACCATAAGAAGATGATAAGGACACTAATCAGGCTTCTAGTTGGGAGCTAATTCTAGATGGCAATGACTTACCAAGGTTGAGCTAGGGTCTAGATGATATGGATATTCCACTTTCCATCCTTGATTTGGTGACTTAATGTTATCTTTTATGATGTTTTGATGACTTGTTCCTAGGTAGGGCCTAGTGTTGTTTTTGCTTCTATTATTTCATGTTCCTAGGCTTGGCCTAGTCTAACGTTGAGGCATGATTCCATACCACCTATTTTTTTGTGAATTATTTGTATATTATATATTTTATTAATATATAGATATGTTTCATAAAAAAAAATATTGGCTTTAACTTTATCTAGGTTTACTTCTATGTCTCTCTTGGATATAATAAACCCTAATAGCTTACTTGAGGTAACACCAAATACACATGTCTTTGGATTTAATTTGACTTTATATTCGTGCAACCTCTCAAATATTCTACATAGGACTACATGATGCTCAGATCCAAGTCATGATTTCCCTGAAATATCATCAACATAATCTTCCACAATGTCATGTATCATATCATGGAAAATAATAGTCATTGTTCATTGATAAGTGGTGCCTGTATTCTTAATATTAGAAGGGCATGACCTGATAATAAAATGTTTCCCATGGAGTAATGAAGGTGGTTTTATGTTGATCCTTGGGAATAATTTTGATTTGGTTATAGCCCGAGAAGCCATCCATGAGGGATAACATTTCATACCTCAATGTTGAATCCATGATCATATCTATTTTTAGGAGAGGGAAGTCATATTTAGGACATGCCTTGTTGACATCTCAAAAGTTATTACAAATCCAAATCTCTGGCTTAGGCATAAGAATAATGTTGGATATCCAATCATAGTAATCAATGGTTCAGATAAATCATGATTCCAAGAATTTTTGTAATTCCTCCTTAACTAGTAGGGCCACTTTAGGGTGCATCTTACATAATTTATGATTGATTAGTTTGGAGTTAGGATTAATAAATAAATTATGCAAAACTAAGGAAGGATCAAGTCTTGACATGTCTAATTAGCACCATATAAAGATATTGATAAATTCTTTGAGTTTCTCAATATGATTTAACATTCTTTAGGCATAAGAGTTGCCCTTAGTTTGACTATTTTAAGATGTTATCAAGTACCAATATTGACTTAAATCACCTCCTTAATTAGTGAAGGTGACTGATATTGAAGATAGATCAGAGGCAATGGTAAATCTGGATACCTAAAGCAAAATCTTTCAGGAGCTCTGTATCCTTTTTAGTATAGAGTTATGAATCATCTGAAACTTATGGAAAATCTTTTGAATTTTGAGGTGGATCTTCTTCTTCATATTACTCTTCGTTAATTTGGGTAAGGGGAATTTATTGTTCCTTAAAATAAGCTGACCGATAGAGCTTAATAAAAAATCCCTTCTTATGATCATCAAAAGGCATGAAATCTCTTGCTCCCAAAATTTTTAGGATGGCCTCATCACTTTGAAACATGTCGAAGGATGGATCTTGGTGTTGATCCTAGTCTATTAATAAAGTGTAACAAAGGAGTATATCTATTGTGGTGATAGTGGTATCATGGAAAAGGTTGGTGGCATCAAGATCTTCATAAAGACTATAAATGGACCCCATCTTGATTTCTTCATTAGAAAAAGACTCCTCAAGGACCAAAGTAGTATTCATAATATTATTGTTTAAGTCATTATCAAGAATTTTATACCCTATGCCAAGATATTGTGGATGTTATTGAACTATTATGGGCTCAAGCCTGCCTTGATCATGTCTCCCTAGTCCTCTTCCTTGATAATACATATTTTGTAACATTTTCTTAATTTTGGGGTATTTTTGTTTGTGAAATGTAAGGGCCTCATTTTATGGAATACGACATGATTCATTAAATTCATCAATATATTATTTTGATAAGATTCCCACACTAGAAAATGCTACTAGTCCAAACTGATAGATGATAGGATTATTCTTCCTCATAGCTAGAGACCTATAGCTACATGGGGAAAAAGGTAAATCCCCTACATAAAAGGTTTTATATTAATATTCCATGCATCCTATGGATGTGATTTTAAAGTGGGTAACATCATGTAATGGATCAAAATTAGGCACTAAATCACTAGGGTTTACATATTTGGTAGTTGTTGGGTTCAAAGTGGAACTATTCATGCTAGGATAATTATAAGAGGATTGGGATTGACCCATTTGGAAGCAAAAAAATGCTCCATTTTGATGGGAATGGTGACTTCCATAATAGAGTGAGGGAATTTTAGACATTGGTGAAGGGTGGATGGGACTACTTGCATCTCATAGATCTATGGATGACCCAATAGTAGATTATATGGCAAATCAACATCCATAACATGAATTCAAGTTTGATGTACAATGGGTCCCATAATAATGGGAAGATAAATGGTGCCTATAGATGACCATTCATTATCATCATATACTTTAATTATGATTAGAGTAGCCCCCAAAAAAGCTTCAAAATACCCCAATTTATTTAGGAAATCTAGATTACATAAATTTAATGTAGACCCTTCGTCTATGAGTACCCGAGGAATGTAGTGGTTGGATATGGAGATTTATATGAATAATGGGTAGTTATGATGTGGACCAATGGGAGGCATGTCCTATGCACTAAATGTCATTTGCTATGAAGGTGATAAATGAACCACTAATACTTATAATTTATTTGTGTCAATATCTTAGGGGACTTGCAGATCATTTAAGACTTGATTGAGGATCTCTCCATGCAAATATGATGTTTTGAGAAGATCCATGAGTGAGATTTGAGAAGGGGTCTTCTCAAGTTACTAGATTATATTGTAAGGCTTGTCAGAAGATACAAATACTTTATTGGAGATTTTGACCTTTATAGATATAGATGGGTCCTTTGGTGGTGCCCCAAGAACTATGATTTTATTGCATTAGGTAGTAACCACATAGTCAGCTGTGGCCCAGTTGATTTTTAGTATGGTGGATGATGGTGAAGTGGGTTCTTGGGGGATATATATTTTAATGATATTGACATAGTGGTATGGGATGGTATGATAGTATGTATGATTTTAAGTGGATGTCTAACCCTGGACTCTAGGTGGCTTCCCTTGTCTTTTATCATGCTTGGGTAAAGGGTCCTGATAACTACCGAGCTACTATTTTTTTTGACTAGTTAGGAGTACTCTCCCCCTCTAATTCAATATCTCATTTTTCAATGAGATATTGAATATAATTATTTAATTACATACATTCATTTATGTCATGACATTTGATTCTATGATATAGACAAAATTCATCCTTGTGATACCAATCAGGCCGAGGTTTACTATCATCTAATGGTCAAATTTTAGGAAGAGTAATCATGTTAGAAATGATCAATATTTAAATGACCATTTAAATAAGCAATCCAAAGCTGGTAATAGGTCTTTTTCATATATGAGGCTTTGGTTTTCCTCATGGCACTAAGATGGAGGAGACATTTTACTGATCTGTGAGAGTCCTCTTTTGTACTATTTGAGCATGTTGTTTGGAGTCTGTAACTCTATCTCCCACAACATTAATATTCTTATTGAAGACTTTTGATTTACTCAAAAAGGAAATTTCTTGATGTTGATTATGTTCATTTCAGGAGTATGATTTGATTACTCCTTTTTTAATGAGTGCTCTCTCAATTTGTATCCCCTTTTCAATAATTTCATCAAATGTTTTGGCACATTAGAGTTTAAACTGATATTTTATCTTTATATTGAGTTTGTTGACAAATATTTTGGCCAACTCTTTTTTTAGTACTGTACATAAAAATTGGCTTTCCAAGATTCTTGAGCATTGTAAGAAAGAGGCCAAACTTTCCCCATTCCTTTGCTTAGTATTTTAGAGGTCTATAATGGAGACATAATATTCTATGTTGAATGAGAAATGTCTCACAAATTGTTTAGTCAACTCTTAAAAACTAGATATAGACCCTTTTAGTAAATGCATGAACCATTCTAGTGATGGTCCTTTGAGACTCTTTGGGAAAAGTCTTAGTAAGTAGGTGTTGTCATATGTAACCTCATGACAAGCCACATAAAACTCTTGAACATGATCATGGGGATTACCTTTCCCTCTATATTTTTCAAAATTTGGTACCTCAAAATGAGGTGAGAAAGGGATTTGAAAAATGCTCTTATCTAAGGGAGAAGAACAAAAATCTTCATATTTATATTTCATCAATTTCGTATGAGGGGTTGATATGTTGGAGAGTTTATTTCATCATTTTCCATTCTTATGAAAATGATGGATCCCCAAGAGGATTAGAGGTTTAGGCATGACTTGTGTGTGGTCGATTGGAGTTATGGATATTTTGTCTTGGGGAGGATGGTCATTGATTCTATGTACATAATTGGAAGGCTAGAGAATTATTTTTTTGTGTGAGTTGGTCCAATCAATCCTCTAGGGCGGTTTGTTTCCTATTATCCTTGATATAGTTATTTTGGAGAGGGACTTGTTATTCTTGGTCTTTAAGTTCTTATTCATGGTCCACAAGTTTCTTTTATTAGGGTGATTACATAGGATGGACATGTTGATAGGACGTATTAGGTTGAGTGAATGGGTGAACTAAATATTGTAAAAGGTTGTAATCAAATCTTGGGGGTAGTGTTCCCCCCATCCTGATAACTTGAGCTAGAATATGGTCATAATTTTTGTATATATACTGGTCAAATCATGCTCTAACTTCATCACTATGGAAGAAGTCATTATTGAATCAGTCATTTTCTCCTCTGGGAATGTACATATCACTATGTGTTTCATCATAATCTTGATTGTGATCACCTAAGTTCCCCAAGAAGTCATTCTCTTGGTTGGATCCTTATCCAATTATAAGAAGTTGGGCATGGGTTTGGATTGGCATATTGGATGGCAAGGGTGAAAAGTGATTAGGTATGATGGGTGATGATGTGGCTTTGAATACTTATTTGGTATAGAAATCAAATCTAAGAGTGGTCAAAGAAGATGATTTAGAAATGTGTTGATTATAGATTTAAGGAGATGTGAAGATTAAAGTGACCAAGGATTACTAAAATCCAAAACCTTTCAAAGGTTCAATCTAGCATGGAGACTAAGTAGATGATGTGATCAAGTACCTTTCACACTAGCAAGGAGATGATTGGATGGGTGTTGAATATGAAGAGAAAAATGATAAGGAAGTGATGGGTGCTAGATTAAAGACTTATCAAGGTTATGTATGTTAATAGTACCTAGTCAAAGGATGGTAATAAAGATTGGAGGGATGGGTAACCACTAAGATTTGGTTTTCAAGACTAAATGTTGTATCTAAATATGGCAAATTAAGTATGTGAGATTAATTTTTGATGTGGTTTTTGAATATGATTTATCCTAGGGGTTCTATTTGTTTTAAGAAAAAAATGGGAGTGGATGACTTGGTTTTATAAACAACATGGGTTTGAGTATGACACACAAATAAAAACTCAATCATAAGTCCTAATTTAATAAATTAAAAAGGGTGTGTAACTCAATGTTCACACTATCTAACAAATTTATAGGTGAGGCTGAAGTTCAATGACCCATTATAGAATCAACTAAACCCTCTCAACCCTATTTGTACTTAATGACTTCTTAGGAGCTAATCCTAACTTTGAAAACAAAATGCATGTTATGGTTGATGGGTCCTAAGATAAGTTTACACAAAGGTTTCTAGGGGAGTCTTTGATATACAATAGGTATGATGGGGTGCAAGTTTGTATACAGTGTTGTCTAATGCTTGGTTTAGAGAATTAACTCTTCATGTTTATGGATGCCTTATATGGGGTCAAATGCTTGGCCTAATGACAATTGTCCCTGATATTTATACTTTGACATAACATGGAGTTTGGTTGAATATGTGTTGATGAAATTCATGACACTAACCCATAGTGACTATGCTCATGCGTGGAGATGAATTCCATGTCATGTGTTATCCTAGACTAAATGGGTTAACAATCAATAACATAATTATTTTTCTTGATTAATTACCTATGCAAAAAAACACAAAATAATAAAATCACATAACACATGATATATACAAGCAACAAAACTAAATTATACATTTTTAGTACCCCTCCTACAAACACAAGAGTTAGGAAAACAAATGGGGTGTCTTTGTCTTGAGAGGTCCTTCACAATAAGGGTTAGTAGTTTAATTCAAGAAAAAACCACTAATCCCCTACAAAACTGCAATTACATAATCAGATAAAAGAAAAATTGCAACCATAGACTATGATATCACAACTATCTGCTAAAACTATAGATCATGAGTTATAGTTAACTATGATAGTCAGAAAAAAGGCCCCTATAAAACCATGATTGTTAGCACAAAACCATGACTGTTAAGGAGATGTTACTACTTTTATATTAGTGGTATTGTAACAAAGTATACATTTTAAAATTTCTAGTTTTTTAGCTAATATAGACAGTTACTACATATTCCCAGATGCTTATAAAGTTCAAAATGCCTAAGAAAGTATTTTCAGATAACTATGGTAGATTTTTCAAAATTTTGACCATGTATCAAATTTTTTAATAAAAGGTTACCTAGATGAGATTACTTAACAATAATGAACAAATAAAATAACAAAGTATTTTTTTGTTAATTTTTCCCTAAGGAACTATTTTACTAGCTGAAACTTTAAAACTATTCCTAAAAAATATTGAATTACAATATCACTATTGATTAAGCAAGATCACATATTAATAATCAAAATCTCTACTATGCAATTAATGGTATTACATCAGGGGATAAAAATATTAATGATGTGTTGTTTAGTTTTGTAGATGGTTTTCTTTATACCTTCTCTTCTTGTCAACCTATATACAACAAGCTTAGAAACACCCTTTTCAGGAAAATAGTTCCCCAAAACTCAAAATAATTAGATCCAAAATAGTCAAATTGGATTATCAAAGAGATTATATGATCACTAATTTGTCCTACAAGTAGAGAATGATGGACTTACACTTATAGATCAAAGACTAACAAGACAATTTTTAACCAATTTAGACATAAATTGTAATATCATAACTTGCAATGGTGATATTGTAATTTATAGGTCAAAACTGCAAGTCTCAGACTTATGATATCATTCTTTAACAACCAACAGTCAAATTATTGACTGTCCCTATCTTCCCTACACATAGAAGTTACAAAAACACTTCTAGTCAACATAAAATGGATAAACTACACAAAGGCTAGGAATAGAAGAAAAATGTTATGTTAAGACATCCTAAAATCCTATAAAACCACAACTACAGATGCAATATCATGATTACCAAAGCAACATCACTACTTTCAAAGTAGTGATATTGCATGAAGGTAATAACCTACCAAAACCAAGACTGATAGGGGTTAACAATTAGGGTTCGTGTAATATCACTTAAATTTTTGCAATATCATGACTACAATATCATGAATACCAGTACAATACCATAACTCGCATATACGTGATGATTTTATCAAATCTAGGCTTTGTTTATTGTCAAACTACACTTATAAGCTACTAAATCAATTCCAGTAAGCTCAAGAGGTTATATTTAGGGAGTAAGTCCTACCATGGTCACCAAATGTTTGAGTGTATTTTAGATTATTCCTATATTACTAATTTTAGTAATAAAAACCCAAAATGCAAAAAATTTCAAATAAAAGGATAAAGAGATAATCAAATACTTACACTAACATTGATTACCATCCTCTTGTCTCTTATAACTACCTTCCAAGATTGCCAAACCGATTTTGAATGCAAAATAAGTGGTTGTTGTATTACTTAATTGAGCTTGACAATGGCTTCAATGGATTCTTGATCGCTTATTAATGGCTTTGACAAGGCTATGGGAATGCAAGAATGGATACAAGTATGCTCTCAAGGCTTTCAAGTTTCAAGTTAGTTGGTCATGGAGGTATTTCTTGTTTATATAAGCCATGGGAGGGAAAATCAATGGCTCAAATTTAATTTTGAACTCATTGATATCAATGGTTGGGGATTTTCCAAGAAATTTTTAATTCCTTAAAAACCTCTTGAATAGAGAGTTCTAGATGGGGAAGGGTTAAATGAGAGGAGATTATAGAATTCTCCAATTCCATAATCTCCATTATGGATTAGGGATGTAAGAATAGATAGTTTAGTAGGGTGGTAGATGGGTAGGTGAATAAAAAGTATTTTTAAATTGGTAAGTCAATTAATGAGTGGGTTAGTAGGTAAGCAGGCTTAATTAGTAGGCTAATGAGGGAGATTAATTGATTGTGAGAGTAAAATAATGTTTGTGGGATATAGTGAATTTGATATAGGAAATAGAATATTATTTAATTGGTTAGGGAATGTGATTATAGGTTAAATTAGTGGAATTAGTAAAATTATTAGGGTCAGAAAATTTAGGTGTATACAAATTTAATCATATCTAGGTTTAGTTTAACCCTGGTTGAGTTAAGGAGGGGAAAAAGATTAATATTTGAGATAGAGATCCCATTTTTTAAGTATGGGTCTCCATTTCTAAATTTAAGGATTTAATGGGGATATTTTCAATTCTTTGAATTTGAGGATGATGACATCATCATGACCTCAATTTTATTAGAATTTCCTTTTCTAAAAAAATCATTTTCACTAATTTCACATGGAAATTTTACTTAATCATTTAATTTGATTTGCTTATTTAATTTATTCTACTTAGCATTTTTGCACTTTAGGAATCATTTAAGTGTCTACTTAATGGGTCCAAAGGCCAATCTATCAATTTGTAGGTTGTAAGTTGATTTAAAATGAATTTGTGAGAGGTTACTGTTGACACTGGAGATTGCACCCAGTGGTAGGAAAATGGATTCCTGCCCTCTACCCACAACATGGAAACTCCTCTCTCGCCTGTGGGACAATGAAGCAAGAGAGGAGAGTCTCTAGGTATGGGCTAATTCCCTTTGATGTATCTTGTTTGTTTCAAGTAGTGCAAAATATAGATATGTAGATATACTGGGGGAGGATGAAAAGGGAAGAAAGTGCAAGAAAGCAAACAACCTACTCTAAAAGAGGTGATACACCAAAATAAAAGGTTGACCTTCCAAATCCACTCTCGGGATTAGATAAAACAACATACATACACTGAGACTTGGTAGAAAAGACCAGGTTGCTGGAATGACAGGGAGGTTCTAGTGAAAAATACAGGAAACAGGGACTCATCGAGATGCTGTGGAATGCATACTATAAGTGACCTCCTCTGTTTCTACACCCCAAATAGAACTCTTCACCTGTAAGCTACAAATTGACATTTTTTAGATAGCTGGTACATTGGTATTTAAACCTGTGAGAGCATTTAAAAGGAAATGACTGAACACAAATTAAACACACAGAGCATACACAGGGTATCCATCCAAGAAAGAGGTAAAAACTGTATTTTATTGATTTAGGTGGAGAATTTTCAGAGCTTTGCTCTTTACAAAATTGGAGAAGATCCTTAAAAATGACCAAGTCTGCGTATTTATATGGGAAGAGCCAAGAGGAAACTCATTGGGAAGAGGGAAAACACTGTAGCTGATGTCATTTTGCTGGAACCATGCTTGCTGCCTCATTTTGCGGGTGGCCGCTCTCCTCATTTTACGTGGCTTATGTCCTCACAAATTATTGAAAGGGTCTTTGAAAGTTTTTGGGTGACCACTTTTCCGCTTGCTGTGGTGGGCAGCCATTTTGCCACCCACTGCATGGGCAGCCATTTCTTATTCTCTGCTGCATGGGCGGCTGTTTCACATTCTCTGTCGTGGGTAGCCATTTTTTATTCTCTGCCGTGTGGGTGGCCATTTCACATTCTCCACCATGGGCGGCCATTTTACATTCTCCGTCGTGGGTGGCCATTTTTTATTCTCCATCGTGTGGGTGGCCATTTCACATTCTCTGCCGTGGGTAGCCATTTTACATTCTCCACGGTGGGTGGCCATTTTTTATTCTCCACTGTGGGTGGCCATTGGGCGTTCACCGCCTATGGGCGGCCCTCTACCGTCTGCCACCATGGGTGGCCTTCAGCCGTCTGCAGCCATGGGCGGCCTTCGGCCATCTGCCACTGTGGGTGGCCTTCAGCTGGTCATCAAATTGGCAACTCACAGGATAAGCGTGCCTGCTATGCTTAGGACCCAGTTGTCTTTGAATATCCATTGGGCGCGAAGTCAAATGGTAACTTTGAAGAGAGTTCACAACAGCCTTCGAGATCCCAAAATCAAATACACAAAATTTACCCCTAAATGAAGGGAAACACACAAGGCTAAAAACAACTAACTGTGCAAACTACACTTAGGGAAAATAAGAAAGAAAATAAGGGAAACTATGTGCAGCTGAACCAAAATTTAGTGACAATGCTTCATATGTATCCCGTTGACTGGGATACACAATTCTTCACCATCCAACTTGGAGAGCTGAAACGCGTTATGCTACTTGCACTAAGTAATCATGTAAGGACCGCTCCAGAGGGCATCAAATTTTGCATGTTTTTTGGGCTTAGCCCTATCTTCGTCCCATTTCAAGATAATGTCTCCTTCAGCAAAGTTTTTTTGACAAAGATTTCTTATCGAAATGTCTTTTCAACTACTGTTGGTGACTGATCATAGAGACCATGGCCCGATTCCTTACCTCCTGGAGCTCCATTAGTTCACACAATCTGACCTCCATGCTACTTCCTTCTTCTAACTACAGCTGATGAGCAAGGTCCAGTGTTGGCAATTCGAGTGAGATAGGAAGCCTTGCTTCCCTTCCATACACAAGCATATATGGAGAATTTCTAATTGATCTCTTCAGAGTGATTCGATCGGCCCATAGAGCTATTTTCAACTTGGCATGCCAAGTTTTCTAATTTTCTTCCATGGTCCTCTTTATAATCTTGATCAGATTTTTGTTAGTGGACTCAGCCAACCCATTCCCCTGCGGGTAGTAATTTGATGAAGTGCTAAGGTATATAACATACCTTAACACCCATTCACTAGTTTTGGTTCCCAGAAAAGCCAAGGCGTTATCTGAGATTATGGTGGCTGGGACCCCAAACCTTGTCACTAAATCCTCATAGAAATCCAGGACTGCGCTTTCATTCGCTTCTTTCAAAGCGATGGCTTCCACCCACCTGGTGAAATAATCCATAGCAATCAAGACCCATTTGTGTCTGGCATTGGAGGGAGGATTGATCATCCTTATGAAATCCAGGCCCCACTGCATGAATGGTTGTTCGACTTGAATGGGCTATAGGGGCATGGCAGCTAATCACTATTTTTTGTCAAAAAGTGCACACTTCTGGCACTTCCTTACCCAGGCATAGGTATCCTTGAAAAGAGTGGGCCAGAAATAGCCAGCTCTCATTATTTTTGTTGTCGTGGTCTTAGGGGCGAAATGGCCGCCTGCTGGCCCATCGTGAAACTCAACCAATACCTTATCAGCCTGACTGGAGTCAATGCATCTCAAGAGAACTCCAGAGAGATCCTTCCTAAATAATACTCCATCAATCAAAACGTAAGGAAGGGACTGAAGTTTAAAATACCTTCTTTCGGCCCTACTGAGACCCTATGGACATTTGCTCGTAAGAAGGAAGCGCCTCATGTCCAGTGTCCAATCTCTTATGATAGCTGGTTCTTCTGTAGTGGCTGCGTCATGGATCAGCAAGCTATCTTCATCCTTTTGTCTCAAATCTACAACTAGCTGTTCACATAGGCCCCTTCCTCTCACCAACTTGGTGATTTTGATGTCTATGTCGTACTCCATCACTTTGGTGATCCATCTTGCTCTTTTCTCATTTAAGTCTCGATTGGTCAAGAAATCCTTGACACCAGGATGTGGAACCATGAGATGGATCTTGATGTTTGACAACATATATATGAATTTCTTCAGGCTGCACACTACTGCCAGGACTTGCTTCTCTATGTAGGTGTACCTAATTTCGAAGGCCTCTAACCCTTGGCTAAAGAAGGCAAGTGGTTACTCGAGGTCATCACTGTTTGCTTGGGTAAGCATAGCAGATATTACTTCTCCATTACTGAAGGTATAGAGATTGAGGTCTTTGTTGAAGTCGAAGCTGATTAGAGCGGGAGCCTGGGTCAAAGCCTGTTTGATAGCTTCAAAGATGTCTTTTCTTGGCATTGTCCACTTGAATTCTTCACCCTTCCTCAGCATAGAGGTTAGGGGTTTAACTATTTCAACAAAGTTTGGAATGAACCTCTGAATGAAATTTATCTGGCCAAAGAAACTCTGCAGGCCTTTCTTGTGCTTTGGTAGGGACATCTCCAAGATGGAGCAGACTCTCTCGGGGTCAATAGACAAACCTTCCTTGGACACAATGTGGCCAAGAAGTTTCCCCTCATGAACCACAAATACACATTTCTTTGGATTTAGGGAGATGCCAAATTCCCTACACCTCTCAAAAATTTGCCTGAGGTGCCCCATGTGCTGTCTTGCCTCCCTAGAGAAAACCGTTATATCATTGAGGTACACCAGCATGTTCTTATTTATCAAACCACTGAAAGCCATGTCCATGGCTTGCTAGAAGGTAGCACCAGCATTGGATAGCCTGAAAGGCATCTTTTGGTAGGCGAATGTTCCCCATTTAGTGGTGAAGGCTATTTTGTATTGGTCGCAGCCTCGCACCAGAATCTGATTATACCCTAAATAACCATCCAGGAGGGAGAAATGTTTGGAACCAGTTACCTTTTGGAGAATCTGCTCCATGTTTGGGAGGGGATAATGATCCTTTAGAGAGACTTTATTAAGGTCTTTAAAGTCGATGCACAGCCTGATCTCCCCATTTTTCTTTCTAACTGGAACCAAATTGGCCAACCATGAGGAATGTTTGATCGGAAATATAATGCCGGACTCAATCAACTTGACCAATTCTTTCTGTAGAAGGAGCTCGATCATCGGATTAATAGGCCTCTGCTTTTGTGTGACTAGTTTTACACCTTCCTCTAATTTGATGGTGTGTTGGGCGAGTCTTGGATCGAAGCCTTTCAAGTCACTATAATTCCAGGCGAAGACGTCAGTGAACTCCTGACACAGCAGAATGAAAGCTTGCCTTTCTTGAAACTTGCAGACCTTACCAAGCGCTAGCAACTTGTCCTTGAAGATTTCAACTTTTTTGTAATTCTCCTCTTTGGTAGTGATGCATGCTTTGTCATCTCTTAGTTGGTCCTCTCCATTGAAAATACTTTCAAGTGTGACCAGACCCTTAGGGAGTTTATTGTTTTTCAATTGAACAATCTGATTTCTGTATTGCTGCTGTAATTTCACTTGATTGTGGACTGCGAACTCAGCTTCTTCCTGTAGGAAGAGAGCTATCTACTGGTCACTTTTGAAGACCTGCCAATTTGTATCATTGTCTGGAATTGAAGGCCAAACCACCACTTTTAAATTGTGTGAACCACAATCCCTGCTTATCTCTTTTGAAACATCAAATTGGGCACCAACAGCTGCCAGCCTGTCAACCTGCTTATTCTATTCCCTGGGAATCGAGGTAATGTTAAGAGCAAGGAAATCCTCCATCAAGTCCTAGAATCTGTGCTTGTAAGACTTTAGTAAGGAGTTCTTAGCTAGGTTTAGGCCTCTTATTTGGTTCACAATTAATTCACTGTCCCCCAGGATTTGCAACTTCCTGATCCCTCTCTTTCTTGCCCACTCAAGTCCATGAATCAAAGACTCATATTCTGCAACATTACATGTGCAAGAGAATTGGAAACAGAAAACTAAAAAGTGCCTTTCTTTATAAGGGGAGACTAACATTGCCCCACCACCAGTGCCCAGTTTGCTTCTGGAACTCTCGAAGTATAGCTGCCATAGGCCAAGGTCTCATTTGTTTTCCTTCATTATATTGGGCATGACGGTGCTTTCTTCATGCAAGCAATAGACGCCAAGGTCTGCCTCCTCAATAAACTTATAAGGATCATGCTCGAAGTTATCACTTCCCCATTCATCTAAGAGTAGATCTATGACTCCTTCAAGAGCAGAAGATGAAGATCGGTCCATCTGAGACTCTTCTAGATTGATGATAGTGTAACTAACATTCACTGCCTTGGGTGAATAGGGCTCTAGGTGGTCCTTGTAGAGTGGCTCAGACTCAATTTTCACTTTGGTCCCATACTTGGTTCTGAAAACCAGATATGACCAATTTGCTACTAGATAGCAACCTATCTTGGACGTAAAGTCCCTAGACAAACAGATTGCGAAATATGGAGGAACATTCGCTACCACTATATCATGGGGGATTGAGAATGTCGGGTAGGCATACAATGTTAAATTCAATCCTCTCAAGATTTTGACTGTCTTTGTAGGTGTCCCATCTAGTTGTAAGACTCTTTTGTTCATTACTTCATACTTTAACCCCATCTTATCAGCAATGCACTTGGGCATTACTGAAGTGCTGGCCCCACTATCGATTATGCAATTGTGTACTAAGAAATCACCTATGATCAAAGATACATAAAAGGGGGGAGTCCTTTCTTCTTTCTTTACTTGACCTAAAGTAGAAGGCTTCCCATTCGTCATTAAGATGTTATTAGTGTCTGTCGGGATGACCTGTCGATCTAGCTCACGCAATTCTTTCTTCAGTATGTCCCTTTGTCCTGGAAGGGACAATGAATCCCATAGAGAAATACTCACATGCAATTTCTTCATTTGATAAACTATATTAACTTGGGGGCTGATTCCCTTCGTACTTTCCTTTGGGCTGATCCTAGCTGGAGCTATAGACTGGGGAACTGGAGGTGCAAACGGTTGTCTAGAAATTGGGGCCATTTGAAATGGGTGTGGTGGAGGATTCGTTGTTGCCTGAGGGGAAGCCTATGCTTCCCCAACCACTCTTCTTTTAAATCTCATGTTGGCTGCAATGCAATCAGCCTGATTGTCTTCAGTGCCCCCATGATTAATTGCACAGAGTTCACCTTCTTCATGATTTATCAGGGTAGGATCTGGATGAGTTTGATTATTACTTGTGCTGGGTTGAGCTAGAAACTCAAAAAATTGAGAAAAATCAGCAGCCTAATTTTTTGAATTTTGAAAGAAATTCATCATGTCATTCATATGGACAGCTTGCTCTTGACCATGTTCCATGGTCAAACAGTTAGGCTGCTCCTGTACTAGATTGTTCTGAGTAGGAACCATGGCTTTAGATGACGAAGAGGGGCCTGGGTTATAATTTTGATAAGGCCTGGTCTGAGTGAGCTGACCTTGTCCTTGATTATAGCCTTGAAAAGGGTTCCTAGGTGTTTGACCATAATGTTGATAACCCAGATTCGGCTTGTTATTTTGGGCTTGTTGTCTTTTAAGAGCTACCAGTTCATTTGACATGTTTTGCAGTAGGATTTTAACCTCATGTAGTTCATTTGTCAGAACAACAGCTGGCTTCTCAATGGTGGGCAAAGGAGCAATTGTGGGAATAACTATCTGTATAGGGGCAACATCTCTGGGAAAAGTGGCATGTGGGGCCTAGGAGCGATCTTTTTGGCTTATACCAAGAAATTCTCAGCTGCTATGGCGACGTAATAAGCAGCAAGCAATATGTGTCCTCCCATAGATTGGATCATCACAGCAATATCATTATTCAATGCTTTTAAATAGTATAGGAAAGCGTAGCTGGGAGTCGGCCTTACCAAGATGGGAATTCTATCCCAATTCTTTTGAAACCACATGTTGAAGTCCTGCATATACTCGTGTGGAGCTCTTTTTATAGTCGTCAGCTGCTCGGCAAGAGAGAGGCCGTCAGTTTTTCCCCCAAAATGATCAGTTAAGTGAGTGCCCAATTCATTCCAAGAATGTATGGAATTCACAAGCAAGGTGCCATACCAATCGAGAGCTTTACCTTTCAGAGACAAGGCTAGCAGTCTGATTGCAATATTTTCTTCTGTTATATTGTGAATATTGCAAAGGTTGGCAATATTCTTGATATGCTCAACAATTGTAATAGGTCCCACTCCATCAAAAGAAGGCACATTTTTTAGAGCTGTTTCAGGGATCGGATCATAGTGTGGGAGGTTTAAAGGGCTCTCACCACGAAAAGCTATAAAAGGCAATGCCATGGCTGGAACAGGTTGTATTTATGGCTGAGCTGGGTTGGTGTTCCTAGCAACAAGTCTAGGAGGATTTACTAGTGGATAAGGTTGAGTTCTTTCAAACTTGAGCCTTTTAGCAGAGTTTAAAGGTAGTTCAATGAATTCAAAGGGGACTCCTCTTGAAGCTGACCTTGTGGTAACCTTTGGCATAGAAGTTTAAGTGACTGGTCTTAAAAATAAAGAACTGAGCTCTTACCAGTGGAGTCGCCAGATGTTGAAAATCTTTGAAAAAATTGTAGCAAGACCAACATCAATCCCGAAAAACTACTGTGTTGGAAATTGATAAAATTACAGTCCCACCGGGCGTGCCAAAACTGTTGACGCTAGAGATTGCACCCGATGGCAGGAAAATAGGTTCCTGCCTTCTCCCTGCAACATGGAAACTCCTCTCTCACCTGTGGGATGGCGAAGTAGGAGAGGAGAGTCTCTAGGTATGAGCTAGTTCCCTCTGATGTATCTTGTTTGTTTCAAGCAGTGCAAAATATAGATATGTAGATATATTGGGGGAGGATGAAAAGGGAAGAAAGTGCAAGAAAGCAAACAACCTACTCTAAAAGAGGTGATACACCAAAATAAAAGGTTGACCTTCCAAATCCACTCTCGGGATTAGATAAAACAACATACATACACTGAGACTTGGCAGAAAAGACCAGGTTGCTGGAATGACAGGGAGGCTCTAGTGAAAAATACAGGAAACAGGGACTCATCGAGATGCTGTGGAATGCATACTATAAGTGACCTCCTCTGTTTCTACACCCCAAATAGAACTCTTCACCTGTAAGCTGCAAATTAAAATTTTGTAGATAGCTGGTACATTGGTATTTAAACCTGTGAGAGCATTTAAAAGGAAATGACTGAACATAAATTAAACACACAGAGCATACACAAGGTATCCATCCAAGAAAGAGGTAAAAATTGTATTTTATTGATTCAAGTGGAGAATTTTCAGAGCTGTGCTCTTTACAAAATTGGAGAAGATCCTTAAAAATGACCAAGTCTGCGTATTTATATGGGAAGAGCCAAGAGGAAACTCATTGGGAAGAGGGAAAACACTGTAGCTGACATCATTCTATTGGAACCATGCTTGCTGCCTCATTTTGTGTGTGGCCGCTCTCCTCATTTTGCATGCCTTGTGTCCTCACGAATTGTTGAAAGGGTCTTTAAAAGTTTTCGGGCAGCCACTTTGCCGCTTGCTGCGGTGGGCGGTCATTTTGTCGCCCACTACGTGGGTGGCCATTTCTTATTCTCCGCTGCATGGGTGGCCATTTCTTATTCTCTGCTGTGTGGGTGGCCGTTTCACATTCTCCGCTATGGGTGGCCATTTTTTATTCTCTGCCGTGTGGGCGGTCATTTCACATTCTCTGCCGTGGGTGGCCATTTTACATTCTCTGCCGTGGGCGGCCATTTTTATTCTCTGCCATGTGGGTGGCCATTTCACATTCTCCGTCGTGGGTGGTCATTTTACATTCTCCGCTGTGGGTGGCCATTTTTTATTCTCCGCTATGGGCGGTCGTCTGCTGTCCGTTGTCGTGGGTGGCCGTCGGGCGTTCATCGCCTGTGGGCGGCCCTCTGTCGTCTGCCGCTATGGGTGGCCTTCGGCCGGTCATTAGTTACTATTGCATACCATTTAATACCCCAAATAGGGATGCCTCAACATGATACTGGGTACTAATGTTTGATGTGTGAATGAAATTGAGACATTCAATGATTTCTAAGCTTAATTTACACTGTTTGGGAGAAATCAATTTGAAGTCTGGTTGAAATACAATTACAACAAAAATGAGGTGTCTACAATTTTCCCCTATTTGGGAAGGCATTGTAGGACATAGGCATATTAACATCTTCTCAAAGAATGAAAAAGTCATTAATGGCTTGGCTAATACCCTAAAAGGTGATGGATGAACCCTAGACTCTCCCTCAAGGATCAAGTGGTAAAAAAAGAGGTAATGAATTTTCCCTTGAAAAGAAGGAAATGATGTGACCTATAGGTAATGGGGGTGGAAGTATTGATTTGCTCAAAATTGGTTATAATCATTGGCACAAGGAGGTGCCCAAATAGAGAAAATGTGTGAAAATAATAATTCACCCTAAAAGGCAGTTATAATCATTAAAATAATGAAAAATGCTCTAGTAGGGTAGATGGAGTGAAAAATAATGATATACCCAAAGGCGGTTATAATCATTAGCAAAATGAAAAGTGATTGAATAGGGTAGATAGGTTGAAAGATAATAATTTTCCCAAAGACAGTTATAATCATTGAAAAAATGGTTTGACCCAATAGAGTGGATGGAAGCATGATACTATTCAGATTTGCCCCAGTAGGGAAAATATGATCAGGAAAGGTATACGTAATTCTCTCCAATAGGGAAAATTGAGAAAGGGGATTTACATACTAAATCCATATTCACAGAGTAACAATAATACAACACAGAGGATAAACATGAATTTAGGTTACTTTCTAGTATGGAGATGCACATCCTAACTAGCAAGGACTGCAATTCATTTGTGATTTAATTACTCTATATTTGGGTAGGTTTTGGATTTTCCATATGTGAACAAGGAGTACTACCCACTTCTATTAGCAGAGGTTCTTGAAGCATCGTAACATGCTAAGGATGAGGATAGATAAGTTCTACTCAAGTGCATATGATAGTGTAAAGAATTCATACAAAGAGGTTGGAAAATAAAAGCATAGTAAAGGTGAATTACTGTGAAGTTAGGTAGGAATTAGGAACAACCAACACTTCATTCATGTTTATAGAGTATTCAGAGTAAATTAGATAGAAATAAGCTGAACATTAAACATGAAAGTGAATCAAAAGAACAAAATAAGAAACATAATAGGTTACCATAACCAAAATAGTCTATATTGATCTCTTCAAAGGTTTAACTCTCTTATTCCTATAAACACACATATATAATCATTTATAGTCTCTGACTATTCACATTCTTCTTGTACTTGGTGCCAAAAAAGGACTCTGGTCATATTATAACCTATTACAAGTCATAGAAGATAGGACAAAATATACATACATACGACAAACTAAATACATAACACATGAATATCAAAAGAATATCCTGTGTAGATTTACTATTTGAGTTTTTCTCCCAACACTTTCTTGGACTTAAAATGTTGTCTCATTCTCAGATAATGTCACAAGATCATCTGAATAGGCACACATGGTATAATCTAAAGAAGTGGTTAGACTAGTAAGATTTACATTAATCACTCAAGGTAACATTTGTAGTTTTCACCTCTTACACACTATTGAGCCACCCTTTTGGGTTTTCAACTAGGTAGCATACCAACCTACCACCCTTTAGGGTTTTCAATAGGTTGGCATAATTAGGTGGCTGCCCTTTATGGGTTTTCAACCATCCTAGCCTCGCTTATCTTACTAGTCATCCCCAATACAAAATTCTTTACAAAAATTTCAAAATTGGCACCTTACATAGTACTTAGCTTAATATAGGTGGAATGGATGCAGAAGATGATTGGCCAATAGGATCCTTGGCCCTAGACTATGTCACCTTGTATTATGCAATGACTTATTAGAGTTTAAATGATGGCTTATAGACTAGAATGTTGAGGATCTGGGTAACCTCACTGAAGAATAGAGATAGGTCTATCTTGTGTGCATGCTAGTTGAGCATAACTTACTGGACCATGTGTAACAAGATACATAGTAGTGCATGATATTCAATGAGTTAATTTAGGTTAAAGTCATCAATGATGATCATGGTTGTATTAGTGTTGTTCACCCTCATCTAGATCTCTCCACTCAGCTACTCCAACTTGTCTACATGGTGTTGGGGCTGGATACCTATAAATGAACTACACATAAGCTCACTCTATCAATTTAGAAGTTTATCATGCACATTATCTTTGGCATTGAGCAAGTCCTAGAGAGCTTTGTCATTCTCATACATCAAAGTGGTGTGGCTACCCATGGTTGTATTGGTGGTTTCAGCTATGGTGAAGTTTGCACTAGAAATGGTTAGAGAGTCATCAAGGTGCTACTTCTAGTCTAGTAGATTGTATGTGACATGTTGTGATTAGAGTGATATAATTTCCAACATGCTCTAGTACTCTTCCAACAAGGTGATCAATGTGGTTACCTCTATCTTTAGGTTCTAGCCCAATGTATCGATTGCATAGAGTTATTAGGCTATGCACCAATCTTTTGTTAACTCAAAAACTAACATCTTGAGTCTGTACTGGTTGAACATAAATTGGTCCTTGATTGTTCAAGTGACCAGCTCTAGACAGGTGTCTTGGATCATCTTTGCCACTTCATGAAGGTGAGCCTTTAACTCTATGTTCTCTACCTTGGATTGACCCATCTCTAGCTCCAAGGAGGTGGCCTTATGCATAATTAATTCTTGAAAATATGTTATGCCCTCAAATTATTTCTTAAGTAGGAGCCTGAAGACATCTAATGAAGCCTCCTACTTAAGTGGAAGTGCAGCTAATGTACTCATAGGTGATGAGGGGTATGGTCATGGCATTGTGGTAAGTGGGAGTGAAAAAGTGGTATATCAAGCACCAACTATTGGGAAATCCCAGAGCTAAACTCCTTCCAATGGTAAATCTAGGAGTTGGGAACTTGTTTGTGTGATAGATGGTTATTCTTCACATGATAACTACTCTACTTCTACCTGAGGCTGCTCTGGTGCCTATTAATATTGCACTATGGCCTTTACTTCCAGCTTGAGTTACTATACAATGTCTTCAGCCTACTTTATTTTTTCTTCCTCCTCCTCTTCCTTTTTCTTCTTCCTCTCTTCTTGTGTAGCTTGTAACTTTACTTGTTCCTCCTTGAACTTCAATTTATTCACCCATTCTTCTTCTTCTTTCTTCTTTTTTTGCTAGGGTCATAGCCTTGGCTTGTTCTTATGTATTGTAGGCCTATGATTTACTTGTGCTTGTTGTGTTTATGCCTGTGGCTTTGCCTATTATTGGCATAGGGTTTAATCTTCTTCCTCTTTATTTTTCTTGGTAGATTCCTTTGCTTGCTACTGCCCATGATTTTTAGCTTTGATGGCTTATTATACTTGGGCTACTACATCCTATTTTTATTTCTATTCTTCTTCTACTTTAACCTTATCAATGATCTTAAATTATTTTTATTTATTTATTCCTCTTGTGCTTTCTAAGTTGTATTGGTAGCTTCTTGGTCCTTCTTAGCCACATCCATGGCCTTTTATTTATCAACCTCTTCATCCTTGGATTTTTGTGTAGCCTCAGCTTCTTCAGCTTATTGACTAACTTGTTATTACTATGCTTATTCCTTTTATCACTTCTTCTCCTCCTCCTTTAATAATCATTCTAATGTGTGAGCTAATTCTTCCCTCAAGGCCTTTTATTATTATTCTATGGGTTGCTCAAGTGTGAGCTCTTCAACCTCTTGAGCCAATGGTGATGGAAATGAATCACTTGGTTAGAATTTTGAGCTGGAAACCTATGCTTTATTACATTTGATAGTGACCAACCTACATTTTAGTGGTGGTGAAGTAGAGGTAGGTGTAAGTTGTGCTTCCTACATAACAACTAGTCATCCAAAAGAGTAATATTTAAGTGTAGGGGAGACCCTAACCTCCTTCCTTAATCAGGGCCTACGCATAAATATTTATGGTGCGATCTCTAAAAGGGGTGAAAATATATCTTTAGATATGAAGGTAAGAGGAGATTGTGGATGGCAAAAGTTGATCCTCCACTACAACTGCTCTACTTTTTCCCTTATAATATCAACAATAATGGATAGTGGGCAATATGAAAGGTCCACCTATGGTTCTGGGGGAACCTACTTATGTACTTAAACTATGTGCATATCCTTCTAGAAGAATAATTCCTTCTCCACCTTCTTATCATAGAAGTCTCTAACCATGTTTGCCATCATGACATGGTATAATTCCTTCTCATTTGTGCCCATTAATGGAAGGTCACATGAGCTGGAAATCTATGGCACCTTCATATCATCTATTCAAGTTATCATTATTCATGTTTTGTACTTCAAAGGAGGGGATGCCAATTGATGTTTTGAAAAAATCTTGTACTTTCCATTTTACTACTATGAGCTGGTGGCTTCTTTTGATTACTATGTTGTAGGGATAACTACACCAGGTGGTATGGCCTAAAGTTTTTTATCTAGTGACTTTGACCTATGCCATGTATATTATGACAAAGAATGGGAGTGGTATGAAATGAAACCATGATGACTCATGAATGTTAATGAACACACCCTTTGATAGCAAGGAGATAACTACAATTAGTCCAAATATTATATGATGTCTGGTGGCACTCGAGGATGTGTTATGATCAGATCCAAACACTCCTCCTACCATGCTTTGAATTTACCCTCATGTGCTAGGGATCCACACTCATGTGTCCATATTAGATTAGGAAACTATTGTAATGTCCAATAATCTATGTTAGGGTACATTTCTCCCTCTAAAGATTTTTATTGCATGAAGTAGAGAAGGAAGATGAGGAACTGGTATTGAAATGTCTGCTTTGGAGATGTATGACACTTATCAATGTTGTTGAGTAGCTCTTGAATAAATTACTCCATCCAATTGAATTTTTTGATCCTATGGATAATTTGGTGGGTAATGTTCATGACCCCCTTTGGTATTTGCTTCATATATTTGGTCATTTGCCAAAATATTTTGATGATACATTCGATGAGAATGCACACTTGCTTGTCTAAGATTTCATCAATTAAAATTCCTCTATTTTCCCAAACTTACAAATATTAGACTTCTTGTAGAATGGGGTCATTCTTATCTTGTATAGAGATAAGGAGTCTCCTTGTGTAGGTATGCCCAAAGCTTGGGCCATGGCTTCTGTGTTGATGATAATAGTGATGTCTAGACCAAGGTAGATGTTTATGTCATTATATTAGCCAAGCAAAAATTGTATGATTTCCCATAGGTCACAAAAAGTAGGCATTCTCAATAGGCACTCAACATCTATGTTATATAATTGATGGGGGGATGCAAGAGTGAGTGATTGTGCAACATCAACAAGGTCTAGATGAAATAAATATATGCTACTTGTCGAAAGATGTTGAAGGGCTCTGAATCATTAAACTTGGTTTGCCTAAGATCCATATCAATTCCCATTACTTTTTGTGCCTCTATTAAACCCCTAATGAGTCATGAAGTATCCATGTCTACTAAATTGATGAAATTATAATTCTATATGTTCTTTGTGTAAGAAAACTAAATTAGCTCTTTACAATTACAAATCATGAAAAATATACACAAAGATGAAATTATGACTTTGTTCTTGAACTTAGCCTTTAGAGATTTGGTTCCTATTGGATTCTATGTGAATGTCATGCTTAGTTGTCCACTCATCTTGAATGTAATGGTAGATGTGGTAAATCTTTATCCAATCTAGAAATTAAAATAGTTAGTTGTTGGCACATGTGTGGAGTTACACTGTTATGCTCTTTACTATCCACATGGGGGTATGAGTGGATGATGATGATGGGTCATTGATTTGTTGAAGATAAATTCCATTGACCCTTGGATCTAGCAATTAATTTTGGTGGATGACTATTATATGATGGAAATCTTATTGATGTGATGTTTTTGTACTTTTCTTAGACTTAATTTCTTTCATTTTCTCCTATTGACATTCATGATGGTGCATGTGGATTCTCCTAAACATGGTTGGTGCACACTATGCTTGGTATATTAATTTTTGTATGGTATATAATAGATCATCTAAAAACACACACATATATAAAAAACACACAAAAAACATGCAAAAAAGAAAAATCCTAATCTATTAGGTGTTACTCAGTACCCACTCACTTAGCAGGATCAAATCAATTCAACTATTAGCAGTAGGGCTTAAGCGTACAACCATTTACCCTACTTAGTAAAATGGTTCCTTGAATATCTCTTAAAAAAACGGTTATTTCTTGTGATAGTTCATGAATAACATAAGGCCCTTTCCATTGAATTTGTAACTTACCAAAAATGCTCTGAAATTATTTATGGCATAAATTGTTTGTAACTATTAAATAGTAAGATTGTTTAATCTTTTTGAAATTCTTGATGGCATAAATTCCTATCATGCCATGCTTTCTAACTCTGCTTATGAACTTCATGCATTCATGATGATCTACGTCTATACTCATCCATCCTATTTAGTTTGAGAAGTCTATTGGTTAGAAATTCATGACACCCTATTCTTATGACTATGGTAATATGAAGACTGGGTACCAGGTATTCCATCGGCATAATTGCTTTAAGACCATACACTAACAAGAAAAGAATATAACATATGAATCTCTTGTAGTGTGTGTGATATACTGATAAAATTTCATGAATGTGATCTTCCCAATCATCCCTTTTGACATCACAATTTTTTTTAATATTTTACCTAGTAATTTGTTGGAAGTTTCAATTGGGCCATTTGCTTGGAGATGATATACAGTGATTTTATGATGAGAAATCATAAATTACTTAGTAAGAGCATTGATGGTGCTATTAAGAAAGTGCATTCCTCAATCACTGACAAGCTTGATAAGGCATCTAAACCTTGTAATAATGTTTTCATAAAAAACTTTACTACATCTTTCGTATCATAACTAGGTGTCACAATAACTTTAACCCACCTGGTAAAATAGTTAGTTACAATGATAATATACCTTTCTTTACTACATTTACTTGGTGGATTGATAGTTATGATAAAATCAATGCCCCATTATTTAAAGGGTTGATTAGATAACAAAATTTGTAAATGCATTTCATCTTTTTATAGTGGTTTACCCATGCATTGGTAGATATCACAGTGCTTCACTACTCTATGTGCATCCTGAAATAGATTTGGCCACCATAACCCACTCTATAACAACTTTTTGACAATAGATTCTCTTGAAGAATATCCTCCTCCTATGACTCCTTGATGTGACTCTTACAAGAGTTGAGGTTGTTCATGTTCCATAACAACCCTACACAAAAATTCATCCTTTCCCAAGTGATATAGAAGCCCATTGATGATGGTGTATGGTAAATCTCTAATAACAAACTACTTCTTGTCATGTTCTTAATAGTGCACAAGGAAGATTACTTTTTTGAGGAAGTTGATGATTACTTAAAAAAATTTAGGAATCATAGAAATGTAAAAGAAGTGAGCATCAGGAGAGTCTTCTTTTAATTCTATTGGTTCTTCACCATTAAGAATTTAGCTAAGATTATTTGGTCCCACATTCTCTCTTCTTGGATTTACATTAATTCAAAATTAGAATCCTAAAATAGAATCAACCATTAAGATATGTATCCTCCTACCATCAATTTTTTGAAAAGGTAGTGTAGTGCTTGATGGTTAGTGAAGACTTTGATGGTGTCATAAGCAGATAGTGTCAAAATTTCTGTACTACAGACATGATAGCCAATGTTTATCATTTAATGGTTATGTAGTTCTTCTCTACATCAGATAGTTTATAGACTGTAAAATGAATAGGATGGTCAAGTCCACCATCTCCTGGTTGCATAAGCACACCACTAACTATGATACTTAAAACATCCACATGTACATGAAAGGATTCAGTCTAGTCTAGAAATATGAGGATGGGTGCAATAACCAATCTCTATTTTAGCTTGATGAAGGCTACTTGACACTTTGAAGTCTAAACAAACTTCACATTTTTGTGCTATAAGGATTCTAATAGAGATGAAATAGATGCATATCCTTTGATAAAATTATGATAGTATCCTGTATGGCCCAAAAAAGATTGCACTTCGGTGGAACTGGTGAGTGGAGGCATACTTAAAATTACTACAATTTTTGTGTAATCTACCAAAATTCTTTCAATGTATACTACATGACCTATAAAAACACCAAAAGGTGTAAATAAGAGATGCTTATTTAAATTCAAAGCAATGCATAGATCTCGACATCATTCTAACATTAGGCGTAACTTAGACAAATATTTTTTAAATAAGGAAAAAACAACCCAATCATCAAGATAAACTTCCAAAAAGTCATGAATGAAGTCCTTGAATGTAGTCACCACTGTGCAAGAGAAAACCATAGGTATATTCTTAAGGCCAAAAGGCATTACATTATACACAAGGGTTCCCAATTCCATGGAGAAAATTGCTCTATCTACTTCTGTAATGGGTATTTGATGACAGCCACTGAAACTATCCATGAAAGAATATACTTCATGTCCTACAACAGATTCCAAAGCTTTGTCTATGAAGGGGATTGGAATGGATCATTTAAAATGCATAATTTATAATGTGATAATCCCCACATATACGAAACTCCCCTAATTTCTTGGGATAAATTACCTTGGGCTAACCCAATCTACCTTTTCTATAAGATAGATTATTCTTGCATCTTGCATTCCATCAAGTTCAACCTTCACTTTCACTTTCAATTTTAGATTTATATTGTATGCACATTTATTTATAGGCCATGCACATTCCTCAAGTTTGATATGCATCTTACTTAGAGATGGATCAACTCCTCGAACCTCTGATAATTTAGTGGTAAAAACATATTGATAATCCCTCAAAAGTTGCATAGCTTCAAAAATTTTAGCTTCAGTCTAATAATCACCTAAAAGCACCAATTTTAGAACCTCTTTTATTCTAATGTTTGTTACACACTTTTTAATGGGATGCTAGTAAATCTTGTGATTTTATTCATCAACATATTCTTGTATCATTTGGTTCCCTTCCTATTATATAATTTGCATGTTGTTTAGCTTGTCTTCTTTAGTAGATTCTATACTGAGGACCTTTAGGGGTTTTGCTAGTTGTTCAAGTGTAAATAAAATAGTCAAGTCCAGACTACCATTAGAATCAAAATCCTCAATGTCCTCTTCTTCATATTGTATTTGATAGAATGAATATGTAAGAGATTGTTCTTTTTTCTTGGTAGCTTTATATCCTTTTAATGTCGAATTGAGATCAGAAGCTACATTCTTCTACATAGTTGATTTTATCATGGTGCTTAATTATTCTATGCACCCATGGCACAAGAATTGTTTGATTTTCTATAATGCATTGTGAACTAGAGGGTTTTCATCTTAAAAACAAATGTCTTTATAAAATCACTTTGCACTTGTGCTTAGTGCTTTGTTTCCCTTCCACACTCTTGATGCATATACCATTTTCATGGTAATGGAGAAAGTGTTTAATGGAAAATGTGCACCCAGTACTTCGATTCCACATGTTCCTTAGTCCAAAATTTGACACATTTATGAATATGAATTTTAGGACACTCATCTTCTTGGAAGAAAGGCCAATTGCTTTGGATGAACTATGGTAGATGGAACTTGCTAATCATGAGCTCATAGGCATCATCCCACTTAAGCTGGTTATTTCAATGAATTTCCCACCATGTCGTGACAACTCCCTTTAGATCATAATTCAGAGCACTAAATTTATAGATGATGGTAGGTACATGAAATTGTAAATGCAAAATGAACTCATTAATATCCTTAATTACATAGTACATAGGAAGTTATCTCTCATGCACAAAGACTATTCTCATAGGTCAGAGTTTATGATCACCTTAGGCCTAGTTGAGTAAGTGTGTATCTGAGTTTTCACTGATAGATGAAGCTATTTACAAAAGAAAAGTGCCTTCTATTATCAACTCTATATAGTCCTACATATGATCATCTATTTGATAGAGGAAGTCAACTTTTGACTGAGTAGGGGATTTTTCAGACATAGACACACAATCTTCTATGACAAACTAGTTTTCCAATGACTGAGTGACTACTAGTTTGGGCCTCTATTTTTTAGTTGTATTTAAATTTTGAGTGATTAATGATTATACCTAAGGTTTAGTATGCTTGTACGTGAAGTTACACTCATTTACATGTAGAGGTTTTGGGTTTTCTTCAAAGTTTACCTTCATCCAATTGGTTTCTTATGTGATGTATGGAGAATCTAGTTAAGCTAAAATTATGTCAGGTTTATGTGATCTATTCAGAGTAATGATGACAACCTTGTCTCATTAGTGTGCCTCTAATTAATTTTACACTATGTTGATATTCATCTGATCATCATATGCCCATTTTTTGTCAATTAGTACAGGGTTACATGTTGCTTCTATCTATATGTCGATGAATTCAAAGTCACTTCATAGGGTCAATTCTGTGACATTGACCTCAATATATTCTAATATACCAATAGGATCAACCCTTCCATAATCATCTAGGCTCAAATTTATTGGCTTGTAAATCAAAATTAGTCATCCAATAGCCTCCCATGTAGACCTATAAATTATATAGATTGTGCTACCAAAATTAAAGACAACATTTGGGATTTCATAGCCTATAACCTAAATTTTGATTCATGCATCTACATCCCAAGAATTATTTGTTTTAACATACAAAACCAACTTTTCTATCTTTTATTGTCCTCACTATGTACACTCTAGTAGATTATGTAATAGGTTTGTGATATTCTGAGAAATGTCTTCAATACATAATGTGCTTAAAAGTTTCAGAAGATATGTGAGCACAGTGACAACTCCATCTTGATGCATGATACACACTATTTGGACATACATTTGAGCATATATTAATACAACATATAATTTAGTAATGTTTTGATGTTGAAGGTTTTTAAACACCTGTGCAACTTCATACATGAGCCCTTTTTCTATAGATGGGTCTAGGTATTTATCCTATTTTGATTTTTAGATTCCTTGATCTTGAGGGATTTTAAGCAAAGGGAAACCTTTTTTTACATGTTGTTTTCATGTAACAACATTTAATAATGCATCTTCCTTAAGCTATGCACTCACCATAATCATATTCTAGATATCCTTATCCTTTCTTTTATTTTCCAAGATAGGACAATCTTCTGTGTCATGCTAGTCATAGATTATGTAGTATGCACAATAAGACTATCTTTGAGGATTCATACGGAATTTTTATTTTTCATGATTATACTGTCTACTTAGGTAGAATTTCAAAAGAGGCCATTGATAGTTATTTCCTCTACCACCTTGGTAACCTCCTCTATATCCATCCCTAGTTCCTTCTCTATTAGATTGATATCCTCCTCTATACCCTCCTTATTGTTGTGAAGTGTTCCAATGCTGATACTGCTAGGTATTATTTCTAATTCTAAATTATTGTTGCATAGTTGGTGGGGTCCAACTCATTTGTTGTTGTTGCATCATGGTTGAGCTTCAAGGTGATGCATATTAGTACTGTGAAGATGGTGGTGTCTAACTTAGTGAAGGAGGGGTCCAACTGGCCAGACCTTGAGGTTGGTATTATGGTGAACTAAGAATCCATTATGGACCTACTCAAGTCTCATAACCTTTATCGATCTCTAGTCTTGGAATCATCTACTTCACTGAGGACATTTGTTATGCAACAATTATGAATACATTTTTGGTGATTCCTTACTTGAGCTCCTATAATGTCCTATAGTTATTTTCATCATGATTTTTTGACTTACATAAATTGTAATAAAAATTTTGTGGACTCTTGACATACTATTACAGAAGATGGCATTATGTTGTTGTATACCCCACTACTCGATAGTTTTCATAGAATTCAATCTTGATGTTAGGACAATCATTCCTATGATGTCCTTTTCTATACTCCATACACCATAGATTCAATTTAGGTATATCTACCTCATGGTATTGCTTCATTCTTTTCATAAAATCTTGTAGTGTATTTTTAATCTTGGAATTAGAAATTGGAGCTTCTCCATAATCTTTAATTTACTCTGCTCACAGGGTAGTGGCTCTAGCATCTACTTTAGTAGCATATTGAGTCTTTATAATAGCAAACCTAATTATAGAGCATAGTCCTTTAATGAACCATGTAGCTTTGTATTTATATGTGAAATAAAATTTTACCTTATTCATCACATTAGAGAATCTGTGGTCATAGTCACAAACTAATTCTCCTAGCTTCTGCCTTATTTCCTTTAAGTCCTAAATACTCTGACTAGTGCATTTATTTATCTTGAATTCTACAAAAATATAGTCTTTAATGTCTTGTATATTTTATCATTGAATGTATCTTTGGTATATGAAATCAAGAGAACTTCTAGCTAGTGCCCCTACTAACTCACACTTTTTGATAGTTGCATCAATAATGGCCTTAGCTTGCCATCTCATCTCACAGGTTGGCAGGTATTGTTCAAGGTCTGTAGACTCATCATAGATTGATAGGTTTATGAATCCTCATAAATGAACCATTATATAAAGTAGTGTTTATGGAATATATTTCATATCTATTATAATAAGAGGTTTCATTTTGGGTGATCCTACTTGCATAATACTCTATGCTTTAGGAGAGTCAACATGCACACTTTATTTTTTCATGCTTCTTTCTTTTCTTTACTTGGTTTCAACAAGCCCTATGGCCCTCAAAGCCTTTATGATTGATGTTGTTTGAATTTTGATACCCCAATGATGCACTTGATCTAAAAATGGTCCTTCTCAACTATTATCTTCCTATCCACTTGGCTGAAAATTCCTACTAGAATATAAGAGATTGGGCTATGGGGATATGTGATCCTCTAGTGAATGATTCTTTCTTGCAACTTCTTATTCTATTATGATTGAACCTGTGATTAACCTATGACTATGATTTGATTCTTTAATTAAATCTTATTCTTTTGATAATACCCATTTTTTTAGATACGTACTACATCTATCATCTATCTGCTACACTTTTACATCAATCTCACCTTCTTCTTCAAACATCTCTTCTTAATCTCATTCTTTATCACTTATTCCTATTTGTTGGAATTCATAATATTATTTCTTCATCCTTTGTCCTTCTCTATCATCTTTCTCATCATGTATTCTTACTTGTTCATCATCTAGTTTACTACTACTCTTACCTCTACTCATAGGTATCTAGGTATTCTTATATTTATTTCATCTATTCTATTATCATAGTTCATGTTTTAAATCCAAAATTTTCTTTTGACTCTTATCCCCTCATGTCTCCATTCTGGATTCAGGTTCAAGCCTTACCTTCTCATCTACTCATCATTCATCATCATGTCACACACACTCCCATACACCTAAAATGACTACTCCGTATTGTCCACCATGGCCTTTTCTACAACCAACATCTTCATAAATGAGAGGTAGTCACTATAAAAATTTCCCTCTAATTATTCTAACAAAAAAATATTGTGCAGCTTTAAATTATATATATCCTTGTACTATAAACTTGGTGATGTATCCATCTATGGTGGTAGCAACCCAATAATCTATTTCCCTCATCTAGCTAGTTTTCAATTTCTACAATTTGTCCATCTTCTCTTCAGTCCAGATGATTGTTTCTTTCATTTGTGGGTTAAAGCAATAGTATTCTAACCACACTAACCAAATATATAGCAATTTAAGTAACTTGTACCAAAATATTTCATAAATATCTCTATAGATATTCTCTTAGATGATTTCTTATGTGGTAAGACCAGTCTGTTTGGATTCTTCTTCTATGAAATTACATACTTTTTGGTCTAACCATGTCTTAATGTCTCTTTACCCTGGTAACAATCTTATCATAGTTTTCTATGAAAAGGAGTGTCTCCACACTCACCAAACCATTGTTATCAGAGGTTCCTGAAGCATCATAACATGCTAAGGATGAGGATATCTAAGTTTTACTCAAGTGTGTAGGATAGTGCAACAAATTCATACAAAAAGTTGGAAGATAGAAGCATAATAAAGGTGAATTATTGTGTGATTAGATAGGAATTAGGAATAACAAGTACTTTATTAATGTTTACGGAGTATTCAGAGTAAATTAGATACAAATAAGGCAAACATTAAACATGAACATGCATGCAAGGAACAAAATAAGAAACATAATAGGTAACCATAGCCAAAATAGTCTATATTGATCTGTTCAAATGTCGAACTCTCTTCTTCATACAAATATATATATATATATATATATATATATATATATATATATATATATATATATATATATATATATATATATATATAGTCATTTACAGTCTCTGAATGTTCACATTCTTCTCATACTTAGTACTAAAAGAGGAGTCCATTCATATTCTAACATATTACAAGTCATGGAGGATAGGACAAAAAATACATACATATGATAAACTTAATACATAACGCATGAATATCAAAAAATATCCTGTACAACTTTACTATCTGATTTCTTCTCCTAATAGCTGCATTTCCAAATAGATTCTTTGGCCTAATTTTTGTTGTAGCTTGTGATATTATGTATCATAATTATAGATAAATATAATAATAATGTATATCTAAAGCATGGAAACTCGATTTAAATGAGAATACTAATCACTTAAGCATAAGTTATGAATAATCAAATCTTAAGTGAATATGTAATGCAATAAACTAAGTGTAGGAATGAACATAAATTCATAACTTAAGCACAAAATACATGTAATCAAAACTCAAATGTAAATAAAATGTAAGAATCTTAAAACAACTAAGAAAAAAAAGATAAATAAGGCAAATAAAAATAAAATAAACAAACACCAAACAAAACAAAACACTAATAAAAATAAACAAATAAATAATAAAATACCAATAAACAAAAACAAACAAACAAGGCAAGATAAATAAGATTCAAATAAATAACACAAACAAAACCTACAAAACAAATAGAATAATAAAAAATAGATAGAATAAATAAACAAACAAGGCCATAAACAAATGAAATTAAACTTAAAACAAACAATCCAAAGCAAAAAAAAGTACAAATAAATAAACTAATCTAAATAGACAAAGGCAATATATAAATAATGGTTATTAAAATCTTAGTAACAAACATTATACAAAGTGTTCATGCATGTGTAATATAGGTGTTACTCTTGGCAACAGGGTGATCCCTAGGCTATACAATAATGATACAAGTATAAAAACATAGGAACAAAAGACACAAACTTGTCCTTAGGCTATAAGGAATAAGACACCTAAAAAAGATGGGGGGAATAAAAGAAAGGGAAGGGGTAGCTGAGCTAACTCCAGATGTGCTAGGCATGTGGACACTTCTTATATAGTTCCATAGACACAAGATACAACATAAAATTCTAGTTAAATGTAGTTCTCCTAGGATATGAGATAAAATAAAAATGTTGAGAATGAAAACATGATTGACATGTAGAGGGAAATATGAATGGTTTTAACAAATGGTGAGTGCACAGGGAAAGAGGGGGATGCCATTCACAATCATGAAAACATCAACACAAATAAATCATACAAGCACGAGTGTCTGGTTTAGGCTAAAACCACACTAAAAGATAATAGACAAGTGCTCACACATGATCTGGGTTCATAATGATTACGATGTCTAAGGCTAAGAATGAGAATAAGCTCACAAAATGGTGAGAGCATAAATAAATATTAAAAGGGTGAGAGTATAAATAACTCATAAAAAAAGAGAGCATAAATAACTCAAAAAATGGTGAGAGTGTTAATAACTCACAAAATGGTGAGAGAATTTTTGAGACAAACCTTGAGGAAGGAATGATCCAAGAAATCAGTGAATAAAATCAATCAATGAAATTCGCTGATTTGAATCCAAATGTACTAGGTAATTGGAAATTACATACAAAGTCCCATGGATACAAGATACAATGTGATATTCAATCCAAATGAAATTCTCCCAAGAATGGGATGAAATACTATCCAAAAATTGAATATGCAATGGAAATAGTCATGACAAAAGCCATGATAATGCTTTAGTTATAACTAGGGACTAGGAGATGCACATCCTAAGTGGTGAGAATACAATTTCAATGAGCATCCATACATCCATGTTTTTTGGGTTTTTCAAGAATCTCTACTCAATGGAGAATTACAAGACACATAATGGGTTAACTTGTAAAATGGTGAGAGGGTGGCTGAAAGATGTTTGAAAAATGGTGATAGCATTCAAACTTAAAGTTATCGCTAAATGGTGAGAGTGTGGCAAAGGGGTGACTAAGCTGACCTCAACATGAATCAAGTACTACCTATATAGTCCTATGGGACCTCAAGTCATTAGAGTTCCACTTTATAGTGGAAGAATCTAACTAGGTAATAACAAGTTCACAAATAGGTAAATGATAAAGTATAGAATAATGATTTGGCAATGTGGATAAAAAATGGAGTTGTTCTTAATTTTCCCAAAGGAATTTATAATGAGGAAACAATGGCACATGTCAATAACACTAATTTTTATAAAGGTGGTTATAATCAATAAAATCAAGAATGAGATAAAAAGTGATAACAATGAAGAATGTAATTACCAAACCACTATCATACTATCACAAGATAGTTCCTCGTTATGAAATAATGAATTAACTGCTAAAAATTCATCTAAATCCCCTCTTTGAAGGTTCTTGAAGAACCAATGGATTGGAACCAAGGTCAAAAGGGGTGGGTAAGGGAGGGTAAAATAACTTCAGCTAATAGGGAAGGTATGGAAGGACCCATATGTGGTATGGTACAATGAAGTTGACATTATGGTATGACATAAATGATCATCAATAATAACTTGGGTATCTCAAGTGAAATAATACTTGAGATGTATTATGTTTATGGGTTCATATAGTTCATCTGCTTCTGGTGTAGCTAACCTATAAGATCTAGAGGCATAATTAGCAATAATGATATAAGGGCCTATCCAATTAGGCTTGAACTTGCCTTTCTTCTTTTTCTCAGTTAGGGTGTTCTTCTATTTTTATTTAAGGACAAGATCACCAAGATCAAACTCTCTATGCTTTACACACTAATTATACTAACCATGTATCCTATTTTGATATGCTTGAAGGCTATTTATAGATATCATGCATTTTTTGTCTAGTAATTATAGCTCTTATAGATGAACAACTTTGTAATCCTTGTCATCAAGGATGTGCTTCAATGATATATGTAGAGAAGGTAACTTGACCTTAATAGAAAGATTTGTCTCAGTGCCATAGATAAGGTAATTTGGTGGTGCTCTTGTTGGAGTATGATAATTAGTATGGTAAGCCTAGAGGGTGTAGAATATTTTTAGGTGTCAATCACAACCAACATCATTGAAATTTTTCTTAATAATATTGACAATGGTCTTGTTATATGCCTCTAGTTGGCCATTACCTTGTGGGTAATATGTAATGAAAAAATGTTGAGTAATGTTAAACTTAGCATAGAGCACATTGACACCCTTATTCTTAAATGATCTACCATTATCATATATAATATTAGATGGGATACTATAGCGGTAGATGAGATGGTTGAAGATGAATTTGGATATTTGTTTTCCAATCATGTGAGGGGTATAGCTTCAACCCACTTAATGAATTACTTAGTGGAGGTAAGGATATACTTATGTCCATTTGAAGAGGTATGATTAATCTTCCTAATGAGATCGAGTCCCCACATTGAAAATGGCCATGGCATAGTCATTGGTTTGAGTGTTTTGTCTAGATCATGGATAAAATTAGCATGCCTCTATCATTATTTATAGATTTTCATGTAAGAAACTACATCTACTTCTATGGTTAGCCAATAATAACCAGTACGTAGGAGCATTTTGGCAAGGATGGCCCCATTGGTGTGGGATCTACAAACTCCTTCATGAACTTATCTCAATGCTAATGTATCTTATGCTGAATTCACATAATGAATTAGAGTTCCATCAAAGCTTTTTTAATAAAGAGTTGGGTTAAGTAGGATATATCGAGAGGCTTGGTGTGTGAAAGATTTTTGTTATTTTTATGAAATTTTGGGTGGAAAGAATTGGTCATATAGGTAATTATATAAGTTAGAATACCAAATAGAATTGGGACCAACAATATCAAAAATAATATCTATATGGTTGAGGGTGCATGAGCAGGTGCTAGAAGATGTTTAATGAGGAACTGATAATATCTAGACTTGTCTGTGAGACAGATCAAAGAACCAATGGTATCCATGGCATTTATTATCTTATTATTGGCCTGAGGTATGTGTTTAAACCAAATGTGGGCAATCTACTACTTGAGAATGTCCATCATGGCTTTGGATGATACCAACTCATCATATTTGGTTTGTAACTACTCTAGAACCTGATTAATAATAAGTTGGGAATCTCTATAAACTAATAGATGTTTTATGTTCCATTGTACCACTTGATGAATCCCTATAATGAATACTTCATATTCAGCCATGTTATTGGTACAAGGAAAGATGAAACAAAATGATTTTGGAATGAGATCCCCCTTTTGTGTAATAAATAACAATCCTACTCTTGATCCATGAGATGACAATGACCCATCAAAATATAGCTTCCAATGCTACTCCTCAGGAGGTATTTCTATGATAGTCATGATGGATTCATCTGGGAATGTAAAAGTAAGTGGTTGAGTATATAAAATGGGATCTTCAACAAGTTGATATTTAAGTACTTGTCCCTTGATAAACTTTTGATTAACATATTCAATATCAAACTCACTCAAAATCATGATCCACCTAGCCATGTCTCTCTGTAAATCTATTTTTGATAGTAGATACTTGAGTGGATCTACTTTGGCAAAGACTATGGTCTTATTGTTAAGCATGTAATGACACAGTTTATGGGATGCAAAGACTATAGTTAGATAATATTTTTTAATTAGCATATAGTTATGTTCATATGCTACCAGTGTATGAATCAAATAATACACTACATGTTCTTTCCCATGTTCATCATGTTAGGCTAAAAGTGCCCCCAAGGCATTATTAATAGTAGATAGATATAGTAAGAATGGCCTCCCTAGCATTGGTGATAACAAAATAGGTGGATTGGCCAGGTATTGTTTTAGGTGCTTAAAGGATTTTTGACATTTTGTATCTAAAATAAATGTAATAACCTTATTCAATAAGTGAATGAAAGGATGGAATTTATTGGCCAACTATGAAATGATGCATCTAATAGATTAAATTTTGCCTTAAAAATTATGGATCTACTTTAAAGTGGAAAGTGGCAGCACCTCAATAATGGCTTGGACCTTGGTAGGATCAAATTCAATGCCTCGATGATAAATAATAAAGCCTAAAATTTTGGCTTAAGTAACACCAAAGATGCACTTATTGGTATTAAGTCAAACCTTGTACTCATAAATCCTTTCAAATATATTTCATAGTACAATTGGATGGTTTGCATAGGTCTTAGATTTACCCAATATGTCATCAATATAGTATTTGATAATAGCATGCATCATGTCATGAAATATAATGGTCATATCCCTTTGGTATGTTTCCACAACATTCATAAGGTTGAATGGCATGACCTAATAGCAAAATGTTACTTAAAGAGTGGTGAACATTGTTTTGTATTGTTCCTCTAACGTAATCTTGATCTGGTTATATCCTAAAAATCCATCCATGAGGGAAAACATTTCACATCCAGTGGTGGAATCAACTATCATGTCGATATTTGATAGAGGAAAGTCATCCTTTAGGTAAGCCTTATTGATGTCTCTGAAATTACTACATATTCTAATTCCTTCTAACTTTTTTCTAATAGGCACAATGTTTGAGATCTACTCTAAATAGTCTATTGGTTTGCTACATCTCACTTCCAAGAGATTTTCCAACTTTTTCTTAACTAACACAATAATACAAGGATTCATTTTAAGAAATTTTTGCTTAACGGGTTTAGCATCAAGATGCACAATGAGATGGTGTGTAACCAAGGTAGGGTTTAAACTTGGCATGTATTATTAGGCCCATGGAAATATGTCAACAAATTCCCTCAAAAGGGATGTAAAACTTCACATTCCTCCTTAATGAGGGACATGCCTAATTTAATCCACTTCAGGTCCTTTGGAGTCCCCATGTTGAATTTTTTAATATCCTCTACTAGGAGAGTTGAACCATCTTCTAGAATAGTTAACAAAGATGTAAAGTAGCTAGTAATGGAAAAGTCCTTTGGTTGGACTGGTTCTTCAAGATCTCCTAAACAATATGAATTTGAATCACCTAATAATAACAAAGGCCATGTAACAAACACTTTAGGACACTCTTGGACAATTTAATCAAAAGCATGTTATTATTATATACTGAGCTTACACCCAAAATCAAATTCATTTTTGGTGGTCTCCCAAGCTTCATTCGAAGAAGGGTGAACATCACCATCTAATGGTGCTTGAAATAGGTTTTCACCAAGGGACTAACCTTTTTATTTACTTTCAACCTAGTCTAAAAGTGCCTCAAAGAGGATTTCACTTTGGGACCTCAATGTTTTAATTTTTTGTTTTTGGCTAATGGTGTTCACTCGTTCTCTGAAATAGGTTACATGATCTAGTTTGATATAGAATCCTTATTTGTGGTCTCCTAATAGAATATTGTCTCTTAGACCCATAAAATTATAAAAGGCCTCATCATTCTCAAACTCATATAAAGGTAATGTGGATTATTTTTAGTCCCATTCTATTATTTGAGGATGATAAAGGGTAAGTGATGAATGTTGTATTACTAGCATGATGGTATAAATGGTATATGGGTCGAATAAGTTAGTACTAACAAAGTCTTCATATATGCTATTATTAAACTCTGCTTTACTACTAACATCATCATCACTAGTCATTAGTGCAGGAACATGAATAGGAAATGTGGGGTCACCCCAAATGGTTTAAATCTAAGGCCATGAGTTCTTTTATATTTGGTCATAGAGATGGGCTCATTAGTACCCTAATAATTTCCCCCAAGCCTCTACCTTCATATGCTTAGTTATCCATGATGCTATTAGGGATGGGATACTTTGTACTTCGATAACAATCAACCAATTTATCATTGTATAACTAAGAATCATCATTAGCATGTGGGTCCTTGTCTTGGCTAGTGGTTGGTGTGAAAATAATAGGCATTAGGATATGAAGCTTTCCTTTTCCATTTTGTCATCATTACATATAAATTAGATTAACTTTGGGCCTTCTATAGTATTTAGGTTTATATAAAAAATTGGCTATATGGAATGTATCATGTGTAAAAACTCTCCTAGACCATTGTCTAAATGCTAGAATGATTAGAAATTTCAATAGGAGGCATATGTGAAGTTGAGGCAAGGATATAGGGTCTATGCAATTGGTCTCTAGCAATTCAACAAGTATCTTTGTCTTTGTCCTTCTTTGGTACTAGGTCTAGGCCAAAATGGTAATTGTAGCTTTCATATTTAGCCTCCAAAAGCTTGTAGTGTTGATATGGCTATAAATATCCATGGATTATTGCCTTTGAGAAATTGGATGACACAGTTGGTTGTGTTTGTGTCTAGGTGATCAAAGGTATATTAACTTGATCACGATAAAATAGGGGAATGGGGTATTGTGAAATTTTACTCGATGGACCAATCAATCAGGAATATGCATCTACACATTATGCTACTGATACTACATGCATTGTTGGTAAATATTTTAGTTTGGATTCAGAATATGGCTTTGGGTCTAAGAGAATTGGGGTTTTTATGGAAGTATATGGCTTTATGGAAGATATTGTGCCTACTGAGTTTGAGTAGGAACTTAATACCAAATAGTTGAATCCAACTATATAAATTGTACTTGCTATTGACTAAGGCCCTATATTTAAATATGTGGCACTCATTTGTAAAAGGAAACTATTTCCTAATAGGTACTTGTTAGATGTTGGCACCTCTATGTTGAATAAACACCTATTTTGAACTAGATACTTGTTGGGTGTTTAACATTTATCATGGATCAATAGGAAAACTTTATTGACTAGATAACATCTATGATTGTTGAGGTACATTGGTCTATGTCTGATGTGATGGAACATTCATTATTACTTGAGCTAGAACACTTGTTTGCACATGTTGTGGTGGCATAATGTTCTACCTTGACTATGGTGGTAAATTAGTCTATGTCTATGGATATTAAATATTAGCCACTACCTATTGAGATGAGGTAACATTCATCACTTGTAGGGGTAAAACATTGGGTAATGCTTGATTACTTATCATTTTCTATTGTGTGCTTGAAGAAACAGCTAGTTGAGGAGTGGGAGTAACTTGTGGTTGGGAAGTAGGCATTCCTACCCCCTATTGTTGTGAACTACTTGTGGTATTGGAAAGAAGAACTTGTTGTTGAAAAATATTTTATGGGTCATTTAACCTAACTTGGCTTAAATTAGGAGACACTTGCATGTTATCCAATACATTTGGTACATGGTCTTGAGTAGAAGCCACAATCACTTCGTCAAAGAATGGGAAATTAAACATGTCATCTACCAAAGTAATTTGGAAAAATGGGTCCACACTTAGATTAGTATGACATAACAATCAACTGGAACTATTGTTGTATTAGTTAGATCTATAAGTGGGGTATTCGATATGTCCATATCATTGACATTTTGTGCTAGATTAAGACAAGTCTAATATTCTTATTACATTTTCAAGAATTGATCTGCCATAGGGCCTTTTCCCTTTGCAAGAATATTTAGGTCTAGGTTTGACATGAACACAAGTTATTAATGGTACCTATTAGATGCCTATTTGTTAGGTTTGGTATAAGGTACATTACAAAGTACTCTATCTAGACTAGGAAAATTTTCATGGGGAAAGTCTTTTGGAAACATGGCTCCCACCTCTATGATTCTAACCAAAACCTTGTTTATTTTTTAAAGTAAGTGATGATCGAACAAATATGGATCATAGGTTAATGGCATGGTAATGTAGTAAGGCTATTTTGGACTTGTTTGATAGTAGATGACATATTAGTAAGATATTAACCTATTTGTTCTTGATCATAACTTGGATAAGGAGGTGTACTAATCAGGTAGTATGCTAATGGATCTTGGCCTTGTTTTGCATACTAATTAGTATAAGGAGATATAGTTCCATATCAAAAATTATGTCATCTCCATATGAGTCTTGAATAAAGGCATCACTTGTGACTATGTTTTCATAATCTCGATTGTACATGGTCCCACTATGTGTGTAGTGAGGCATATCCAAAAATATGACTTGCATCTCATGAATAAAAGGGGCTAAAGCTCAAAAAATACTTGAAATATGGTCTAAAAAGGTTGATCAATTCTTGACATGTCTTGAAACTTGGTATAGATGGAAAAAATGATTTATTACTGCAAATGGTTTAAACTTGGCCTAAAATGTATTTCCTCTCGAAAACTATCAATAAAAAATTTGGTCTCAAATATCTCCAATACTCTAAGGGATTTCACACAAATGGTCAAATGAAAGGAAAATTTGAATCCTAGTCTTGGATAAGTGTTTTAAACAAATCTAATCTAGGTATAAAACAAAAAAGTACTAGGTCTTTGGTCAAAAGGCATAAAGCTAGACTTTAAAAAGGCATGAACTAGGTCTAAAAACTTTAAGGCAATGCCAGGTCTTTGGTAAAAAAACACAAAGCTAGACTTTAAAACAAGCTAGGTCTAAAAATTTCAATGCAAATTGTAGTTCTTTAGTAATAAGGTACAAATTTAGACTTTAGAACAAACTAGGTCAAGGTACAAATTTACAATTAATCTAAATCTAAGGAAATTTTTTTGAAACATTTTGACTCAATTTTGACACATGGATTTTAAAACAAACTTGACCTTAGCATGAAACATTCACTCTAGGCACACACCTAATATTAATTGAGAAAGTCAATCTCATGTAGTCAAAATAAGAGCAATGAGTAAAGCATTCAATCCTAAGTGATAAGCAAGGAACCAATATAAACTAATTGTTCTTAGAATTATGCTTAAAAAGTGATTTTTGACCTTAGTTTAAGGAAATTAATTGACTCAAGGCACACATAAATAAACCACTTCCTAGGTCTAGGCAAAGGAGTCTTTAAAGAAAGCAAAGAATTAGTCCAATTTGCACATTTTCAAGGTAAGAGGTAAACATCCAAGCCAAAACTAGGGAAGACATATGTATAGACCAATCAATTTTGAATCTAAACTTTACAAGAAAAAATCCAAACTTGGTTTAGAAGACTTGGATTTTTCAAATGGAAAACATCCTAAACCTAAATGGACAACATAATGACACCATTTTAGACCAAAAGGTACACATGGTTTTGGACTTGATTTGAAACAAGGCAACATTTTTGAAATAACATGATTAGCATAACAACACCTCTTCAATTAAATGGTATGATAATGGTTTTGGACTGAAAAAATCCAAGGCAAATGTTTGGGATGAAATGAGCAACATAATGACACCTTGTTTAAACAAGTGAAACACACAAATGTTTTGGGATAAAAAGTCTAAGGTAAAATGTGTGACACCAAACAAATAGAATAACACCTCTTTGGAAAAAGTGTAATGAAAACATGTAATGTTTATGACTCAATTTGAATATTGGAAAACAAACAAATTTATAGTCTTAAAACACACATGTAAATCAAAAAATATACAAGTAACACAAATGACTCATCCTATCCCTATTACTAACATAGGTATGTGTATATTCTACCAAAGTTTCCACTGATATACCAATGCTTGTGAGGAATTAAGTGTTAATCTAAAAATTAAAGAATAAGTGTATGTAGTGTTTTTACACCCCCTTTGTCTCTCAAGCATTGGTATTTGGCATGAACTTAGAGTGAGGAGCACTCGACATTTGGCAAGAAATTCTACGGCAAGTGGGCTTGACTAAAATCTATAAGTTTCAAATGCACTAGATGATCCCAAATGTGGCTAGAACAAGAGTTTAATCATGTCAATTGGGTTCATACTTGTTAAATTACTATGCAAGGGTCTATTCTTTTGCATAACAACTCCAACCATGTATCGATTAGTAGAGTCCAATGTTTAGTAAGACTTGAACTAAGTTTTCATTAGGATTGGAAAGGCTATCTGCTCAACCCCTATCAATCCTAATATCACATGCCCTAATTTATATACTCCATTACAGAGTGGGTTGTTACGATGTTAGGAGATGAATCCCCAGGTCAACGTAGCCCTAAAGAGCTTGTGGAGAGATGATGAACTCCTGTCTACAATCCAAATACATAAAAAGAAATAAATGAAAATGTAAATACTTTAGAGGTCACTTTGGAATCACCCAAATCACTTAGAGCTTGGGGAGATCACACACAACATTATTTCTAATAAGATTTTTTACAAACAATGACAATAAACCAAGCATATTTCATCACCTGAGTTTCCTAAAGAGGTTGAGGGGAAAACATACATGCTATAAATTTTGTTTTCCAAAACAAATAGTCTAATCTATGAAATTTAACTTTCTAAACAATAAACAAAAATTGAAAAATCCCTTAAGAGATCTAACTAGAATGTAGGTTCTTTTTAATAGCACTAGCTTGAAATGTGTTTGAAATTTTGGCCCCTTAGCCCTATTTGCACTTGTAAAAAGCTTGAAAATTTTGAAAATACAAAATTTTAAGTGATTTTTAAGCACCTTAACCAAATGTGAATGAATTTTAACCTTTGTTTATGAAATTAGATTTGGAAAAATAAAAAGTTGATTAAAAAGCACTTAAGATTAATTTTTTCTTGGCTAAATTCTCTACAAATAAGGTTAGTGGATTAATTTGTGCTTTAAGCCAATGTGAAAATCTTATAAGTTAGCTCAATAAAACATAAATTTAATCTCTAAAATGATTTTAGAATTATGGAGTAAATTGTGAACTCTAAATTTGTTCATGCATATAAAAACATAAAAAAATAGAAAAATAAAAACTTATAGTGGAAAATTTCACTATTTCAGAATGGTTTCACAACTATGTTCTTCAATTTCGTAACTCTGGTTACCAATTTCATAATTTAGGTCTAAAATTTCACAACTTTGTAATTTTGAGACTTAGATTTATAATTTTGTAATTCAGGTCTACAATTTTGTAACTCAGGTCTAGGACTTCGTAACTCTGTGATTTCATAACTTAGATCTACAATTTCAAAACTCTACAATTTTACAACTCAAGTCTACAATTTCAAAACTTTCTTCTGTGATTTCTCAACTATATCTAACCTTATAAAAAAACACCAAAATAAATCAAATAATCTCATGATTCAATTGTACAATTTCGCTATCAAGTGTCCTAAATTTGTAAATAATCAAGAAAACCATGAAGACATAGAGAATAGAAGAATAATTTCACAATTAAAATGAAAAATTTCACAATAAAACTCTACAAACTCATAGTTTTGCATAAAATAAAGAAAAATGCTAAAATTATATAATGAATTCGTAATTTTCATTGACAATTTTGAAAACATACACTGTGAAGCCACAAATACGTAGAGACAAGTTTAAAAAGAGATAATTTCATGATTTTAAAGGATAATTTCATAGTTTTAGTTGATGATTTCATAATTTATCTTGCCAAATTCATAGTTTCATGGGAACAAATTTGTAGTTCCATAGTCAAAGGCCAAACATGGAAATGTTAGATAAAAGTAAGAAATTAAGGTCTTAAATGAATGCTTCTTAGTTCCAAGGAGGTCCAAAGATGCTCCCATTATGCATGTGGGGTGTGTGGTCCCATCGAACATGCCATTATGTGAGATAGGAATCTAAGAGGGTAGTTAGTCAAGTGTTAGTATGAAAAACTTAAATAAAAACACACTAAAAATCTAGTTTAACCCTAGTTGAGTTAAAGAGGGGACAAGCAATTAATTTTTAGGATAGAGATGCCATTTATTAAACATGGCTCTTCATTTCTAGATTTAAGGATTTAATGAAGATATTTTAAATTTATTGACTTTGATGATGATGACATCATTATGACCTCAATTTAACTGGAATCTCCTTTTACAAAATTCATTTTCACTAATTACACATGGAAATTTCACTTAAGCATTTAATTTAATTTTTTTAGTTAATTTATTCTGCTTAGCATTTTTGCACTTTAGGAATTGTTTAAGTGCCCCACTTAATGGGTTCAAAGGCCAATCTATCAATTTGTTAGATCGCAAGTTGACTAAAAATAAATTTGTGAGAGGTTACTGTTGCATACATGATAATATTCTAAGTAGGGATGCTTCAACACAATTCTAGATACTAATGTTTGATGTGCAGATGAAATTAGAATATTCAGTGATTCCTAGACTTAATTTTTATTGTTTAGTAGAAATCAATATAAAGTCCGTTTGGAACATAGTTGTAGCCAACATAGAGTGTCTACACTCATTGTATTATTGAATTCTTAATACATATTCATATTGTATAAGATAACCATAACCCAAATATGATGACATTTTTTGAATAAACATTGCATGATAATGTTTCACCAAGATATTAAAATTTTAAGTAATTACCTTTTTAAGATAAAACTTAAAAAATAAAAAAAACTATGGTTAGCCTTAAAGAAAATGCTTTGAGTGAAGTTTTGAAACTATTTCTATAAAATCATTTATAAGAAAACATGGAAAAAAATATATTAATTTCCTTATTTCCAATCTATAAATTCATATAAGAGAAGATATTTTTAATGGATTCCTGTTATAAACTAGGAAACTATTATGGCCATCCTCACATTTAGAGTAGTTCAATACTAAGCCTTGTGCGTCACATTTGGGCAACCATCGAATCACAATCTTAAAATTTTCTTTTAAAGAGAAATGAATTTATCAGAGTTGATTAATTGTACCATTCAATATAAATGGCCCTTTATTGCTATGAAATGTCATACATGATTATGTATGAAGCATAAAATAGAAGTACTAATCTCATGCATAACATATAACATCACGATCATAGTGGATTTAGTTGAAATTGAGTTTTATCCCATCATTGTTAAAATTCACACTAAAGCCCAAAGTAATTAGCTTAAGTAGATGTCACAACAAAACTAATATAATTAAAAATATTATGAATTTCAAGTGCCATTTTACATAGAAATTACCTATCACATTCAGTTAGATAGCGATTCATTCCATCATTGAACTTCCTTACATATTCTTATTTATTTAAGATAAAATTATAAATAAATTCTCCATTATGTACCAAAAATAATAAAATAAAATTGAATTTACATAGAGACAAATAACTTCATCCAACCACTAGTGAGTGTCCCTCGGAGAAATTTTCTTTGAGGCATTTTGTCAAACTTTTCACAATTTTGTATATGCCTCAACTTTTACAGAGGGTTTTGTAACTACAATAACTGGAAATAAAAACCCTTTCATTTCACCATAATAGTTGTACACGTTCAATACGAATTTCAAATTTTGACCCAAGCCATGGATATGATGAAAAACAAAAATAACCTACTAGGCTAAATGCTTAACCCGTATCTATGATTAGTGAGGATACCGGTTTTTTATTGGCAGCAATAGGATGTTTCCTATTCCCTGAAAAAATATCATGTCTACTTTATTAGTACCTATTGTGGAGGTATCTATTGTAATCGCCCTAACCAAATAATTTGTATTGATTAATGTGTAACCAATATAAATGTAGTATTTTTCATATTCTTAATTGTTTGACATTATGTTTAAAATATCTACATTATAAAAAATAGAAAATAAAGTAATTTATTATCTTTCCATCAGATGCATTCAATTGATACGATAATTTATCTAGAGAATTTCAAAATTTATTGTGTTGAAAAACATTTATTTATGTACACTGTTAAAACTAAATATATAAACATTACAAAACAACAATTTATTAAAAAACTATAGTTCCCACAACAAAAAGTGGCCAACAAAGCACCACATGTATTGAAGCATGTGCAGAAAATAAATATCATAGCTTTGGTGTAGAAATGGTCATACTCAAGTCTCTTGATGATATAATATTTCATTCACTCATTCATAAATCACCAAACACAAGTCTAAAAGAGCCTTCCATGTAGAGAATGTGGAGATAAGGTGAGGCATAACATAAGAGGAGGAAGAATTCTTATCCATTTATATGGCTTTCATAGTTCACCTCAATGATTGTTTCAATATCACTGCTTCCTTTTGTGCCCTATTTCACCTCAGTGATTGCTTCACATATCATATGCAATGTTCATTATCTTCTTATTATTATGCTGCATCTTTTTCACCCATACCCACTTCAATTAAAAGGCATAAAATAAGTAGAAAATGTGGATTAATATTGAATTTCAATCACATATAATGCAATACTTGTACACCCACTAAAATTCTATTTTCAGTTAATCAGGAGTCATTAGCTTCTGGAAAGGATCTACATAATTTTTGGAGATCAGAATAGGAGGAAACAATAATATATTTTATTCAATGTAAAAGCATATTATTTTTGTATACTAAGTAAACTTTAAAAGGCTTATAGAAGTTGGTCTAAGAAAACCAACTAACGGGTATAACCAACCTGTACAATCTAAAACAAAACTAAATGAAATATTACATAACTACCTTTGGATAAATAATCTAATAAAATCCCCTTTGATCTAAAGGGGTGTAAAAAAAAAACATAGGATCAATGAATCTAAAGTCATCAAAGAAACTTTGAAGTAACTACAACTGGGGTACTGACCAAAATCGATGTCACTCTATACAGAAGCATGCCCTGTGAGTTGTGGCATATAATGTTGATGAACATAATTAAATTCTTTTCATCCCTTATGGTAATCATATCGTACTATATTAAAACATGATCAAAGCTTATCCAACTACATCGATTCACATAAGGCTCCACCCATAAGCCCATCAAAGTGACCAACTTGTACTTTGTATGGCACATCTTTCTGATGCCCAAAAAATGATGACCTTTGATCAACACTCCTAGTGATAGTAACCCCTATCAACTCATATTGTCATTGATGACTGATCAAAAACCTACTAATTCTATATCTTCTCCTCTATCAAATGAGAGGTGAGAAGATATGCATCAAGAGATTCAAAATCAAACAATTCTATTTGATCCATGTCATGAATATATGATATAAAAAGCCAAAAATAGAATTGAAGTCAAAAAATTCTACTACAATAGATCTTGGTCTTGAGCCTATTAGCTTGCACAAGACAAACAAATCACTAATCACAAAAAAAAAGCTGTTAGGTCCATTAGAAACATAGGCCACTGTCATATAAGATGCCTCTTGATCAGAAGAAGTGTCAGAATAACTGGAGTAACTAGAATATATACCTATATAATGATCCACATAATTTGTCTCAGGTTTATTTTTATGTAGAGAGTTTGGTCATCGAGAATGAAATACATCTACAAGATGTCAAATACCACCACATTTGAAACATTTTGTTTTTTCCTATGCCAATGAGATCTAAAAGAAGCTGAATCATTGGAAGAACCACAAGAGTGAGAAGAATGTCGATGGTGATGTTTGCATTTTGAATATCCTATAGAGTGCCGATGAGAATGCCATGGAAATCATCTAGAATGGTGTGAAGAGTGTCTCAAAGAATGAATTTGAGAGTGTTTTAGAGAATGCTTCTAAAACTATCACTGTACATGCCAATGATTTATGTGATGGGACCTATTCTCTATATAGTAAGCCTCTTTAGTAGGCGTACTCTTCTTCTTTGCATATTATCACTCATGCCAAGTCAAAAACTCATAAATAGAGTCAAATGTGGCACAATTAAGCTTATCACTAAGTTGTAGCATTTTAAAAAAATTGGTGTATGTAGAAATAAGGCCATGTAACATGATGGAAATCAACATGTCATCATCAATTTTACATCTTGTAGTAAAATACTCTTATTTTAGAGTTTCAATTTTACACCCTATAGTAAAATACTCTTATTTTAGATTTTTCACGTGAGAGATATTTAGATACATATTCTTCAGTGCTAATCTTATTACTACGCATTTACATTAAGAGATCAATCTTTTGATAAGCAGGTTATTTGTCATACAATTTTTTTAATGTTTTCTATGCTTTCTATGTACTAGTTTTAACAGCTTCAATATGAATAAACATGTATGTAGAACATGAAGATTTTAATAAATCAAGGGCATGTTTATATCATTTTTGATATTAAATCAATTTTGTAGCATCAGTGGGTGGTGTGGTGTATTTTTAAGTTATTTCCCACAAATCATAAAAAAATGAGTGTATATTCCATATTCATTGACTATTCCTTATAGTTTTTCAATATTAAGTGTCTATTTTTAGAGTTTAAACTCACAATTTTTGCTAAGGTGTTATCAAAATAAGGAAAGCTATTAGGGTTTGGCCTTGACCCACCTTATAGATTTTGATTACAAAGAGATTTAGATATTTTTCTAAAAAATATAATTACACCTTACACCCTTATATCTCCTATTACACCTCTTTTAATACATTGAGTATGTAAAACTAAGTCAAAATTAATTTTGACCAAAACATATACAAGCCCAATTGAAGAGGAAGAGGTAAAAAAAATTGAAGAAGAATAAAAAAAATTGAAGAGTAAAAAAAGAACAAGAGGAAACAATAATATATTTTATTCAATGTAAAAGCATATTATTTTTGTAGACTAAGTAAACTTTAAAAATCTTTCATAAATTGGTTCAAGAAAATCAACTAACGGGTATAACCAACCTATACAAATAAATTAAAACAAAACTAAATAAAACATTACATAATTACCTTTGGATAAATAATCCAACAATAATTACAAGGTACACACCACAATGCTTTACTTGTAAATTTTCCTTTCCAAGGTCATTGCAATGTATGGAATTGAAATTATATTGGATAACCTATTACCCAAATGAAATGATATTCCTCATATTTCAGTTCTTTTCAAAAAAATATTCTCTAAAAAAGGCCTCAAAACATGTTGTGTATGTGTGATTAATCTCATTTTGTGTTGGCATTGCATTTTATATCTTTTTACCCATAAGAGCATTAGAAAACATTGTTTTTATTTTGAGGCATTTGGCTCAAATCCCAGTAAAACATATCCACTTATGTGTTTTGTGTAAAAGAACTCAAACTCAAATAATTTTGTATCAAACACTAGCAAATGTAGGAAGACTAGATGGGATGAACACAGTACCCAGAAACAAAGAAACCAAGAGAACTCAACCAAGTGTCTCAACTGTTTTGTTGGAGAAGTGAGGATTGGAAGGCTTGCAAGGAATATTGTTGTCATGGAGACTCTTTGGAGGGTATTAACTATTAAGTGTTTTTATCACCAAAGCTAGAAATTTAATTGGAAGCCTATTTGGCCTTAAAAAATGGACTTGTTGCATTTATGATGCACATTTACAACTTATGATGCAAAAGCATTCATTAAGGCATACATTTTTGGAGAGTCACATACAACTTGTTTAGTTTTCCCATTAAAAAAATGAGTAGTTATACAAAGTATGTTATATAACATCACAAAATGAATTCATATAGCCTTCTACAAGTTGTTTTGTATTCCATATAAAAGATTATTAACTTAAATAATATCTATATTCTGATTGTTTGCTTGCACTTGATATCAATGAGATTGTTTGATTTTGTTATTATTGTTGAATGATTTTAACTTATATAAGTGTATTTGTTTTGACTTAAGCCTTCACCTTTATGACATTATTTCATCTATAAATTTCACTTTCTAGAGCCAAATTATAATTATTTTCTGTAGGAAGATTCAAGTGATGGTGAATCTAACAAATTAGGTAATTGTGTAGATAAAGGTGATGATGATAAGAATCAAAACACACCCATGTTATGATGATAGAAGCTTAGGTATTTTTTGTTCTAGTATTTTATTCCTAGTTCATAGCTCATTTAAGATACATTGATGAAAGGTTGAGGCTGCTAACAAAAAGAGACCTTTACCCAATTTAGCTACAAAGACTCTAGGTACTACTAATAGAAAAGCAAAAATAACGGTCCCTGGTGGAGAAAAAAAATTAGGTTAGCCATTTAATACATTATATTTTTATTTTCTGGATGACGTGTGATATTATGACAAGTGTTTACATGTGAAATTATGTTGAATTTATATTTAATTGGTATTATTTGAAAGCAATGCCAAGTTTCTTACAATAGATTAAATTTTTAAGAGGGTGAAGTAATTTTAGATGATTTTTTTATGGGTGCAATTTACCTGAGTTTTAGGGTACTCATATTCTACTTGAATATAATAAGTTTTTAAAACTAGAAAAACCAAGAGTTAATATTATGTACACATGATAAGATACAATAAGTGTCCTTACAAATAGCTTCTAGCATCTAAAACTTCGTACTTTAAAATTAACCATGAAAATTATTAACGTGCATTTCGACATGCAACCAAAGTTATAGGCTCACCTTGTAGCTTACCTCTCTTGAAAGGAGATTCTAGAGAATATCCCTAAGGTTTTCATCTACCAAGTCATAACATGTTGATCTTCGCTCAATTGTGCACTATGACAGTTCCAATTCAAGGGGCTTGTGTTGGTTCAACTTGTCTTAAACATTAAATGTGAGTTTTAGTGGGTTTTACATACTTGAATAATGTAAAATAAGAATGTGTGTTTTTTTTTCATTTTTTATGATTAGGGTCTTGTGTAGGCACTGAAAATAGATAAATAAAATACATTCATACTCCCAATTATAAAAATTAGCGAGTGTAGGGTTTCATTGAACTTAGGTTACTATTTATTTTAAGTGTGATTCATTCTATTGATTATGTATTTAATCATTGAAAAAATACTCCATGGAGAAAATAATAATAATACAAATATTCATTCACATGTGGATTGTTTTCAAATCTCAAATCAACATTCAAGTTTTGCATAATTTGTGGGTTTTTCAACTGATTTAACATACATTCATTTCACTAATTAAATACTTGACATTGCATCAACATAATGATAAAGTGAAACTAATGAGACTGATATTTAGTAAACATACATTACATTCAAACCCTAGATTAACCACTGATTAAAAATATAACAAAAGAGGGGAAAGAGAGATAAAAACCCTACAATAATGATGACAAACTCAAAATAGCAATCATATGAACTTGATATACCAACTGTTAGAGCAATCAACAAATGCACAATCCAATCCAAAATTGATGCAATCCTCTAGGAGATAAAGATGAATAAAATACAACCACCATCACCATACACATGTGCAAATGGAAGCAAATAATTTCTAAATCCTTGTATTAATCAACATTACATCATTTGACAATTGAATCCACATTCATTACAATTGATTCCCTCATAATTTTGCTAGCATAATAGTAGGGATGGAAAAAAGGGAGAGATTAACAATTACAAAGCATGAAAAATTGAAGGAAGTGGGAAGAGGGATGGATTTAAGTGTTTTGGAGGGACAAAAAGCCAACCCCTTCTATGTCAAAAATGGAACAATACATAGAAATATTGGTCTTCCATGGGCGAGATACCAACAACCAACATTGATGGCTTAACTACTCTCCTCCTCTTAAAATTTTCACCACTTTTCACTATTCACTGCAAAAGAGACCAAACATTAGAATTAGCAAAAGCATTTTTAAAAAAATGAATAGTAAAAATAACATGAAAACACAAACAACTTTTGCTACATGAAAAATTGGGAAAATTTATTGGTATGGCAGTTATCATAATTGTGTCAACTTCCCAATGTAACTTACATAATTGAAAATGGACTTTGAGAACTCAAGATATTAGTAAAAAACCAAGAGTGGATCCAAAATGCACTATATATACCAATTTAGGCTTTTTAAACTTGCAAGCTTTTAATTGTCATTACTATTCATGTTTTTTAAATATAAACATGATTGGAAATTTGACATCCAAATATAACTAAAATGCCAATTTTAACTCCCTATAGGCTCAATCTCACAATAATGTCTGAATATCACTATGCAAAATAAGTAGGATTATTTTTGCATTTAGAGGTTTGGGGCAAGCTTGATCGACGAGCTCAAGTTGAGCTCGACAACGAACTCTGTGAGCTCGAGTTGAGATCGATAATGAACTTTGTGAGCTCGAATTGAGCTGGGAAATGACATTGAGGCGAGATAGGGTGTTGGGAATAGGTAGGGAGCTTGGTTAGGGAGAATCCATTAGGGTGTGAGTTGAGGATGAGCTCGATTTGCCTGTGGGTGAGCTTGGTAGGGAGTGAGTTGGGGCTTATTAGCCTGTAGAATAATTGAATGAAGGGGCTCAAAAGGTGACTAGGGAGATCCCAATGAGACAAAAAAAGAGAGTCAAGGAGTCACTCACCTATTCAAGGATTTTCCCCTAGTTATCTTTGGATTTTTAAATGGTGATAGAGGTGGGGAGGTCTTGAGCTAGTTGGGACTTCCACCTCAACTCAGTCAAATAAAAACATATGGGGGCGTGGACGGGTGGTGGCCCCTAACTAATTATAAATACCATTCAAGATTTTAACACTATAGAACAATAAGACCCTATCAATGAGCTTACTACGACCTAATTGGGCTTAAAATCTTGACTAGAACTAAACTTGCCCAAAATTCTTAGCCCAAGACCCATTCATGTTGTAAACTTTGACTACAAATGCATATTATTTTATGGGGAAACACCTAGGCTAAAGCCCAATGAATATTTTCAAGACCTAATTAGAAAAACTATTTTGATTAGAACTAAATTTTAAAAAAAGCTTACCCAAGACCTAATTAGGGTTAGAAACCTTGATTAGGTCTTGGGCTTCAATATCTTTGAAACTTAGACCGCCTTATCCCGTAGAAGCTTGGTTATAACTAGGATCAAAACAATAAGTTATCGAGACTTAAATATTTCAAAATTAAAAATAAATTCATCTCATAGTATTCAATCAAGATCAGCCATGAAAAATCCAAACTCGAGAAGTGTCAACTTGGAAAACTATCAAGCATGTACCTGGCAAAACATGATCTAACAAGACTTGCAAGTTTTAAATGAAGGCCTAGAAATTACTTTAGAGAGAAGTTCCAAACATGAAAGTCACCTAAAGTGGCTCAAAAAACACAATGGATCAATTTATAGAGGTTGAAACACCACAAAACTTGAGATGACCCCCTGGAGTGAGTTGAGAGAGTTTAGGAAACATGAAACACTTGTTTGGGAAACTCCACAAGTGGGATAAGTGACCTTAGAGTGCACTTTTGTTCAATGAGGAAAATATGAAACTTATCCAAAAAATACAGACAAAGAGGATGGGGCAGGTTATAGAGGTCCAATAGGCATGGAGCTCAAAATGACCTGCTAGAGTAAATCAAGAGACTTGGGCAAACTAGAAATGTCCACCCTGCAAGACCCCATAAGTGGGATAAATGGCTCAAAACTACATTTTCACTCAAATATAAAAATATGAAACTTATCCGCATGAGTGATATAGATAATATGGGGTATTTTATAGATATATAATAGGTATGAAACTCAAAATGACCCCCCAAAATGGCTGTAGGGAGATGAGAGAGCAAGCAAGCCAGAGAGCTAGGTTGAGAGAAGTATAACATAACTCTGCTTCAGGACCAAGTGTTATATATGAAACTTTACCATTAGGGCTTGGTAATCAAAATGGGATTGGTTAGGGATCTAAAAATTCATAGGTATTTATATTAACCCCTAGAACAAGCTAAGAGAGTTGAGAGATCCAAACTTTAAATGCAAATTGGGAGGTCATAACTCCACTTTTATGCTAAGTTTAAAATACAATGTTGACTCACACAAACATGATATTTATAATAGTGGTGGTTTAGATTCCAAGTTTGGCATGTAAATCAAGAAGCAACACCAAGTTAAGTTGTAGCATTAAGACCAATGAGTTGTGAACATATTCAGGAACAAAGTAAAAGATCAAAAAAGAGGTTTCTTGATTCTTAAAATAATTAAGACATGTTGTGAAAACATCAAAAAAATATCACATATTATCTCTCACCACTATGGCCCATTTTATATAATAACATGGTATCATATAAAATGGGGCCTATTAAAGTGTCCAAAACCAGGGGTCATAAGTTGGTAAAAATATGTATAAAACTCAGAGTTTATAACCATGAGACCAACTTCATCCAACTAGGACATGGAAACATAAACAAATGTTAATGGAAAGATTAGGAAAATAGGGAAATGTAAGAAGATACATGTCCTGAAGTCCTCTCTCTTCATCTACCACCTTTAACAAAAAACACTCCTATAAACTGACCTTGTAGAGAGTAGATAGTAGGAATCTTATTGAATTCTTTAATGATGTGATGGGTGTAGATGTAGTTGTTTTTATTAATGAATTTTACCTAAAATATTTACTTGTAACATATGTTTATTTTTTTCTGTGATAAATCCCTTAGTCAGGCCTCAAAATTCTCCATACTCATTCATAAATTTAGATTGTCCATCTTGTTGGTAAGGTTGAAAGAGATTCAACGAATAACATGTGGAATTGTAGGGGTAGAATTGCATATTCTACGATCATCACCTTCTAATGAAATAACCAGATCCTTAAAAGTACAAATATATGGCATGGTGTCTATGAATACAGATAAATATGTACTCACCATATCCCACTATAAGGTTTTTTTTGCTAAAATTCCATAAGGGCACTTTTATTTCCCTACAGTACCATCTTACTCAACTTCATTTACTGGTCACATTTGTTTGGCACATTGGAAGTGAAAACCTTGGACACTTAGTAGTTGCATAGGAAAGGTGTCTTAAGTCATCCCTTTAGCAAATGAAATGCATTATAATATATATTATTAAATTGTCATTTTTTGAATATATAAAAAAATTACAAAACATAATACTTACATATATTATAATATATATATATATATATATATATATATATATATATATATATATATCATAATTAATATTTAATATAAAAAATATTATAATATATATTATATAATATTTATATATAATAATTAACATTTAATATATGAAAATATGTTATTATTATTATATAGAGTAGACATTCCTCATCATTCGGTCAGTGGCATGCATTATATTTGGTTTGTTTATGACATTCTTGTTGACTATTGAGGGTCTTGATAAATAGCTAAAAATTAAAAATCTTATTAATTCTAAACACAGGGCCTAAAAAAAAGCTTTTCGCTAATCATTTGTAGATTTAGTTACTTTAACATCATTTTGAAGGAGATCAATTTTCTAGAACTCTGTGTACATTTTCAGAGGTATGTGCAAGGTATTTCAAGATTTAGATATGATCATCAAAGTCATAAAATTATATTATACCTATTTCTAGCCTACAATGAACAACATCATAATACTAAGACCAACCCCCCTCTTTTAGAAGCATATGTTTAAAGGCATTTCACAAGTTTCTATCAACTTGTTGAAAGCATGTTTTATTGGGTGGACTTTAACCACATGTTTCCACAACATTCATATCTGTGTTCTAAACAAAATATAGGATGTAGTCTCCTAATGATTTGTTATTTTAATTTTTATCAATACCTACAATCTACATACTACATTATATTGTATAAGGAATTTACATTTATATGTAACCCCCACGATCTATATCTTAACAATGATTTTCATATTTAATTACTTTTAAATACAATGACAACATTCTACATAGTCACTATAAATGTCCCTTTCAACATATAGAATCTATTAATCTTAATGCCCATAATAAAAAAAATTGACATTGAAAAACTATAAATATTACCTTTAATAATGAATACTAAACTACATCACAATATTACCATCTCTTAAAACCAATAATATCAACCAACATATGAGTAAATGATGAAACTAAACGGTTATGGGCCAAGAAGGAACCTGTACATGGAATATAAAGTTTTTATTTTAGAAAAGTTAGAAGAGTAAGATGCAATCATAAACAAGAACATGAACTATGCTGTCAAAGTCGATAATATTTTTGTGACCTAAACTTTCACAATTTTTTTTGAGATCCAATGTTCAAGACTAGAGAAAAAAAACACAAATTTTAATATTGATAATATATCATTTGATTGCCTAAATGGGACCGACTCATTGCAAAAAGTGAAAAATAAAATAAAATATATTTATTTAAATAGAGTGTGGCGGTAACTACCCCCACGCCTCCCACACAACATTAAAGAAGGGGAAAACATTGGTTTCCCCCAACCTTTGACACGGGGGAATATATGTTATATTGATAATGTCATTCCCCCTTCCCATTATTTGAGGGAGCCATGAGGTTTGGAGAGTCTCCACATCCAAGATTGCAGAGTCTCATAGCCATGAGGCACCAAATATGGTTAGTTTTCAAAGTTGAAATCAATCTTTTGGGTCTTCCCACCTTTGCTTTCTTAATTCATTTTTCTTTTTATTTGGTTTTCCTAAAATCCATGTTCCAATAGTTTTAAAATTTAAAAAAGTTGTTATTATGGGTAAAGTGGTTGCCACTATTATCTACATTATAATGTGAACGGTATTTCTTCAATATTCAATCCATTAGATAATACTATTCATGGATTTTAATTTCTACATACGTCATGATATATCCAAAACACTTACAACTATGTTTTCAGCCATAAGAAGCCTTTGACCATTTGTTCTTGTATTATAGTTAGCCCTAAGATGTCACTCTCAATGTACCCCATAAGACAAGTTAGTGTGATTACGAGAATAGTGAAATCCTCTATTATTAGTGCCTTTGTGGATGCATTCATTATTTATACTAGGATCGATATATCTGAAAGCCTTTAAAGAAAACACATCATTAGGTTGTTGCACTTATTTAATGTTCTTTTTATTTCACACCCTTGTCATTTTCATTGGCATAATCAATTGTTCACTAGTAGTACATTGAGGATCTCTTATTTTCACTTTATCCTACTTTATCAAATATATAATGGAATTTCAATATGAACATATCAATGATGTTCATCCTTTATATTTGATTTTTTATATCATTGTTACACCTTATGTTTATGTTAATAATAGATAAATGATTATATTTGTATAGCTTCCTGTTATGATAGATATGATTATGATTGTGAAACCAAGATATATGGTATAATAGTGAAGAATATATTGAAGGAGAAAATGATCTAAATAATGTTGTAATTGCGCAACCAATCCCTTCTTCATATTCCTCGTTTTGAACCGCAGAACACATTATACTTATAATGAGTATCTTCTCTCTCTTAATCTGTCAAAAGATTCTAAAAATGAAAAATCATTAATTAGAACACCTATTTTACCCCTTGATTTTTATCTTGCAATACATCACATTAATTAATACAAAATCATAGCCCTTGCATAGAAATATCAAAAGATACAAATGAATATGTTACTCTCTCTCTCTTTAGAAAAGATAGGTGATATAGATACATATATTCCACATTCCCTTTTAGTCTTAGTTAATGATATGCAAGACTATGTATCTTTCTCATCCCTTGGAAGCAATGAGTAATGCATTTACTTTATCTCCCTCTTTCAAAATATTACAAGATGCAAATGAATGTGAATTACAAATCTAAAATGGCATCATAGATCTATATTTACAATGTAAGGATAATGAAATATTGTGCAATGATTTTTTATATAGTCATTCTCTATCCATTCAATATGAGTTTCATGATAACACAAGTGGTGAAGGTTCCTTATCCTCTCTTAAGTCTATAGAATCTCATAAAGAACAATGTCATATTTCTAATTTTATACAAATTCAAAATGATATGCCAAATAATGATCCTCAAATTTACCAATATTGCCTTATAAGGTAATCTGCAACCATGAAATAATATTCATCATGATCCTATTATATCAATTTTTATAATGGATTATCAATTGCAACCCATAAGTAAGCCTTTCCAAACCACTACCATTCATACTAATCATATTGTATCCATGATGCATGCCATTGGAGAGCTCCAAAAGCAATTTTATGATCTCACATTACAAACAAGATCATATTGAGTGAATATAAAATATAATGTTATCTTAGGAAAACCTCTCATAAGAGTCGTATATGAGCATCCATACCTAAAGGATTTTGTTATGCCTACACTACCATTGTTTTATGAATGTAGAGATCCTCATACTCATCTAACTCAATATACCCATTCTTTCAGAGAATGGGGCAATGAAGGATTTATTTTAATAAAATATTTTCAATGATCATTGACCCATCATTAACCATGAGGTAGTCCAACATAGAGAAAATGAAAATATAAAGTGGCAAAATTGTAGATCCTAGGCAGCCAATACAAAAGCAATTTGAGAACAAAGCACTGATAGAATCATCGATAAGAGGTAGTTGAACACATGAAAGAGGAAGCATGATAGAATCACTAATAAGAGGAACCATATTACATAGAGGCAAAGAAACAAGGAGCGCTGATAGAATCATTGATTTGAGGTTGTTAGGGTGCAAAGAACATCTTCTAATCAGAGTGTTGGGTAGAAAGTGTTGAAGAGAAAGTTCTCCATAAAGCATGTATGGGTAAAGAATAGAGAGTGAAAATAATGAAGAAGGTTCAAATATGCATGTGAGCTAAATTACACAACATAAAAGGTCACTAAGTTAGAATCATCCTTATAAAAATAAGTAGTTATTAATAAATAGAGGGATTCACATTTTACATCTAAAAGAAATAATCCACTTCAATCCATGCATAAGGTGGATAAAGCACTCAATATGGTTACTATCAAAGAATAACAAGTCAAAGTACTTAAGAAAGGAAAATAAATAGTTTGAAAAGTATCACCTAAAGTGAATATAATGACTTTCAACAAGAGGCCATCACTTTAGTTTGATAGATTAAAAGATCGACCACTTGATATTTTACATACATTCTTTGATGAGAAGTTAATCGCTTTCCCTCCTAACTACTATCATCCTCATCATCATCATGAGTATATAAAAGGTAAGGAATTTTTATTTTATCATGGTATTAATGGACATTGAGATAATGACTTTTAGGCATTGTCAAAAAAGATTACACAACTTACCAATAAATGAAATATCACATTTTAGAGAAACAAAATCAACAAGAAATATTCAAAGATCCATACTAATATCACATCTTCAATTTAGATACCAAATCGAATGCTTCACAATGCAGATTAAGATATAAAAAATTACGATCCAACACACAATATAAAATACAAGCACCACAAGTAATTAACACAAGTGCAAACATATTTTTAGAGCCACATATATAATATCACAAGATGATTATGAATAATACTCAGTATGGTGCATAGTTCTCCATCAAGATGGTTCGCTTGTTCAATAATATGTAATTAAATTTAATACATACATGTATTAAAAATCAAAATAACCCATTTCATTTTCAAATATATCAACATTTTCCATTACCAAATATCAAAATAACACATTAACTACTCTAACAAGGCCTCAATCTCAAGTACATGTATAATGTCAAAGTGCTACATGAGCTAATCTAACAAAGTACTGACCAGATCTAATGATCATATACAAAATTAAATATTTGGCATAAGTCCAAAATAAGATAAAGTAAATCAAATCTATATCTATAAATATATAAATGTTTTATACAAGTATAACATAATAAAAATAATCACTCTATAATAGGTTCCTCACCTTGTCAATCACCACCACTCTCTACTGAAATTTTACTATGAGAGGAGGAAGATCCTGTGTCAGTTGTTCATGATCACAAGCGATATTAGTTCTTATGCTCATGGTCCTTGAAAATGGATAATTGTACCTTTAGTTTGACATGATCGCACTACAACTGAACAGACTCCTATAAAACACTATTTCCTAAATCCATTGGTGGAGTTGGAGGTGGCATCTGATGCCTTGTGATATTTTCCTTCAACTAATCATACAAGTCAAATGATAATAGTTATAGGCAAAACACTATGAAAAGACACATTAAAACAACAAATCCTTATTAAGAGAAAAAAGGATAAAAACATAACATGAAGAACATAACAGATCACAAAAAATAAATACAATGAAACATGCTGAAAAACAAAATTTTATACACATACTAGTACCTAAGGATAAATTGGAAATACAAACTCAAGCTAAGTAATAAAGTATCTTTTAAAATGATTTCTTCTAAAAAATAGTAAAAAAAAGTTGCCCCAAACTAATACACGTGTGATTCCAAAATAGGTAGTTGAAAAATAGTCATCATTTCTTGAGCCTTTGATTCTTAGTCTTCACATTGATGGCAAGAAATGCATTGAGGTTGAAATCACTCCTTTTCATGAGGTAAATATATGTAGCATAACACTTCTTCAATATCTGGGATACAACAAGCATCATTTGGACAAAATTATAAGACCTAAATGTTGCATTGCCTTCTATTGAGTTTTCAGTCACACTAAGGTCAAAAAAATGTGAACTTACATTTCACATTGACCCTACCATTGATCAATATAATGAAAAATTGGGAAAACCATGAATGAAAGTAATATGGGAAACATTGGGAAAATATCATGACTTTGTCACATTTTAACATAAATTTATAATGATTATGATCTCAAGAATAAACAATTCCATCAAGAAAAAATAAACACAAGGAAATAATTCTCCAGTTGTCATCCCAACAAAGACAAATAATGCAGTCATATCATAATCAAAAGCTACAACACATTCAAAAAACCAAAAGACATAGGAGCATTCAATAACACACTAGGGTGCATTTAGATTTACATTTACATATACAAAAAATTATAAATGCAGTGTCTCACAAATATAGGGACAAATTCATGATTATGGTCCTCATCATGATTACGTAGAATATTGGTATGACACCTCTGATAACATAGGGCCTTCACAATAACATCGCACCTCAATCTATGGTTTAACATAAAACTCATATGGTGGTTACATATGTTACGTAGGGACTCCATGGGAATGTCATGCATACCAAATTATGGGTTAGTCAAAACCATTTAGCAAAAATAAAAAAATACCAAAAAAATCAAATATTGTAAGAATACAACATTCAAACTATTTTAAAAATTAAAAAACTGGTCTTGAGCATGACTTAAGATGTTAGTTACTTATTTACATATGTTATGTATAGATAATTTTTTTTAAAAAAAATACACATACAATTCATGAGGTAATGAGTTGGATGTAGGACATTTATTACATATGCATTTCTAGATGTTGGAATCCCTTATACCCAATGGCCATGGCTATGTTGGTGACATCTAATTATATATGTTACATAATCATAGCTTATATCCAATTATGACATCAAATGCAATGTTGAGATAAATATCTTACAAGTGTCTTGTTAATCACTCATATTCTACATTATCTTACATGGATATGCTACTTTACTAGAAAATATGACATTGATACATATACATGGAATAAATTAGTTATCACCATTTCTATGTTCCTTTGATGTTGTTTATTTTTTTTCATAATAGGATTAAGATTGGTTTTTTGTTGTGTGTGGCTCATGCCCCATGTGTGAAACTCACATGAACATATCTATGAGATATTGATTGGTATGTGAGACATTTTAACATGTCCATTGCTTGTGACCCTTGGCCTTATGTGTGAAATATTTTTGTGTACAACATTTGAATATGTATTTTTTATGTGCACCTTGACCTTATGGTATGACATTGTGTGTTATTATTGTGTGCTTGTTAATCTTGATTAGTGGGACCATGATTCCTATCATGCACTCTCACAGCATAATATACTTCAAAGAATCTTACTTTACTGTTTGCTTCAATTATATATCTATCTAGACATGATACTTTGTGTGCCTTGCATTCAATATGTTACATACAAGTTTCAATGACAATTGCAATTCTATGATCTCATACTTATCCAACATGTTAACATAATATTATATGATCATATCTTTATCACATCACACAATTAACTCTTCCATTGAGATGAGTGACTTGTATGGGATATCCATCATCTCAAAAGGGTGGCATCATAGTGGGCTTGTTTTAGAGATCCAAACTTCCATTAACACCTATAGTACAAAATATAACTTGAAAAAATACATAAAAAAATGTTTCAAAAATATAGAATATAGGTTTCAAAAATATAAAGTACAAGTTTTTAAAAGATTTAATAATACAAAAATCAGATTCTACAACAAG